>NIVC01001575.1:38690-265959 GCA_002269645.1 Macrostomum lignano | reverse complement strand
AACTCGTCGGTGTCTTCGGCGCCCACCCGGCCAGAATAGGGCCGGCTGCCGGTGAACTTCTCGATGGCGGCGAACAGCGGTTGGAATGCGTCGGTGTCGTAGTTGGATCGGTGGCCCTGCGGGTTGTGGAATCGACTAGATAGATGGGTAATGCATATGGGCTGCAGACAATTTGGTTCGAATGGAGGGACAAGGATGACGGGGTATTTAAAGAGATGACAGGGGTATTTACAGGGATGATATGAAGGGTATTTACAGGGATGACATGGAGGGTATTTACAGGGATGACATGGAGGGTATTTACAGGGATAACATAGGGGTATTTAAAGAGATGACATAGGGGTATTTACAGGATGACATGGAGGGTATTTACAGGGATGACATGGAGGGTATTTACAGGGATGACATTGAGGGTATTTACAGGGATGACATGGAGGGTATTTACAGGGATGACATTGAGGGTATTTACAGGGATGACATGGAGGGTATTTACAGGGATGACATTGAGGGTATTTACAGGGATGACATGGAGGGTATTTACAGGGATGACATGGAGGGTATTTACAGGGAAAATTGATAAACCGTAATTAGACAAAGATAGCTAAGGTTAGTGGCACGGAATAATAAGTGAGAAATGATTGTGTCAATTTAGTCATTTCAACTACGAGAAGACACAAAAAAGATGTTCAACACACCTGAAGCACAGAGAGAATTCGCTCCATTCCCATGCCGGTATCAATATGCTTATTAGGCAGCAATCTCAGGTTGCCATCTGGCTCGCGATTAAACTGGATAAATACGAGATTCCAAATCTCCAACACGTCCGGATCGTCCATGTTGACAAGATCCGCGGCATTTCTACCGCCTCCAATCCGATCGAAGTGAATCTCGGAGCAGGGACCGCATGGTCCAGTCTCGCCCATCTCCCAGAAGTTGTCCTTCATGCCGAATGGCAGCACTCGGTCAGGCGGCAGGCCCAAGCTGATCCAGATGTCGCGAGCCTCCTCATCGGATGGCAGGCCCTGGGCCTCGTTGCCGCCAAAATAAGTGACGTACAGACGATCCCTGGGCAAGCCCCAGACGTTAGTGAGCAGGTCCCAGGCCCAGGTGCAAGCTTCCAATTTGAAATAATCGCCAAACGACCAATTGCCCAGCATCTCAAAGAAAGTGTGATGATAAACATCTTTACCAACATCGTCTAAATCGTTGTGCTTGCCGCCTGCTCTAATGCACTTTTGGGAATTAACAGCCCTCGTCCATTTGGCCATGTCAGAGTTGGGATCGGCTGTGCCCAGGAAGATAGGCTTGTACTGGTTCATGCCAGCATTGGTAAACAGCAGGGTTGGATCGTCATATGGAATAGTCGACGATGAGTGCACATAGGTGTGCTTGTGCTTCTGGGCAAAGAAGTCGATGAAGCTTTGCCTAACACTGGCGGCGGTGTATTGAGTCATGACTGCTTCAGCTTAGACAGAGAGTTGATAATAGTGCTTCTGAGAAACTGCAACAACAGCATCAAATGTGAAAGGAAGCAGGGCACCAAGCAGTTAACCTTTTGTGCTCCAGTTTGTAAACTGACTGTATGAGTACAGATGTGAGACTACACTAATTTAAGAAAACTCAAATCTAAATTTATATATTAAAATACATTTACATTTATTAAAATAATAACATTCTAGTTTATTAGCCCTAAACTAGCATTTGGGACTTGAAACAAAGAAGTTTATTTTGCATTTTCTATTTTTATTTTGCCTGAATTTAATAATTTCTTTAATAACTTCTTGTTTTTATATTGTTTTTTATATCTAAAAAATGCTAAAAACGTTAAGTCAGGCCTAATAAATAATAACAGAAATGAGTTTATTCATAGGAAGCTTACAAAATGATACATGATAATGATGATACAAAATGATTACAAAAAGCTTACATATTTTATATAGATAGGCATAATTGCCCAACACCTGTCCAACCCATCCAAACTAGACAGGTGAAATGGCCACTAGCCAAGATAAGTTGCAAAATCGAAAGATTGGGGGAAGAAAGAAAGGAGAGGAAGAGAAAAGGAAAAGAAAGGAGGGAGAAGAGAGAAAGGAGAAGAAAAGAGAACAAGGCAAGAAAAGTCATATACAAAGTGAAAATTAGGTTGCAATTGGGAAAAACTAAGTCAAAAATTTGGACAAAACTAAGTCACACTAGATGGGTAAAATTTTGAGGTTGGGCATGTATATAAAAAGGCCTAAAAAGCAAACATCTTGACCCAACTACTTTGGGTCTTGTCTGATAAGTAATAATCGGGTTTATGCCAAGAAACCCTAAAGCAAAATTATTGCAACTTTTGGCATATGGCAGGAATAATTATGACTGTCTTATTAGGGCAAAATGCCTTGTCATCTACTTAGTACTACTTAGGTATTTATTTGGGTGTGCATTTTTACAACTTACCTTGGTTGGCTGCCAAATTGGTCAGCCGAATTAGCTAACTTGGCCAACTGTTGCGCATGTATGTTTAGCCCTAAGCTTAGCCACCTAGATGTCAATGACAATGCCTAGCTCCATAGTCAGGAAGGTGGCCTCTGAGGGGGAAAATTCCCGCGCACACAAAGGGTCTTGGCGCACATTGGCGCACAAGCGCGGCGCACACAAGGGGTCCTTGGCACACTTGGGCACAATCATGGCGCACACTAAGGTCCCTAGCGCATGCGGCGCATAATTGTGGCACATAAGGTCCGTGACATGCATGAAAATTGTAATGCAAATTAACAATTTTATGTAAAATAAAGGAGATTTGTATAGTCTAGAAAGTCAATGATAAACTTTTTGCTTCTTTAAAATTAACAGTAAATAAAATTAGTATAAATTATCGCTAAAAATGTCAATTTTGCATTACTCTATTTGTAGGTATAATTTAAGTTTGTTTAAAATGAAAATATATATAACATTTTAAAAAGGCTTTTTGTACAAAGGCCTTTCTTAGAAAACTCTATTCGTGAAGAGTGGCACACAGACGGCGCATAGACAATGCACAAATGGCACATAGACGGCGCATAGACGGCGCACAAATTGTCCCAAAAAAATTATTCTGGCGCACACTATGCCACCTTTTTGACTATGGGCCTAGCCTAGATTATAATTAGTCTTTATTCATATTATATTTATATGTAGAGATTAACTTGACAAAAAATTAACAAAGGGTTTTGAGCAAAAAGGCACACTTCATTGACAATTCTAGGTTTTTTAAGGTTAGAAAGCTAGAACTTTGCCAGCTGCTGGCCCTTGGCCTTGAGTTGGGGCTCAAAATCTAGTTGCCAATGGCTATTTTCAGTTTCCCATTGGCAACTAGCCAAATTCTTGAGAATGAATAGGCCTCTATTTCCAAGGCTACATTTGAAAAGCAGAAATTAGTTCTCTCAACTTGAGTCTAAGATTGCTATCTATCTATGCTGCAAACAAAAACAAACTAACAATTCCAATTTCCAATCCATCATATCAATTTTATATGGCACTTTTTTTTACACTTACAAAATCAGTTTTTTTAATTGGTAACTGGCACAGAGAAAGTGAAATTGCTAGATTGGCCTCTGATGCCTAAAATCCAGTTGCCAATGAAATTTTCAAGGGGCCAAAAACCCCATATGGCCCAAAAAACTAGATTGACATTGGGAAAGCTGTTAAGAATTTAAGCCAGCATATAAATTTAAAAACGTTTTTAAAAACCTAAACAATAAGCAGAACAGTGAAGTGAATTACTTTAGAAGTACACTGGTTGGTGCTTGCACACCCAACCCACGTGTACAAACAAATTTTTAAAAATTGAGTTGTCACATTTAGTGTATGTAGTAGTAGAATTTACGTAATGTTACATCACTAAAATTTAAAATCCTAGATTCGCTCACAAACATGCTAAAACTAATCAACCACAGCAAAAGTGGGGCCTAGTAACAGACACAGCACTTTCACTATCTTAGTGTTGTGTTTGGTCATTTTAAATAAGAACTTACAAAAATGTGGGTAAATTTAAACGCGAAGTGTTTTGAACAAGCTAAAAAGTTTAAAAGTATTAACAAAAGTTAAACACAATATAAGAAAATATAGGCAACAAATTCTTTTTTTAAACAGATTTTAAACTAAATTTAGTTTATATAAATTACTAGTACTTAAAATATATATATATAAAATGACTAGACTATTGATTGATTATTGATTAAACCAATAAAATTTATAGCATATTATACATAAAGCACTAGTTAATGAAGACAAAGTCTTGTCGCCCCAGTGAGCTTTGGGGTTGGAATTTTATAATACCTAGTGTTGTATCGATTATTTAAAAACTTCCAAGGCATTATTAACGCTGATGCTCCTAATATTTTGTGTCGTGTCATACATAAAGTTAGCCTAATAGATAAAGTAGGGGGAGAGTCATTGTAAGATGTCTCTAACGTCGAATGATTTTTAGGAAGTGAATAGGGATGTCGATTCCCCAGGGAATTATCTTATCGGGGACCCCGGGGAATTTACTGTCATTCCCTGGGGACCCCTGGGGCCCCGGGGAAAAGAAAAGATAAGTAAAAACGGCGGATAACTTAGATTCGTAAGTGGAATTTTTTAAACTTTGATTTAAGCTTTGTACTACATGTTCAAGGCGCAAGGGTAAAAACAATGTTTTTTAAAACTGTATTTGACAACGTGGCATCACGAAATCGTGCGCGCACCTTTGTCAGAAAGAGTCCAGACTCCGGAGGCGGAAAATACAGTTATAAATCACCATTTTGTTCTTGTCCAATTGGGAGTATATGTATGACACCCCCCATGCGTCAGTGACTGACGCAGGACGCAGCGCTGCGCCTGCGTCGTCAAATGCGTCAAGCCGTCAACGCAGACCAACTCAGTAGTCAGTGAGGCTTCTTTTTCCTGACGGGTTTCTACGTGCAATTTCCTTGATTGAAAGACTGGTAGTGAAAAACGTTTAAACGTGTGTTGTGTTTGAAATACATGTAAAACATTGAAATTAAGCAGTTATGCGGTAAAATAGCATAGACAGAGTTTCAATCAGCTGTCTGTGAATCATTTTCTTATTTTAACGGCAAAAATTAAGTTACAAATACATTTTTTAATACTTTTTTCTCCCCAGGGTCCCCGGTCCAATTCCCCGGGGAGTATTCCCCGACAAGCTCCCCCGGCGTGTGCATTGGTTTCAGTGCAAAATTCCTACCATTTCCCGGTTAATTAGCCCGGAAGTAACAAAAGTGTCACAAGTAAACAAGTTTTTTATCAATAATTTTTTACCCAATGAACCGAATCTCCAGAAATTGCACACTGTAAATATGCCGATCGTTATGTGGGAAATCAGCCGTCATAAAAATAATGCCGTCCCATTGCGTATTTTTGCCTGATTTCAAGCAAAACATTTAAAAATCACTACTCTGATCGATTTCCAATCACTTTTGACACATGAGCACTTGGAGCAGACTTTTAACAACTTAGTCAATTTTAGCCAGACATTAGTACAACTCGTTGCGGTATCCGCCTTTGATCTAGCATTCTTTTAAAATTTTATTCATTCATTTTTCGGGCACCCAATCAGCCAAAAAATCACTAATTATCGATTTCTGATCGATTTTTCAACCCGAAAGCAGCGAAATCAGACGGCGGCAATTTAAAACCAATATAGTACAGCAACTATGCTATAGAAATTCGAGGTCGGATTATTCGCACCATGTTCTCAAAATTACGAGGGGTGTCCCAAAAGTTCCCGGAATGTCTAACGTAGCTCTTCAACGGAGCCATGATGTTTCACGCCCTTGGTGTCAAATGAAAGGAAGTTTTGTCACGAAGAAAATGAAGTTAAAAGCATGTTGATATCTGTTTTTATTCAGGAGCTGCAGCAAGAAACGTGCGCAGGGGTCAGGGGTACTGTTACACAACCTCAAAAATCTATGGCAATGATTTTAAACAATAAAACACAGAACATTTCATACCGTTGATGAATCCTTGGGACATGCACCGATTCAAAATTCAAAGCGAATCGTCAAGCTCAGCCTGCGGCTTCTCCACGTAGTCCCCATTCAGCTGAATACACCTCTGCCACTTTGAAAGCATGCCGTCGATGGCCTGGGCAAAAACAGTTCGAGGCATTTCATGATGCAGGATGACGCGACGAGTGAAGCCTTCAAGTTCACTGCGGTTCTGGAACACCGGCTACGAATTTTCTGGACCGTCTCTAAAGCGTTCGATCCATTCGTAAATGGCAGTTTTTTCAGGCTTTTCTTACCATGGATGGAGAATAAGTGGTCAGAAATCTTGGCCCCACTCCATCCTACTGACCAAAGGACAAAAACTTGACTTCGCTGACTTTCGAGGCTCTGAAGAGAACCCAATTTGGCAAAGAGATTTCAAGTTGAAAGCAAGCACTTGGTAAGAATTATCTGCACTCGCGCAAAAGCTCAGATTAGCTTAATGAGAATTTCTGTTTTTTCCATAGACACTACCACGTCTTTCTGAGACGTTAGTATAGCACGAATTCAAAATGAAAATATCCAAAAACGAAGATGAAAAATTATTTTCAGTGATATGTGAGGTTGTGTAACAGTACCCCTGACCTTTGCGCACGTTTCTTGCTGCAGCTCCTGAATAAAAACAGATATCAACATGCTTTTAACTTCATTTTCTTCGTGACAAAACTTCCTTTCACTTGACACCAAGGGCGTGAAACATCATGGCTCCGTTGAAGAGCTACGTTAGACATTCCGGGAACTTTTGGGACACCCCTCGTACAATGAGCAATAATGCGAAACTCACGTGATTTTTTGAAAAATCGATTCTTATCGATTTTCTCAGCACTACAGAATCGTGAAAACAGAACTTTAGACACTTGTAGATTTTTGCATTGCGCATCTAACTGCACTGCTTTGAAGCGCAACAGTTTCGTAAGAAAAAGTGGCGAAATAATAAAATGAGGGTAATTTTTCTACCAAAAAGACCCACCAAAACTGAAATAAATCAAAGCGCCTTATACCATTTTGCAGGAAATTTAGTTTGACAACTTTGATCATCAGATGTCGAAGCCGTATCTCGTAAAGTGTACGATCAAGCTTTGAGATCTCCCCCAGAAGCAATTTTGAAAAAAATCGTCTTTCCAGTTAATTTGCGGCTCAGTTAAAAATCTTTGCACTTGAAAGTATATTCATTCGATAGATCTTAAAGTGTTCTATCGATCGACACCTCACTCAACTCAATCGGTGGTGCAGTGGTTGCAGAACGGGAGCATTTTTTGGCGAAAAAACGTGAAATTTCAAAATGCATGGGAGTGTCGGCCATGTCGGCCCATAAATGAATATGCCATAAATTTTATTGGTGATGTAACCACGCTCTGGTCGTGGGATAGGGCAGGGGAACTTTTTCGAAAGTGCCTCCTATCGCCGTGCACCCCCTGCACAGAGCTGTTGAGACTCGGCCAGGTCTTCGACCCCCAGGCCTGGAGACTCCCGCTCTGCTGCAACCCCCCCCCTGCTGCCTTGGCTCCGTCTCCCCTGCCGCCACACTTGCCTTTCCGGAGCTCCCCCTCCCTCTTTGTACCTCCCCCTCTACCCTATCTCCTCTGCGCTCCACCCTATTCTTCATGTACTTTTCCTGTCTCCCCTCTTTTTGCCCCTTTTCGCACTATTTTCCTGCGCTGTCCCCCCTTTCTCTGCGTCTACTTACAGTATTTTGTGCGCTCACCGCCACCCCATCCCTTCTCAAACTCCCAAACGGTGACGCAAGTCGTGTGACCCCTTCTTCCCTTCGATGACTCATCGATGACTCATCCCCCCTCTCTTGCGCAACCTTTTCTTATGCTATTGTTCTCCTCCCCAAATTTCTCATGCGACACCCACCCCACCTCCGCTTCTATTGTTCTCGTTTTTGATTCTTTTGTTCTCTTTACCCCACCAATTATCACATTTTCTCCGATTTTCTCTCTCTATTGTTCTCGTTTTCGCACCTAATTATCAACTTTTTCCCAATGTCTGTTTTTCTATTGTTCTCGATTCTCCCCAATTATCCCCGATTTCCAATTCCTTTGTTCTCGACCCCAGCCCCATTGTTTCTCAATGTTTGCTTGCGCAACACTTTTTCGACCTCCCGCTGCGCCAATAATCCCCCACCCCACCTCCGGATTGCGCAATTCTCCCATTTCTCATGTTGCTATGCCGTTCTCATGCTTCTCATCATGAGTCATTCTGACGTCATTCTGCCGGCAGCCAATCAGAGAGAGGGAGTCATGGAAACGACCTTGGCGGCTGGGAAGGCTATATAAGGAAGCGGTTTTCGGCATGAGAATCCTCAACTTTTGCCCACCTTCGGGCTCCTAGTCTTTCTTTAGACTTGCCGTCAGACTGAGTTCTGACCCATTCGTCTATAAGACGAATCCCTGCCGGTCCGCGGTCTGTTACCGCCAAGTTTTCTTCAGCTCCCCAAGTGAGCTCGCCTATTGGCCAGCGGTCTGACACCGCCCAGCATCATCAGCTTCGCCTGATCTACACCAGCGCCTCGTCGCTTCAGCGCATCGCCGCTTCACTGTCCGCCTGACTGCAGCCTACAGCCGCCCTCGGTCACTCCGTCTCTCTCTCTCTCTCTCTCTCTGTGCAGCTGCCGGTAAGTTCCTGTTACTGATTTGTGCTCTAATTGCCTTTGCTTATCCGGAGTTTGCCTATTTGTCCATTGTCTGATTAGAGAGCTGAGCCAGTTGTGATACCGTACCTTTTGCTGTATTTTTACTCAATAGTGAAGCCGCCTAATTGCCTGATTATTTGCCTAAGGGCCTAATTATTAACTATTAACTAACCTCATCATTATTCAATCTTTCACCATCATTTCACTCATGGCTTGCTAAGCCTTTCTCCCGGGGTGGCAAAGCATAGGGAAGTTTGGGCAAGCTAATGGCCTCTCCCCGTGCAAAGCTCGCCTGTGAGTGCGTGCTGCGGGGCCGTGTGTGCGTGCAGTAGAGGGATTAGCGAGTCTTGGCACAGAATGGCAGTAGGAAGGTTGCAACCCCATGCTGACGCGTCCCTTCGCCCTGAGCAATCTAAACTATAGACAGTACATGTTCGCCTCATACTACTCTTAGTAATCAAAGTCGCAAGTCAGCCTCGCTCACAGCCACAAAGGATCCCCTGCTGAGAAATCCTCCAGATTGAGCCCAGAGTTCCCGATCATGCCCCAAGCAGAGTCCCTGTACTCGGCTGCATGTGTCTCCCCTGTTAGCCTAAATCTCCTGGTAACCATCCCAGACGGGGCTCTAGCCTCGAGAGGTCTGGTAGTAAGATCCAGGTGCGCCAGGTCACATAGAGTGGTGGCAGCCACTCGGTCATACCATGACCGAGTGACCAACTATTGCACCTTGGCTACAGGTGGGGTCCATGTGGGTCCTTGGCCCTCTGGTCACAAAGCGCTACCAAAGCTATCAATCATGTGGGCGGGACAGTCTGGTGCTGGAGGTCCATCAGGTCATTGCCCGGTCATAGGCAGCCTACGGTCATTGCCCCCTCTAGTCATGTGTTCGTCTCTCAACGGAGCCGACAGGCGACAAGGGCGGTTACATCATTGGTTTAATCAATTCATTAGGCTTTAGACAGAATCATATATTCATGTACAATGCCACTCCCAGGCCGGTCGAAAAAAGGTTTTAAAAAGACAGACAATTCCTATAAATATGTTTCATGGCATATTAAGCAAAAATCGCCAAAACAAGGAAAATATGCCAGAAAAAATCGGCCCTTAGCGAGGGGGGCCGTCATGGGCCCCCTTGCCCCCTCCCTTGTAGCTGGATCCGCCACCGCCACACTGCTACGTACTATCATCTTTTCATTTTGCAAATTTTTATAACAATAATTCATTTTTTCACTTTTCACTCTTTATAACCTTCTGGTTTTATCTAAACAACATGACACTAATCAATATATATACTCTGTTGTTATTCAATCACTTATAAGGCCGGTCTAAATTGAAGCTTTCAGATCGATCACCTGCACCAGTAGTAATTGCCGAATGTACAATTGGTTATTTTAATATAGCTACACCATACACGTACGAGCGTACACAGCTCGTACACCTCGTTAAGAAATTATGCGGTTGCATGTACTGTGCATCTGTATATATTACATGTAATTAATAGCTCTCCACTTGCATGCATGTAATTCATATACCAGCTCATGTAACAGCTGGTAAGCCTGGACTCTAAACATTTAAAGACATACATATATCATTCATATATGTACATGAGTATACATTGTATACATGCATATAAGTACGATGGCTCAGTACGATAAGTACGATTTGGCGCTCGTATACTTGGATGGCGAATGTCGAATGAGTTTTGTGTGTTGTAGGATTCATGAGCAACAAATTTCAGCTACAAAACAGGGGTATGAGCTAGTTAGCAAAATGACTTCTTAATTAATAGACTCCTGAGACAAACGAGCTGGGTTTCTCAGGGCCTTAACAAAGCAATCTATAATTATTCTGAGGGAACAAATTCAACAGCTCATAGATGTAAAGAATCGCTGCAGAATTTGAAATGGGCGTGGGCGACCGCACACATAGAAACAGTTGCCATAGGATGGAGAAGGCAGGGTGTGAGTACGACTTTCTATCAGCATGCAGCTTTGAATAAGAAATTAAGTACAAGACCGCGCCTCTATTCAAATTAATACATCAGTTGATTACAGGGATCGTCACCTCGGAGTTTATAATTTGGTGAGAATTGAAGGGAACAACAAAACCAACAATCCAAAAAGAAAATTCTCTATAATATTTTGATAATCGGTGTTGTTAATACTCATTTTGGCGCCTCAGGCCCGACTACAGCATCAAATAGTCATTTTGACGCCGCAGGCCAGACTACAGCATCAAATAGTCATTTTGACGCCTCAGGCCCGACTACAGCATCAAATAGTCATTTTGACGCCTCAGGCCCGACTACAGCATCAAATAGTCATTTTGACGCCTCAGGCCCGACTACAGCATCAAATAGTCATTTTGACGCCTCAGGCCCGACTACAGCATCAAATAGTCATTTTGACGCCTCAGGCCCGACTACAGCATCAAATAGTCATTTTGACGCCTCAGGCCCGACTACAGCATCAAATAGTCATTTTGACGCCGCAGGCCAGACTACAGCATCAAATAGTCATTTTGACGCCTCAGGCCCGACTACAGCATCAAATAGTCATTTTGACGCCTCAGGCCCGACTACAGCATCAAATAGTCATTTTGACGCCTCAGGCCCGACTACAGCATCAAATAGTCATTTTGACGCCTCAGGCCCGACTACAGCATCAAATAGTCATTTTGACGCCTCAGGCCCGACTACAGCATCAAATAGTCATTTTGACGCCTCAGGCCCGACTACAGCATCAAATAGTCATTTTGACGCCGCAGGCCAGACTACAGCATCAAATAGTCATTTTGACGCCTCAGGCCCGACTACAGCATCAAATAGTCATTTTGACGCCTCAGGCCCGACTACAGCATCAAATAGTCATTTTGACGCCTCAGGCCCGACTACAGCATCAAATAGTCATTTTGACGCCTCAGGCCCGACTACAGCATCAAATAGTCATTTTGACACCTCAGGCCCGACTACAGCATCAAATAGTCATTTTGACGCCTCAGGCCCGACTACAGCATCAAATAGTCATTTTGACACCTCAGGCCCGACTACAGCATCAAATAGTCATTTTGGCTGTCAGGTACTCATCCTGGTGCTGCAGATACTCATTTTGGCGCCCTGAAGCAAAGTTTTAGGTTTGCATTAAACTGTCCAGGTGAATAGTTATTTGGTCATTTAAAGCTTTTGCAAGATTTGCAAAATCGCGGCCGTAAGGTGCCCGGGACAAAAAGCTCATGTCGCGTACCTGACCCAGTATAGAGAAATCAATAAGCAGTCTAGACTCAATCTCATTACGGTTGTTTGACGCAAAAGCCACTATATACCTCTACTTGTTCCATTACAATTAGCAAGCTTTGTGGACATTTAGAAAAGGTGGATACATCCGTGAGACGGCCAATTTAATTAGGCCGTTCGTTGTAGAGAGCCAGCAAAGTACAACCATGAATTCGTTGAAATGGCTGCTTGTATGCGAGCGCTCCGTTTCCTTTACAGCAGGGATTGACAAACTTTTTTTACCACAAGGACAAGATAAAGAATCCAGCTCATTGATTGCTGCGGGCCTGATGAGAGAGGAAAGGAGAGCTAATAGAGGAGAGGGAAGAGAAAGAGAGCTGAGAAGAGACGCAAGCCTTGAGCAGGCCGCGGATTGCTATTGTGAAGTTTCGAAGGACCCGAGAGCTGGATAGGGAGGCTTCACGGGCCCTAATCTTATACCATGTAACTAAAATACGACAGTTATAGGTTGATTACAAATTCGCTTAACAAAAAATTTTAGTAAGTTCAAGGTGATTTCGCATCAAGTTTGAAGAACTCAAGGTAAATAAATTATAGTGCCTATCCAGGCATACTTCTCCAGACCTTTCCGAAATTTCCATATTTGGCAATACGGTAGAAAATTACCGTAAGTTACAGCTCGGGCTCTCAAAATAGATGTTTTTGAAGAAGTGTTCTCAACGGGAGAAGACGGTAAGAGTAATTATAACATCGCGGAAAAGTGAGCAACTGAAGAGGGGTGCAGTTTGACTGCACGGGTGGGTTTTGCAGATTTTTCTAGAAATAAACGAGTAGGAAATTCGCTGAATCGTGTTCATTTATTGCTTTGTCGCTAGAGCCGAACTAACATATGCATAATATGACGCGTTGATCAGAGAAATCGAAGGTGAAATTAAAAAAAAACACAAATATTTCATGATTCTGCTATAGTTAAGACAATTCGATCTTTAATATTTAATTATCTGCATGTGCACTATTAAAATCCACCTTTTAGATTACGGGAAGATAAGAAGATAGAGTCTTTTTACATTCTCTTTGTCATTCACTCTCGATAAGCTAGATCTCTGGTTAATAATCATACCCGTATTCTTAAGCATTTAAAAATGTTTAATCGCATTCATGACTTCTGGTAAATCGTCTCCTTGATTCAAAGTCAGCCCTATCCTATATAGATTCTATTGATCCATCATATCCTCGATTATACGGTCAATCACATCCTTCATTCTATGGTCATATCCTTCGTTCTATAGTCATATCATTGATTCTATGGTCATATCCTTGATTCTAAGGTCAATCACATCATCAAGGTCATATCCTTGATTCTACGGTCAATCACATCATCAAGGTCATATCCTTGATTCTACGGTCAATCACATCATTAGTTCTATGGTCATATCCTTGATTAATGGTCAATTACATCATTGATTCTATGGTCATATCCTTTGTTCTATCGTCGTATCCTTGATTCAACGGTCAATAACATCATTGATTCTATGGTCGCATCCTTGGTTCTATGGCCATATCTTTGATTCTATGGTCATATCCTTGATTCTATGGCCATATCCTTGATTCTATGGCCATATCCTTGATTCTATGGTCATATCCTTGATTCTATGGTCATATCCTTGATTCTATGGTCATATCCTTGATTCTACGGTCAATCACATCATTGATTCTATGGTCATATCCTTGGTTCTATGGTCATATCCTTGGTTCTATGGTCATATCCTTGGTTCTATGGTCATATCCTTGGTTCTACGGTCATATCCTTGATTCTACGGTCAATCACATCATTGATTATATGGTCATATCCTTGATTCTATGGTCATATCCTTGGTTCTACGGTCAATCACATCATTGATTCTATGGTCATATCCTTGGTTCTATGGTCATGTCCTTGGTTCTATGGTCATATCCTTGGTTCTATGGTCATATCCTTGGTTCTATGGTCATGTCCTTGGTTCTATGGTCATATCCTTGGTTCTATGGTCATATCATTGATTCTACGGTCAATCACATCATTGATTCTATGGTCATATCCTTGGTTCTATGGTCATATCCTTGATTCTATGGTCATATCCTTGGTTCTATGGTCATATCCTTGATTCTATGGTCATATCATTGATTCTACGGTCAATCACATCATTGATTCTATGGTCATGTCCTTGGTTCTATGGTCATATCCTTGGTTCTATGGTCATATCATTGGTTCTACGGTCAATCACATCATTGATTCTATGGTCATATCCTTGGTTCTATGGTCATATCCTTGGTTCTATGGTCATATCCTTGGTTCTATGGTCATATCCTTGGTTCTATGGTCATATCATTGATTCTATGGTCATATCCTTGGTTCTATGGTCATATCCTTGATTGTACGGTCAATCACATCGTTGATACTATGGTCATATCCTTTATTCTACAATCAATCATATCCTTAATTTAGTGGTGCATCCTTGATTCTACGGTCTCAATCAAATTCTTAGTTCTAGGTCAATCATACCCTTGATTTGTGAATGGTAAAGTACGCAAATAATTCTTGATAAAAGACATCCTTGATCACTGTTCATGCATAACGATCGATGGTCAATTACATCCAGTGCTTCTGATCAACAATGAACCTGATTTCTTGGCCAATAGCATCATTAATCACAAATGAATCACAAATTCTACCACCAATAATCAAGCACTTCGACCCAATGTTATCAGCCTATTCCTAGAATGCAAATTATGTTTGAAACCTCAAATTAAAACTCAGCTTTCTACTCAATCGGTACAGGTGCCAAATTTATTACTATATGCTCGTATGCTCCGCTTTTGCAATTCCATATTTACATCGCCCGAAAGAGCCTAATTCTCTGTCGAGACAACATGTACATTGCTTTAGCTAACATTAGCTAATGAAGATGAAACAAATGGTTAGATGAAAGCCTCAAAGCCTGAACTGTTATTGCTACTTCTTTTAGAAGAAGCATTTTTCTTTCCTTCGGCTGATGAGACAAATAAGAGGAAGCGATGTAACAACGTCTTTGTAAAACGACCTCGATGTTGTTATTTGACGCCGCATATGGGGGATGCATAGAGGCAGTGTTTCCATCTAGTCGACGCTCGTGAAGAAGATCGCCATCGCTACATTGGGAAATCAATAAAGGAGTCAACTGTAGAATTTTAGCCATGCAATGTCTGGGACTTCTCTGCAAATAAGATTAGGCATTTCGCTTTCTTTGGTGAATTGAAATTGTTCACTCCGTGTTGTCGTGAGAAGCGAGACTGTCTACACCGTGTTGTCGTGAGAATCGAGACTGTCCACACGGTGTTGTCGTGAGAATCGAGACTGTCCTCACCGTGTTGTCGTGAGAATCGAGACTGTCCACACGGTGTTGTCGTGAGAATCGAGACTGTCCTCACCGTGTTGTCGTGAGAATCGAGACTGTCCACACGGTGTTGTCGTGAGAATCGAGACTGTCCACACGGTGTTGTCGTGAGAATCGAGACTGTCCACACCGTGTTGTCGTGAGAATCGAGACTGTCCACACCGTGTTGTCGTGAGAATCGAGACTGTCCACACGGTGTTGTCGTGAGAATCGAGACTGTCCACACGGTGTTGTCGTGAGAATCGAGACTGTCCTCACCGTGTTGTCGTGAGAATCGAGACTGTCCTCACCGTGTTGTCGTGAGAATCGAGACTGTCCACACGGTGTTGTCGTGAGAATCGAGACTGTCCACACGGTGTTGTCGTGAGAATCGAGACTGTCCACACGGTGTTGTCGTGAGAATCGAGACTGTCCTCACCGTGTTGTCGTGAGAATCGAGACTGTCCTCACCGTGTTGTCGTGAGAATCGAGACTGTCCACACGGTGTTGTCGTGAGAATCGAGACTGTCCACACGGTGTTGTCGTGAGAATCGAGACTGTCCACACGGTGTTGTCGTGAGAATCGAGACTGTCCTCACCGTGTTGTCGTGAGAATCGAGACTGTCCACACGGTGTTGTCGTGAGAATCGAGACTGTCCACACCGTGTTGTCGTGAGAATCGAGACTGTCCACACGGTGTTGTCGTGAGAATCGAGACTGTCCTCACCGAGTTATCCTGAGAATCGAGACTGTCCACACCGTGTTATCGTGAGAATCGAGACTGTCCTCACCGTGTTGTCGTGAGAATCAAGACTGTCCTCACCGAGTTATCCTGAGAATCGAGACTGTCCTCACCGTGTTGTCGTGAGAATCAAGCCTGTCCTCACCGTGTTATCGTGAGAATCGAGACTGTCCACACCGCATGTTGTCGTGAGAATCGGGACTGTCCACACCGCATGTTATCGAGAGAATCGAGACTGTCCTTAACTTCCGTAAGACTTCCTTGACCTACGAGGGTTAGGGTTAGATTGGGCTAAAGTAAAGGATAGGCTCCAAATAACTCTACTGTGTAGAAAAGAGTTTGACTTCACAACCGAGCGAGGCGTACTTTTCTGCGCAAAGTGCCAAACAGATTCGTAAATTAAAGCATAGGGCATGTACGAGTATGAGATGCTGGTCTGACTCTTCTCCGAACTTGATCTGCTTCAGTTTAAATCGTCTTGGGGATCATATACGGTAGCTCGTGCAATAAGCTTTATAACTTCAAGCCGGTACACATTCAGTATACACTAAAACGGCTTGGACAGCTTATATGGCGTCTAATAAATTTTGGCTCGCAATATCTGACGCGTTTAATTATTCCCTTGGATTGTTAAAGTACATCATCAATAGCAGCAGCAGCGGCAGAAGCAGGCAGAACTAGATCAAAAGAGTCGGAGAGAGGATGATTTCGTTGTGTGCTCAGTCATTCGGCTAAATATTCGCTTTCTTTTCTCACGACCGAATCTCTTGGTACATTTCTGCTCTCCTCTCGGCCGTTTGACAGAAATATTAGCTCTCCCATGGCTCAGCTCGCTGCTTTGAAGCAACTATATTAGTTCGACAGGAGCTATTTGGATATTTCATCTCTTCGCTGGCTTCCCGCAATTTATATATACACTTTTCCACAGAATTTTCCATTTTTACGAAGCAAAAAAACGTTTGATTATATGAGTATGAGTCCGGGCCTGCGTACAGCATTGTCGCACTTGAATGTGCTGCTCTCAGTAGGAGGTCAGCGGACAGAATTACCTCAGCAGAGTGGTTGTGGCACAATGTCGCACTTCTGGTGCAACGCTCTCGGCCTTGTGCCTTGGAGGTTGGGCCCTCATGGATATGACATCGCTCGACAACCCCCTTTTCCAGTTTTTGTACTTTTAATCTCAAAGCTACGAGATTAACAACGACTATAACTTTCACTTTAGCTGTAAGTGGATCAGTGGCATTGCGATGGGTTTTCAAGCATAACTTTTGAATGGAACAAATTAGAAAGACAAAAAGTGCCGCATTTAAAGTGCCTGTAGCTGCTTTCATTTTAGCTTTGGGATTAAAAGTCTCGGGAATTTTCCAGACACCCATCCTAAAGTGATTGCGCAGGGAACTTGCCTTGATTTGTGAACGTTGCTCATGCAAAACCGCCTCCCCTGAGACTAAGCGAAATAACTAATGGGGCATAATCATGCAACGTTTTACATGTGCAAGGTGGCACCTCAAATTGAACTCAAAAGACGAATTTCCAGGAGGAAGTTTTTAATAAAATCTTGCACACCATCCTAGTTCGAGATTCTAGATATCCGACTTATAATCCAGAAGTCTTTTTGATCCAGTTTTTCTATAACTAATTTCTATTATCCTATGGTTGCTCCGTGGCAAGCGGTGCTACCGCGGTACGCCTACACCTTTTTAGGTTCAATATATAACAGCAGGAGGCCTGCGGGCACCCCTAGCACAACGCCTTCGGTGACATCGTCCGTCGCACAACCAGCGCTGGGGCAATTCTGCCCAAGTAGGCAGGCGTATCTCACACGCTCACACGGGGTGTACATCCTCGACTTTCTAACCCTCGGGGCATGTACGCTCTCTGTGCCTCGGGGTGTTGGCCCTCATGGCTGTAAAACGCACGACAACCCACCGGCCAATTTCCGTGCAAGAGCACAAATGAATGTTACTGACCGCTAAGCTACTCACTCGGCTCACTATGCCTTATCCTTGTTAATAAGTAATCGACCAGCCTACCTAACGGGGGTTCAACTCAACCCAGCACGCTCGGGCATCCAGCTTTACCCATTACAGGAAACTTCTAGGAAGGAGAAGACTCCATTGCTTAAGGAGGGTCAAGACGAAAAGGAAGGATTACTTTTACAGACTTCAAATATAGCCATTTTATATGATCGACATTATGTTTCATTATAGAAGTGGTTTGCCGCGCAAATTAATAATATCGAGATTGCGACTTCGTGGCTTCTGCTGCGGCCGCTTTGTAATCGAAGCCGCAAAAGAATTTGCCAGAGCAGGAACATAGGGAACAGCCGGACTGAGCAGCGAGACGGATTAACAGCAAAGCCCTCGAAATGATGGCAAAGCGAATCCCTATTGGCTGGGAAAATCTCCCGCATTCGGCTAGGGCTGAATAAATATCCCCTTAGCTAGCAAAAGTTGAGCCGCTTTCATCCGAAATCTGAGCAGTCAACAATTTGAAAGAAAAACAGCATGAACTCCTCTGACGTCATCCTTGTTGTTGTCTGCACCATCAGCGGCGCCATCGTCTCGGTGACCGTCGGCCTCTGCCTGTGGTGCCGCAGCTGGACCTGGGCGCCCTGGTCGAAGCAGCCGGAGGCCAGCACGCACGGCTTCCTGCTGACTGGGGATCACCGAACCTCCAGCGACGATGGCCGGGCCAGCTCAGTGTTCGGCGGCGGCTCCACGGAGGAGCTGATGGTGGGCTCGCGCAGCCACAGCGAGCTGCTGCAGTGCCCAAAGCCCAGTACTGGTAGTTATCGAACCTTCTCGCCGACACAGCTGCTGTCGCCGAGGCGGCCCAGGTTCGGCAGCGGCAGCTCCCTGACGCCTGCTTCGTCAGCCGATTGGTCGCCCTACTCAGCCAAGTTGAGCAGCGCCTCGGGCCAGATGGCCGACACCACGCCAACAGCCGTCGCAGACAAGAAGGCCTTCCTGACTGGCAAATATCGCCAGAGCTCCGAGTGCCTCCTGATGATCAGCCCGGTGCCCGAGAGCGTCAGCGAGGGTGCCGTGGAATATTTGCGCCGGCGTCGAGCCAGCAGCTTCAGCGATTTGCATCGCCGAGCAGCGAGGTGTTCCTCGTCGACAGGTTCGGATACGGCGACCACCCTGGAGGAGCTGGGACTTAATCTGTCGCTGTATCCAACAGATCAGGATCCCGATATGCAGCACGAGACTCTACTTGGACGGCTCTGTCTGAAGCTGGAGCTGATGCCGAAGAAATCGACTCTCCTAGTGACCATTTGCCAGGCCAAGTACTTGTTGCGCCGTCGGCCCAGCAACATGTGCACATTCTATGTTGCTCTGGCCTACACCAGACCGGGCGGCAGCAAAGAGAAGCGCAAGACTCAGCTGGTTAGCGCGGCCTGCAATCCCCAGTTCGATCGCCAGTTTGCGCTGCCCTGCACCCAGGAGGATGCGCCCGAGAGCGAGCTGCACTTCGAGGTGAAGGAGACGGTGCCCGTTGGCAAGCCGCACGTGATCGGGCATTGCGCTGTGCAGATTGCCGCCCTGCTAGAGATGGGATCCGGCGGGCACGAGATCTGGCGCGAACTGCAGCAGCCCGTCGCTCTGGCTGCCGAGGTGAGAAACTTGAATCGCTTGACTTTCATTGCTTGCCGTCATCTTTTAATAATTTAGTACGAGTCCTTTAATGAGATCGGTGAATATCTTTTGACTTAAAATTCAAAATACCGAGAAAAAGCTGTCAGAAAGAAACGCCATGATACTGTGCTTTATATGTATAAAAAAACTTTTACTTCCCACTTTGACTTATCTCATGTGTACGCAAACTCACCCCTCATCGGTTCAGCAGATGTACATTGCCTTCAAACCCCCCTCATGCCCCATGACAATCGTGTGTACGCAAACTCACCCCCCTCATCGATTCAGCAGATGTACATCGCCTCCAAAGCCCTCTCATGCCACATAACAATCGTGTGTACGCAAACTCACCCCCTCATCGATTCAGCAGATGTACATTGTCTCCAAAGCCCTCTCATGCGACATAACAATCGTGTGTACGCAAACTCACCCCTCATCGATTCAGCAGATGTACATTGCCTCCAAAGCCCTCTCTCATGCGACATAACAATCGTGTGTACGCAAACTCACCCCCTCATCGATTCAGCAGATGTACATTGCCTACAAACCGCTCTCATGCCTCATAACAATCGTGTGTACGCAAACTCACCCCTCATCGATTCAGCAGATGTACATTGCCTCCAAAGCCCTCTCATGCGACATAACAATCGTGTGTACGCAAACTCACCCCTCATCGATTCAGCAGATGTACATCACCTCCAAACCCCCCTCTCATGCCACATAACAGTCGTGCGTACGCAAACTCTAATCGATTGAAAGTAGAAATCCATCTAGCTCAGCAACAATGATTGTAATCCTCGTTCGGACACTCAATCTTTAGAGACTTTTTAAGTGTCCACATTCACATATCCATTCAGTCTGGGCTTCCTGGGCTATAATTTTGTTCTCTAATACGCTGGAAAGGTTGATTGGGGGGTTTGAAGCTAAAAAAGTATGGCCGCTTTGAGTCTTCCAGTTTCGTAAGAAAAAAGGGATGGAAAAGTATATTAAGCAGCTCGTATAGCTATGGCTAATTGCTTGAACAGATTCCTCAGATATCTGAAGGGATTGCTACAAAAGGGAACTCCTCCAATGCTGAGGAAATCCTTAAACAGAGAGAAATAATGATGTCGACTAAAGCTCTCCTTGAAGTGGATCGAGTATTCAAGTCTTCGTCAGAGTAGTCAAGCACAGCACCGACTTCAAGGGCTGCGACTCCTTGTCAGCGAAACAGATCCTTAATGCTGATCCAGAGAGAGAGGGAGAGAGAGAGCTGAGCCGAAATTAAGTAACTATTTATGGAATTTTTAAGACTTTTCTGTAGGCTTTCTTTAACGAATTTAGGACTCGAATTCCAAGTGGCCGAACTAATAACTAACAAAATTGATTCTTGACGTGGAGAAGTGACTCTATAATTTGCCTTTGTTGCTAATTAGCCTAAATTTAGATGGAAATTTTACTCAAAACTTCCCGCCCCTCCTGAACAAAACAATCAACAGACTGATTCGAAAAGACCTCCGGGACGGATTCTTCTATCGTTGAGCTACAAGCAGCAGAAGAAACTGCTCACACTTGGAATTGTTGAGGGCAAAGATCTGCGAGTGAAGGAGACTGACTGTAAGTTTATGCCAGATTACGTACGATTAAATTCCGCTTGTTAGGACGTAAGTTAAAAAATCCGACTTTAAGTCGAAGCACACTCAGTGTATCCTAGGTAAAATTACAAGGTACACTGCAAGTGGTAGCATCCGTGAGTAAATTCCGGGTAACTTCCCCCAGATAAACTTCAGGTAACACTGCTTCAGGCAGCTGAGCATGAGAACACGACACACGTGCTTACAAATCGATGCCAGCAGGCTACAGTGACTCGAGAATTCTACCGCATATTGTTGCCATTTCTATCCATCTCACTTTATTTACATTACTCGATGCTGCCCTTCTTTTTTCCTAGATTTCTTTGCACTCTACCATTTTTTGTCTACGGGTAATATAGTATTTATTAGTAGTTGCATGAGTTGAGGCGCTGGGCTGCACGACTGTGCTGGGAAGTTTACGCCAATCAACAAACTCTTACTAAACAGTTTTTATTAAAATCATAAACAACATGGAAATTGCCGATTTTGTAGCCAATAATTAGATCTCAAACAACAGCTAGGAGCGTACATTGCTCGAAATGTACGAGCTAGCCTAACATTTAGCACTCACTCGCAGAAGTTCAGGTTCTAACATCGTCCAGAGGGCCGGGTTCGAAGCTCATCGGTGAACGCGTCTGACTTGACGCGGCTTGCGCACAGAATGGAAACCAAAGGATCGTGGTTTACCGATGAGGTGCTCTGCCCTCTGGCTGTTATGCAATATTAACCTGTCGGCCTATCATCTGTTTCAGCCTATGTGTACTTCCGCGCCAGCATCATGGCTCGCGAGCAGACAGTAAAGGCCAAGAAGAGTCCTCTCATCAAAGAGAATCTCGCCAGTCCACTAGTGCAACAGGAGTTCCGGTTTCATCTGGCGCCAAACCTCACCGACCAGGTGTACCTGTTCGTACTCATCTGTGCCAGGTCGCGCCTTGGCGCCAACCGGTTGCTGGGCAAAGCGGTAATTGGATCCGCTAATTTTGCTCAGGGCAGCGGCGTTGAGCAGTGGAGCGACTGCTTGAGAAATCAGCCCAGCATCGTGCACCAGTGGCACGACATCTACTGAATTGAGGAGCAGTGCGGTGCGAGTACCTTTAAAAGTAATGATATAATAGTAATAATATAATAATTGGTTACACCGGCCCTAATGGGCAGATGTGCAACCGACAGCTCAGCCGCAGCTATTGCGCGGCGCATCTGAAGGCTGCGTACGGCTGTTCAGTCCAAGGACTGGGGGGGGGGTCGCCAACACACCCTCAATTACCCCAGCTGGTACCAATTTTACAGCTGGGTGACATAAGACAATGCACAGTAAGTCCCTTGCTCAAGGACACAAATTGTTTTGAGTAGGTTGAGTATTGAACCCCCTACCTTTCAGTCGTGATTTCGACGCTGTAGCCACTAGGCTGCAATCCCTAAATTACAACTCATTCTTAAGAAGATCTTCTTCAGATAATAAAGCTATTTTACAATCAAACCAGACCGCAGTAAATTTTTCGCTTTCGACAGAGATCAATTAAATCAATTATCGAGTAATGATCGAGATTTTGCTATATCTCTCTTTGGAAAAATGCATCGAATCTACCATTATATTATGATTCAGAAGGAGTTCTGTGTACTTACATGTGTACTTTATGCGTAATTTTTATGTGTACTTTATTATTAATCGTTAATCGTTGTTATCATTGGCTTCACTTATAGACATCCCCAATGGTCAATGCACTGACCATTGGTACACTCATTTCGGCGCCATCGGTACACTCATTTTGGCGCCATTGGTACACTCATTTTGAAGTCATCGGTACACTCATTTCGGCGCCATTGGTACACTCATTTCGACGCCATTGATACACTCATTTTGGCGCCATTGGTACACTTATTTTGGAGACATTGGTACATTCATTTTGGCGCCATTGGTACACTCATTTCGAAGCCCCTGTCTGCTATACGCTGATATAACTAATTTTAGCTCGATGACCGTATTTTGTCTGTCAATTTTACATTTAGTTATTGCATTATTGTCTTGTCGGAGTTAAAATGTTCGAAAGAGTGAAAATCAGTTAAAAACGTCTCTCTCAAATTTCCAAGTATTAACATTATTGTGAAACTTTAACAGATTATAAAGTTTTTGAAAATCTTTTTGCTTATGACAATTGTCAATGTGTTGTAATTGTACTTTTTGTTGATCAAGATAGACATATTTGTTTTAATTTCCGTGTAGATTAGTGTAGAAATTTAAATGTCGCTTTGTAGTTCTACCGAAAAAATAGTAGCCGTTAGCAAATCTAATTAAACTGTCAATTAGAAGTAGTAGATAAACTAAAATCTTTGTGGAGTTTAATAAACGTGTGTGCGATTAAGTTCTTCATCATAAAGTGATTATTACAGCCTTTTTAATTTAAGTCCTCAATTGAAATGCAGTGCCTAGATTGAATTGAATATCATTTAGATCTCGATGTGACTTTTTCCGACTAGCATTCTATTCTTCCATATGACCTGCGTCACTTACCCTTACTCGTACTCAATTATAGTCCCCCTTCATCCTTCCACTCTCTCGAATACTCACCTGTCTTATATTCACCTACAAATTCACCTTCCCTAGATTCACCTTCCCTAGATTCACCTTCCTTAGATTCACCTTCCCTAGATTCACTTCGCTAGATTCACCTTCCTTAGATTCACCTTCCCTAGATTCACCTTCCTTAGATTCCCCTTCCTTAGATTCACATTCCTTAGATTCACCTTCCTTAGATTCACCTTCCTTAGATTCACCTTCCTTAGATTCACCTTCCTTAGATTCACCTTCCCTAGATTCACTTCGCTAGATTCACCTTCCTTAGATTCACCTTCCCTAGATTCACCTTCCCTAGATTCACCTTCTTAGATTCACCTTCTCTAGATTCAACTTCCCTAGATTCACCTTCCCTAGATTCACCTTCCCTAGATTCACCTTCCCTAGATTCACTTAGATTCACTTTCCCTAGATTCAACTTCCCTAGATTCACCTTCCCTAGATTCATCTTCCCTAGATTCACCTTCCCTAGATTCACCTTCTCTAGATTCAACTTCCCTAGATTCACCTTCCCTAGATTCACCTTCCCTAGATTCACCTTCCCTAGATTCACTTAGATTCACTTTCCCTAGATTCACCTTCCCTAGATTCACCTTCCCTAGATTCACCTTCCCTAGATTCACCTTCCCTAGATTCACTTAGATTCACTTTCCCTAGATTCAACTTCCCTAGATTCACCTTCCCTAGATTCATCTTCCCTAGATTCACCTTCCCTAGATTCACCTTCCTTAGATTCACCTTCCTTAGATTCACCTTCCCTAGATTCACCTTCCCTAGATTCACCTTCCTTAGATTCACTTCTATAAATTTACCTTCCTTAGATTCACCTTCCCTAGATTCACCTATCCTACACCCTATTCAGCTTCCCTATACCGTATTCACCTAACCTATACCGTATTCACCTATCCTACACCGTATTCACCTACCCTATACCGTATTCACCTACCCTACACCGTATTCTCTCCTAAATACCAGGTAATTCTTTAACTTCCCTATATTATTTTCTTGTCAGAAAATACGCTCTTATGTTTTTCTGTAATTATAGCTACTCGATAAACAAAAGCCAAACAACCCCAATTTCCAAATAATCTAATTTTATGAAAATATAACCGTGCGCACAGAAATCTATTAACGACATTTGAAGCTTTTAGCTCGGTATTAACAAAATCAGAAATCGGATAGCTACTCACAATAGCATTATTAACACAGCTCAACGATGTGATGGGATTTAACGGAATAATAGAGTCGCGCTGTTTGAGTTCGGTTCTCACTAATCGAGAGATCGAGCTTGAGGATTTCTGCTGATGGGGCAGCGTGCTACATGTATAGATTTAGAGAGGCGAGAGGCAAAACGAAATGGGAGAATTTACTGAGAGAGGATTTAGGCTGCTGAGCCTATTAGCTTGCACAGTATATAAGGGCGATAGTGTAGATGCAAATCCAAGCTTAATCCGTTAATCTCTCCTCGGTTGAAAAGCAAGAGCATTACAAATATGCAATTGTAGAATGCATGCAAGAATTCTTTTGTAAAAATCTGAAATTTGATCGAGTTGCATTTTGTTAAAATGCAGGGGAAATTATCTGCAAGTCGCAGAGCAGGAGTCGTTGACGGTGTGGCAGTTGGTGATGGTGTGGCAGTTGGTGACGGTGTGGCAGTTGGTGATGGTGTGGCAGTTGGTGATGGTGTGGCAGTTGGTGATGGTGTGGCAGTTGGTGATGGTGTGGCAGTTGGTGATGGTGTGGCAGTTGGTGATGGTGTGGCAGTTGGTGATGGTGTGGCAGTTGGTGATGGTGTGGCAGTTGGTGATGGTGTGGCAGTTGGTGATGGTGTGGCAGTTGGTGATGGTGTGGCAGTTGGTGATGGTGTGGCAGTTGGTGATGGTGTGGCAGTTGGTGATGGTGTGGCAGTTGGTGATGGTGTGGCAGTTGGCAAACCAGCGCATGATCGCATGTCTCCTCGTGACGTTTGTCGACAATTCTCTTGCAGCCCGCAAAGGTAAGCAGGCGGGCAGAGGGGCTTGCGGAACTGGGTGTTCGCGGACACCATGCAGGTCCAGCCGGTCAAGCAGATCCTCCAATGCGTCGGTGTTGGCGTTCTCGCGTCCCGCGACAAAGGGCGAGCGCTCGGACCTCCGTGGAACTGCGTTCAGGTTTCCGAGCACTGCCAGCGTGTCACGGTTTGTTGGCACCTCTTCCAGCTCCCCAGCCAGGAAGTCGAAGAAGGCACGAGCCTCCTCGGGGTGAGCATCGGTGGGTGCATACGCGCAGAACAGCTTGTTGCAGCGGGCGCGCAGTCGCAGGTCGACCCACATCAGTCGCGCGGACAGCGAAGCGCAGTGCACGCTCTGCTGGAGGCGCGGTCCGATCAGCACGCCGACACCGCCCCGGCCGCGGTCGTCGGCCGACGTGTACAGGAGGCCTCAGCCGGCTCCGAGGTCCTCAGAGTGGAGCCCCGGCTCAGCCACGATAGAAACCTCCTGCAGCATCGTGAGGTCCAGCTGTAGGTCGTGGGCCACCTGGACCTCGACGCCAGGGGGCCTTCAGAGTTCGGCAGTTCAACGTGCCGAGTCTGAGACGGCCACCTGGTACAGCTGGGGCCAGATGGAGGTTGGCCTCATGGTCCCCGGCGCCACCCGGCACATCCATAGTTGGAGTTGCAGGGACTGGGGGCAACAGGCGCCCGGCTGCGCCACGGAGTCGCCCTCGCTTGTTGCGCTCGCGCCGCCGCTCAGTGCGACGTTGCGCGCTGCGCCGACCTCTGCGAGTCCCTTCTGTGCTGAGCTTTGTGGGTGGAGCACGAGAATTTCCCGCAGGGTTTTTACAGTCGGAATTTCAAGTCAAATCCAGTCTATATACTATGCTGAACTAGATTAGAACTAGCCTAGACTAGACTAGGCTAGACTAGATTTCTAATCCGATTGGATTTGACTTGAAATTCCGACAGGAAAAACCCTGCGGAAAACCTCGCCGCGGGAAATCTCAGCGGGGAAATCTCGGCGGGAAAATCTCAGCGGGGAAACCTCGCTGCGGGAAATTCTCATAGACCCCTTTGCTGCCGCAGCCGAGGCGCGGCCGTCCGAGCCAACCGAGGTCATCCGCGGCCTGGTGAACTAGCCGCAATGCCAGGAGGTGTCAGCACTATTTGCACGGGTGTGCAAATATAATGGCTGACCCCGACCGCCAAAGCAGCGGCCACGGCGCTACTATCGCGCTCTATTGGACACCCGCGTGAAGCGTCAATTCTCGGGCGCTTTCGTCGGCGCGCTTAGAGACCAGCGCAAAGGCGGAGTATTCCGACATCAGCACCGCCGTTGGAGCCGCTGCGGAGCAGACGGTCCCGCTGATGCGGCCGGCACTGTTTGGCAGATCGACCCGACCATCAGGCAGGCGCGGCTCAACATCGAGCGACTCGGCAGGAACCGGTGGCCCACGGGCGACGCTGAAGATGCGTTTGAGCGCCTTCTAGACGAGCGGCAGCAGGCCGCTGTCGACGACGTCGTCCGGTCCATCACTGCAGCCGGCCCCGACGTGAAGAGCCGCGCAGTGTGGACGGCCGTCCGGACTCTGATGGGGCGCAAAAAGCGAACCTGGCCGGCGACACCCCGGAGGAGCGCAGGAATGAATTGCGCGACTTCTTCACTGGCATCGTGAACGCGCCCGCGTCGCCGCTGCCCGCCAGCTTTGCGCTCCCACTGGACACGCCGCTCCCAGCTGAGGAGGACTTTTGGTCCCGACGAGGTCCCGGTCGCGGCGCTGCGACTCCGCTGTGTGGCCTCCCAGGTCACAGGCGTCATAAACCGCGGGTTCGCCGGCGCCCCCGCGCCCACCGAGTGGACTGTCGTGCACATTGTGCCGATCGCAAAGAAGGCAGGGACAATGAGGACCAAAGAGGACCACCCGTGGGATCTTGCTGATGTCCTGCACCGCTAAGCTCTTCAACCGGCTGCTGCTCAATCGTCTGCAGTCGGTGCTGGACCCGTACCTGCGGTACGAGCAGAATGGATTCCGGCCGCAACGCGGTACAGTGAGACAGATCCTCGCACTGAACTGTGTCATCGAGTAGGCGCGCATCCGCCAGTCTAAGCTGATCATTGTCTTCGTTGACTTTCGAAAAGGCGTTTGACTCGGTGTTAAGAGCCACGCTTCCCTCCGTCCTTCGAGCCTACCGGGTCCCGAAGCTAATCAACGCTGTCATTTCGCTGTATTGCGATACTCGAGCTGCTGTGGTGACGGCGGACGACGGCCTGTCTGACCTGTTCGACACTTCATCAGGAGTTCTGCAGGGCGACACGCTAGCGCCGTTCCTCTTCGTGCTGCTGCTGGACTTGGTGCTTCGAAGTGCACTTCCCTCGGCTTCCTGCTGCGCAGACATATCGGTCGCCGCCATGACGAAAAGTGCCTGAGCGTGCTTGGCTACGCCGACGACCTCGCCCTCCTGTCCTCGTCCGTTGAAGGCGCCCAGCGGCAGATCGACAGGCTGGTCGAGCTAGCATCTAGCGTCGGTCTGGTTGTCAACACGCTGAAGACCGAGGTGCTGACTGCGCCGGCTGACACCACGCTCGCACGCTGCCAGCGGTTCACCTACAATGTACCTCGGCGGTCTGGTGCCCCACGTAGAAGAGGACCTCCGGCGGCGCAGAGGACTTGCCTGGGCGGCCAATTCCGTTCGATCCGAGCCGTCCTCCAGTCCGAAGCGCTGCCCCACCGCCAGAGGGCGGCTGTGGCAGGCGGTGGTCCAAACCGTCCTGCTATACAACGCCGAGACATCACGCTGACGGCTACGCTGGAGCGGCAGTTGGACTCAGCGCACTCAGGGCTGCTCCGTGCGGCCTTTCGAGCTGACGAGAGCGTCGGGACCGAGGCCCTGTACGATCGAGCCAAGCTGCAGCGCCCGTCCACCATCCTGCGCCGGCGGCGACTTCAACTTCAAAGACTCGGCGTGATCCGGGCCGAGGGCTACTGCCCCCAACCTGTTCAGGACGACGTCCTGCTGCTCACCTTGCAGGGTCCGTTCAGGCGGGGTCAGGCCCGAACCCGTCGATACGTGGACTGCCTGCTGTGCGACGCTGGGCCGCCCGACACTGCCAACGGGGCGGACTTCGTCCGCTCTCAGGCTGCTGCGGCGCGCCATCTGACGCGCCCTGCTTTAACTGCGATCTTTGCTTGCGGGGCTGCGTACTTTTTTGCTGTTCTAGTACAGGTACACGTACATGTACATCTTTATCTGCCGAGATTTGCCCGCAATGTTTTTTCCTGCAGTACATGTACGAGCTTCACTCGGGGGAAAATTGTTGCATTGCGGGCAAATCCCGGCGGGAAAAGCTTGGCGGGCAAGTATTCTCATGGACCCCAGGTTATGTATCAGCTCTAGTCAGGTACAGTATCATGCAACTTACGTACATGTACATCTAACCTGTACATGATCCAGGGGTGACCCGTTATAAAATTCAATGATTTTGCTTCAGGTTAACAAAATATACATGTAGTGCCTGCGGCGCTAAAATGAGTGCTTGCGGCGCCAAATGAGCGCTGACAATACCGATTCAGAAAAAAATGTACAATTGTACATGTACATGTAGAATTCTTGGCTTTGTCCCCCACCAACATCCATGGCGACGCCCCCTGTGCATGTATACATCTTTATGTCTTCTTATACCTGTACATGTATAATTTAAAAGTATGTAAGCCCGTACATGAATTCCCACTTCGATTCCAAAGTCACTTTAGCTCGTATTAAGACTTCGATAATTCGTTTTATTTATTATCAAGCCCGTCAAACTGAAATACAACACTAAAAAAGTTTTCGAAATTATAAATTCAACAACCCGCGTTAATCAACTCTCGGCGCATTTGCTGGTCGGGTGATTATTTGCACTCAATATCAGTGATATATCGGAAGTGAAAAGGACAGTCAACTGCATATTCTACATACAAGTGTGCCAATAAATACTTTGGCTAACTTTAGATTTGCTAATTGATAAACATTCACGATGCTCTACTGATAGTCCCTAGTGAGTAGGCACTACGACAAATCGACATTATAGAATGCAAAGAAAGTACATTTCGATGACTTGGAATTGCATTATTGTCAGTCATCAGCCCCCTAATTTCCAAATCTGTGAATCTTATTTTTTCGGACAAGTTGCATCACCGTATAGAAATTCGCATATCTGATGCAACGCTTTCTAAGAAAAGCCGTGACGAAATACCAGTAATTGCTAACGAAAATAACAAGAACAACCAAGTATTGAAATGGGACATTTTTTGCTGCAAGTCTTTCAAGTCTTCTAATGAAAAGAAGAAAAATTATTGCTTGCTTCCAGAAGAATATAATCGTTTATTGGCCGGCTTTACAATGATTAAACATCGGAATAAAAACAAATCGAATGCAGACAAACAAACAAAAAAGGTAAGAGCGGATAGACAGACAGTCCAGATTAAATGTGATGACAATGAGATCAAATTAGGCATTAAAAAACAGCAAAGTTTGCAATCAAAGGGTTCCGAATAAAACAAAATCATTACCAAATGACGTTTCATTAGGTTTTCTAAAACTAGAAAAATATCCAACAAAGCAGACAGGCGACAGGAAAAATTCCAATTCATAAAATATTTATATCTCAACCTCTGTCGGAACTGAGAGACAGAAGCCAGAACTTCGGTGGCCAAATTATTAGTAGATCAGTTACTAATAATACATAATGCCAAGTAGGTAATTAAAAAGAACAAAACACACGAAAAATATGAATATATTCAATTTAACTTTCTTGAAACAATAGTTTTATTATTATGGTTTTATTGCTAGATAATTATAGAACAGATTAACAGACATATTGGGGCAATTATGAGCAATACTCAGGTACTTTAATCGGTGACTCACCGCTATACATACACGTTGCAATTGCAAACTTGAAATAGAACAGGTGACACACACAGGAAATGTGCGCAGTTAATAAGAAGCAATAATATAATTACGCAGTTGCAAATTATTAAAGAATTAAAATTAACAAAATTAGGGAATGATTTATTTTAATACTCTGGTCTGGACCTGCGCGTTTAAAATTATTTATTTCATAATTCTTATATGATAAACAATGATTCATTTAATTATTGTTGTACATAAGCTGCCACTGTTGTAATACAGTTTGAAATTTAAATTAAAACATTAAATTAAGTAATATTTAAACAACATACTGAACAAATGCCATCACTACTACTAATAGAAGCAGTAGCATAATTCGCGTTAGATCATTAAAATTAGTGGGGTTTTATAAAAAAATTAAAGAACTGTTTTTTTATCGAACAAAAGCAGCACGCGACTGTTAAGAACAGGAGATCAGCTCCTGACTGCTGCTTCGAGTGGACATTGTTGATGCTGTTGTTGCAGTTGCTGCTTCCGCGGCATCTAAAGACGCAGTAGACGCTACCACTGTTGCACTACTAGCAGTAGTAGTAGCATTAGCCTGAGACAGAACTTCGCTATTCGGTCTTTGTCGTCGTTTAATCAACTGGCGCCGCTCCGCACAATTTGGCATAGGCGGAGCCGTTGCTAGGCCAGTCTCAGTTGCTATCTGCTTCTGCTGTTGCTGGGCGGCAAAAGACAGGCGAGACAGGGCGCCGATGGGTGTAGGACTCGATCCAGCCTGTTGAGCACTGCTCATGCTCAGCAGAGTCGATGCAGCCGGAACCGATAGGCAGAATCTGCGCTGACGCTTAGCCTCTGAGCAGGCCGACTCGGCTTCGTCGCTATTGTCGCTGCTGCTACTAAAAGCGGCAACGGATTCGGCGGCATCCTCTGCTGTGTCTTCTTTGCTAGACTCTTTCTGCTTTTTCTGAGCCTGCAGCAGACGCTCGAATTCTAATAGTTGGCCAAGGAAATTGAAATTAGGACTAATGCTGGGCCGGCGCGCCTTGACAAATCTGGGAATAAGTAAGGGTGCCAAGTGATTTGGGTTAGGATAATTAAACTTAGAAATTTGTATTACATATAATAATTACTCTCATTGATATCTTACCTATAGGCCTCGTCCTGAGACAATCCAAGATGCTGCATAATGTAGGCAATGGCCACAGTTGGAGAACGAGAAATGCCAGCCAGACAGTGTACAAGGCAACGACCGTTGCTTTTGCGGACATTGTCTAAAAGAGTAGACAGTTGAAAAAGTTTGTATTACATACATATTGGCAATGTAAAAATAGCCTGACAAAGCGTTCTTTCGATACATATCGGCATGATTAATATCTATCTAAAATAAGTGTCGTATTATGTACAAATGAATAACTTACCAAGAAACTGGAATGCCAGCTTAAAATGCGGCAACAATTTGTCCGAATAACCGTCGTTGACTGGTACGCGCATAAAAGCAGCCTCGGGTACGTGCTGAGACTGTACACAATTGGCGCTAACATTCAACACGTGGGTGATGCCGTGACGACGCATTACATCGGCGTCGCAGGCGTCGGACTGGGAGCCGACGTAGACGAAGCTAAGTAGCTGAGTAGGTCCCTGGCTAGTGTAGCTTGGCTCAACCAGATACCGTCCAGCGTGTTGACAGCAACCTCCATCAACAGTGTCGACTGCAGCCGCCGCTGCTGGGCACTTTGATTCGCAATACTGCGGATAAGCCGCGGCGAAATTGGCGAAACCGCCTGAAATAATTGGTTGATGCCGGTTTAGCTGCGAGCTGGCCTCCTCGGCCATGCGGGCTTCCTGCGCGCAGGTGACCGCAGCGGCTGCAGAAGCAGCTGCTGGTGCGCCTGCCGCATTCAGACAGCTGAGATGATGAAATGTCAGTCTCTCTGGTCGGAATTTTCTGCACAGAACCATGACTTTTGAAATACTGCTGAGAATTGTTAACTAAGAAGATCTCAAAAAATTAAGGGTATTAGCAGAAGCATAAGCGGACAAAAAGTTATGTGCAGTGGTTTTATAGCAATTTGCTTGAGCTTAGAGGGAAGACTTTATAGGAAAGGTTTAGGTAAAGAATTAAGCTAAAAATAGATCATGACTCTTCACTGACACTGGGTTATTTTTAGAAACACGATCAAATGCACACTGCGCCTGATTGGAAAGAAATACAGGGTTGAAGGGCAGAGAGGGAACGCTTTCTCTCCCCTCCCCCCAAAGCTTCCACTCACTCGCAAGGCGCATGCAGCGCGATAATTCCAAGTCCACAAGCGCACACACCCCTTACCCCTTATCTATCCAGTTCTGCCGGTCGGCCTCTCCCCTCTGCCCTTCCTATCCAGTTCTGCCACACGCCCAATGAGTCACAGCAGGTTTCCAGACTATTCCAGTAAAATAGCTAGCTAAGCTTAGAAAAGCGGACTTGAATGGAACGAATCGGCGCAACTGCACACTTCTAACTGGGTGGTGGAGAATCCCACAAACCAAGGCCGTTAACTGTGCTTTGGTTTTGTCACAGGACATAGTCAATATGCTAAAAATAGGATTGGTTAGAGAGGCTTCACGTAGGTAGGGGCAACGTCAAATAAACTCCCCTTTTCTAGCTGGCCTAGTCAGTCAGCAGTCGCGAAAACTCTAATTTTTCAGTATCGCAAAAAAGTAAGACCGAGAAAAAACTGGGGGTTTTCCAACACGCGCCAAATTTCAAGTGCAATGGATAGGGCATAGAGAGGGGACGGATTACAGAACGGTCTATGTGAAAGCGGGTCACTCAGTATTAACTATTTACTGTACACAAAATTTCCCGAAAGAACTTAGAATAGGTCAGAATCACAGAACAACGAAACGGAAAAGGGGGCGGCTGACACTGTCGGAGTTGAGTCAGCAAAAATAGTTGGGATTGTTTCAGTTCCGTGCTTCGGTTTGCCGTTGGTATTGGGATTTAGGAAACGTAATTTTCTATTGACTGATGAGAAACAAGGAAATAGAGAAGAAATGTAATTGTTATTGTAATTCAGGTTTAACATCTTGCTAGCAATGTTAGAAAGTCTTTTGGCTTTAATCCAGTTTTAATTCATTAGACGTTATCAACTGAGCTGATGTTATTTTTTTATTCTGTCGTAAATCATCAAACCAGTTTAGGAGTTGACAGGAAAAGTCCAAAGGAAACCAGAATAAAAGAAAGAGAAAGATAAAGATGGCTCTCAGAGAGCCAGAGAGAGAGAGAGAGAGAGAGAGCGATTCCAAAAAAATCCATGATGATAGCAAGCAGAAGGCAGGCGTAGTATCTGCAGTGTAGTGTTTCTTCAGTAGCGAGAGGGCCTGCCTCCTACGACCCTCTGCCATCTTTTTGACGCATTCAACACAACTTATCTCATTGTTATTTTCTTTTCGTCCCATACAATTCTAGATAACTTAGTATCACTGCGCACTTGAATGACTTGGATCGGGTGGGACTATTTTAGTTTTTCCGACTGACTATAAACCAACTTGAGACAAATAATACAATACAGTCAAGTGTAATTTTTTAATAAACATTAAACAATTATGCCTATGCCATTGTTAATTAACTCTTTAGAACTACAATTTGATTATTTATCTGTTCCTGTTTTATTTAATTTTAACTTCTCAGATCACGAGACTAATAAATACAACAGACGAAGAGACAGCTAGGTAAATTTCAACTTTGACATTATTAGTCAGGTTAGCTTTTATAATGACCTTCCCCATTTTAACTGATAACGAGTTTATCGATAACACAAGTGGCAAAACTGCAATCTTATGGCTTGTGCTATTTATAACCAAAAAACAACTTAATTACACTTAAAGCAATTATGAACAGCTAAGCTAATAATAATAATCCAGAAGCTTTACGCTACCAGGATTTCTACGAGGGTTTATCTACCTAGCTAAACGGCAAGAGTAAGCAGTTCTTTAATTAAACACACAAGGCCTCGTCATCTACACTTACTTAGCTAAGCTATGACTAAGACCAGAAAAAAGTCAAGTGTCAAGACACGAATTTTAGGGCTAGGCCCTACGCGTCTGTAACATTAAAAACAAACTTGAAATCTAATATTAACTCACCAATTGATCGCAACTTTCTAGGCCTAGCAATAACAGGCGCACAATTTGGCGATATCGGACTGAGCGGACTAATACTACTACTAGTGTTAGTAGCACAAATAGTACTATTATTATTTGAGCCTAAATCTACTCCTAATCCTCCAAGTCCAACAAAGCCTAATTGCAGTCGACTTGGCCGATTTCGCTTAGCAGAAGCTGGCAATAATGAGGATGACCGTGATGACGTTGACAAATCCGATGCTGAATCGGCTGGTAACGATTTTCTATTATTGGCAGCAGACTTGGATAGCGGCGAAGAAGGCATATTTTAAATATAGTATGACAGTATGACTAACCGACAAATCTTCGTTAATATTTAGAAATTAATTACTATTGGAAGTTTACGGGCTGAACTAGATATGCCTGCTATTCAATTCAATTTGATGACAAATAAGGGGGACCACTAATAGAAGGATCGGAACTCTTAAACACTCTAAGTGACGGGGGGAGGGCTGGCGGGGCTGCCGGACCGGAGAATCGCTGACTCAGACCGCACACGCGGGAGAGGGAAAGGATAAGAAAGTAAGGAAAGGACTTGCGCCGGGGTAAGAGGGCGGGGAATCCCCCGCGTTGCTTAGCAGCGGAGCGACTACCACCCCAAATTGAGAGAAAACGGAACCAATACGATGCGAATGAACCAGCGAGAGTGCTGACTAAAACCAATAGTAGAACTCCGACTGACTGATCCAAATTCTTGCTCTTATTTCCTCATTCCTAAAGAAATGACCTGAAGCGAATCAGCGATGACAAACTAAGGCGACTCTGAGTGAGTCATATGCCGCCATGCATTAAAATCAATTCTCGCTGATTTTATTAATACATGCTATAGTAAATGCTCTGAAGTAGTCACAACTTGACTTCACAAATGACACCCACTAAAAACTTATAGTATTCCTAAAGTTTATATCCCCGAACTTCGTATCCGAAAAGCTCATATCCTAAATATCATATTCCCAAGCTTCAGCCTTCGCCTTCAAATCCCATATCCCCACGATTCATATCCTAAAACTTCTAGATCTCCAAGCTGACTACTTCCAATTCATATCCCCAAGCTTCATATCCCCAAGATTCACATCCCCAAGATTTATATCCCCAAGATTCACATTCTCAAGATTCATATCCCAAGGTTTATATCCCCAAGGTTTATATCCACAAGATTCATATCCCCAAGATTTATATCCCCAAGATTCAAATCCCCAAGATTCACATTCCCAAGATTCATATCCCCAAGGTTTATATCCCCAAGATTAATATCCCCAAGATTCACATCCCCAAGATTCACATCTCCAAGATTCACATCCCCAAGATTCATATCCCCAAGATTCACATCCCCAAGATTAATATCCCCAAGATTCACATCCCCAAGATTCACATCTCCAAGATTCACATCCCCAAGATTTATATCCCCAAGATTCACATCCCCAAGATAAATATCCCCAAGATTCACATCCCCAAGATTCACATCTCCAAGATTCACATCCCCAAGATTTATATCCCCAAGATTCACATCCCCAAGATTCATATCCCAAACTTCAAATCCACTTGTAAAATTTGTAACACTTAAAATATCTGTTGCCTTTTGGTCTAGTCACCCACTGAATCACACCAGTATTGCCACAACTGCCCAAAATAACAAGCGATGATTAATACTTGCATATTCTTATACTATTCTCTATTAGTTGTAAAACTTTGTAACCGGAAAAAGACCCACCAATGCTGGGTGGCATGACTCAGTCAGTCAAGGGATCAGAGAAATATCATGACTTGCCTTGCATTCCCCAAGCTTCCATTGCGGAACAAAGGAAATTGATCAGAAAATGGTAACAAATTTTAACCCCAACCCCGCGATCATGGGGTGAGTCACGTGAGTCACTGTTTACGAACCATCGAGTCGGAGGGTCGGGACTGTCTGTATTTAAAAAAATCTTTCGCACCAAAAATGAGACCTTATCTATCTGAAACAATTTGTTTCACTTTTAATGAGTCTGATTTTAATAAGTGGACTGGATTGCTAATCTAGTCAATATACACCGATGAAGGAATAGAATGGATTGCTGATCTAGTCAATATACACTGATGAAGGAATAGAATGGATTGCTGATCTAGCCAATATACACTGATGAAGGAATAGAATGGATTGCTGATCTAGTCAATATACACCGATGAAGGAATAGAATGGATTGCTGATCTAGTCAATATACACCGATGAAGGAATATAATGGATTGCTGATCTAGCCAATATACACTGATGAAGGAATAGAATGGACTGCTAATCTAGCCAATACACACTGATGAAGGAATAGAATGGACTGCTAATCTAGCCAATACACACTGATGAAGGAATAGAATGGACTGCTAATCTAGCCAATACACACTGATGAAGGAATAGAATGGACTGCTAATCTAGCCAATATACACTGATGAAGGAATAGAATGGACTGCTAATCTAGCCAATACACACTGATGAAGGAATAGAATGGACTGCTAATCTAGCCAATACACACTGATGAAGGAATAGAATGGATTGCTAATCTAGCCAATGCACACTGATGAAGGAATAGAATGGACTGCTAATCTAGCCAATACACACTGATGAAGGAATAGAATGGATTGCTAATCTAGCCTATAATCTATTTAATGAAATGTGCCGCCCACCTTGCAGCAGCCGCACAGTGGAATATCTGGCCGCCAGCCGCTGCAACAGCAGGTACACAAAACAGGCACTGTCGCTGCCACCAGCGCCAGGAGCACCGACGAGTTCAACGCAATGATTTGAACGCTGCTGCGACGGTGGCGGAGGCGGCGGCAGCAGCTCGGAACCCTCGTCGTACAGAACCACACAGCAGGGATCCGATGGCAGTAGGTCGTTGATTGACAGCTGCGTGGACAATTGAAAATGGGAAAAGTTATGCTAAGGTGAGGGGATATTGCATGTGTTGCATGAAATAGATAGATAGACAGACAGACAAACAGACAGACAGACAGACAGACAGACAGACAGACAGACAAACAGACAGACAGACAGACAGACAGACAGACAGACAGACAAACAGACAGACGGATAGACAGACAGACAGAGAGACACTTAGACAGACAGACACACAGACGGGAGACAGATAAGTTAACTAACAGACACGGAGAACAGAAGAAAGGCAAAAAAAGAAACAATCAAACTCTCGCCATAAGAGACGAGCGAAGCAAGCAAAGGTCATTTCATAATAGCAGCCTAATAGATTTTGCTAATAAAATGTAAGAATAAATTAAGCCAGAGGAATGTAGAATAGAGAATAACTGAAGCGTTGCCATTTCCTTTGAGGCATCATTGACAGGAAAAATCAATTAATTAATTGCCGAGCAGGAAATGCAAATTAACTCAGTTCAATCGTCCGCCAACACAGGAACGCAGGTTTCTAATTATAGCCGGTATTATTCAACCAAAATTGAGAGCTACAAAGGAAATGCCTCATTAGCAACTTGTACCAACGCTTGTAGTTTTCATAATAGAACCGGATACGCACTCCATTACACTAAGGCGGTGCAATTTTAAATTATAAGTTCGGTACAGACATTATTTTCCTTTGCGTGCTACTTAACGACTGCAATCCAGTAGCTGAATGCGAACATGAACGGTAAAATTTGCTATAGTAGTCTACACAAGCGTGGGTGGGTGGGTGTCACGTAGCCCATCAAACAGCATGGATTTTGGTGAGCATGTAGGCAGGAGACCGAGAGCAAAAATTGCGACATTCAAAGAAACAGAGGAAAGCAGAAAGTGTGCGCGTGAAAATAACACCGGAACAGACAGTCACTCGCGTGCGGAGGCGGCCCAAAACAGGGAGGGGGACGGAGAGAACATTCTGTATTTGGGAGTTGAGTAGGCGGTGGAAGAGGAGGCGGTGGAAGAGGAGGCGGAGGAGGCACGGCTACAGAGACGGCCAATTATAGACTAATCTATATAGGGGAAGTTTAGGATTAAGAGGATTTTTTCCAGCACACAAAAATAAAAAATATTTTTCTGACTCATTCACAATCAACAGCATCACCTGTCATTCTTAAGCAGAAAAAAATGAATAACACAAGTAGCTTATACAGGCAGTTCGCAATGAGATCGCTTTAATTGCATCACGTGGTGGGGCAGATCAAGGAAAAACGATTTCAAGACTGCTGTTGTCAGGGGATCAAATTTGTGACAAAAATCCCATTTTTTTCCAAGGCGTGTCGGATCGATTTACTTCATATCACGAAATGTTGCGTGAATGATGCTGATCAATGTCACTAGACTGTATTAGGAATGACGAATATGAGAAGTAGGAGACCTAGAGAGCACATGGTTAATCACGCTGAGCTGATGTGACTCTGCAGGGAATTCGCGACATTACGCTTACAGATGCTGAATTTGTAGCTAGGGACGCTGCAAGATTTCTGTTGCTAGGGAAGCTACAAGATTTCTGTTGCTAGGGAAGCTACAATATTTCTGTTGCTAGGGAAGCTACAAGATTTCTGTTGCTAGGGAAGCTACAAGATTTCTGTTGCTAGGGACGCTACAAGATTTTTGTTGCTAGGGAAGCTACAATACTTTTGTTGCTAGGGACGCTACAAGGCTTCTGTTGCTAGGGACGCAAGAAACTTTTTGTTGCTAGGGACGCTTCAAGATTTTTGCTAGGGCCACTACAAGAGAGCGTTTAATACGCATCAAAATCAAATTAAAAACCAAGTTTAAAGCGCTTAGAAAAATGATGTCTGTTGGAATTCTATTTCAGGCGATGTGTTGCTATCTATTTAATTATCTCTCTGCTTCTCCTCCCTGTCAAATTAATCAGGAAAATATTAATATCTTTATTATCCGATACAGTTAAGCTAATTTTATAGATTGCATTCAACTAGCAGGAGGCATATATAGAATGCACGAGATAATACAGCTAGGCAATTTTATACACTGCTGTATTTTCTGCGGCAGGTGACTGGGGTCACAGAAAGAAATATCAGGTTTCTATAGAACATAAATGTGGTGGTTGGTCACCGACTACATACTTTTATAGCTCTAAGACAAAGATTGTAAAATGCAACAAGCATTGCAATCGCAATTGGGGAGCGTTGAACTGCTGTTGACAGAACAAAGACTGCCGCTGAAGCGTATAGACAAAGCACTTGCTGCAGTTGTTATTCATGAGTGCCTGCTAAATAATAATGAGTCTCATGACCTTACAAAACTGATTCTCCGCAGTACTATTGGTGTCTAGTTATGTGATACTTTACTTATGTAACAAACATGCGTTTCACATTATGATTGCGACTGTTTCACATAGCTGATCGTAAACAATATTATAATAGTTTCGGAGATTTAACACGATAAATCAAATTAATATCACTTGTCTGCCTTTTATAGTTGTAGAGCTTAAATGTGTACAAAAGAAAAGGAGAGCACGGTTAGAAGGGCAGAAAGGAGAGACCGCATGGCAGAGAGAATAGAGACATAGAAGGCGAGGTAGAGAGGAGAGACTAGGAGAGGGAGAGGTAAAGAGGGAGAGGTAGAGAGAGACTGGGAGGGAGGGAGAGGGAGAAGTAGAGTGAGGGAGAGGTATAGAGAGGGAGAGAGAGGGGTAGACAGAGGGAGAGGGGGAGAGGAGAGACTGGGATAGAGGGAGAGGGAGAGGTATAGAGCGGGAGAGAGGAAGAGGTAGAGGGAGGGAGATAGAGGGAGACAGAGAGGGAGAGAGTAAGAGGGAGAGAGAGACAGAGATAGAGAGAGAGAGGGAGAGAGAAGGAGGGAGAGGTAGAGGGAGGGACAGAGGGAGAGAGGGAGAGGTAGAGAGGGAGAGAAATGAAAAGACTATCAGAAGGGCACAGAAGTGGACTCTACAATAACCCTAACTAAAGCTAGATCTCTGAGATCAATATTATGATAAAATGCAAGCAAATTAAGAGCGAACGAACAGAGGTAAATAGAGGATTCACATTTACCAAGAAAACTAATTTTAAATACAAATACAATAAGATAGAAGGAAAAGTGGCCTGAATCACAGAGAGTGACCCAGGCAAATTCTATAAATAAACGCAGCATGCAAGATAGATGTGCATAGACGTATAGGTGTGCCAATATTTGGAAACTCTGACGAAGGCTATTTTTATCAAGAACAGACAGACCCTACTGACTGATGTATAGCCATAGCTAACAATCAAAGGCATTGCTAATGACTATCATATTGAACTCCGCTCACCTTGCCCTGTTGCAGACGACGCTTAACCAGCCTCGAACAGCAGACATTGATAGCTGTGCGAATGCAGCTAAGGTTGAAGTCGAGCAACGATCGACTGTCAATGATTAGCAGCTGTGCGTAAAAGCACGAAGCCACCATAATAGTGGGATTGAGTTAGGAATATTCGAGATCAATGCAGATTTTATCAACTATAAGATGCACAAAAAATGCAATGTCAGATTGTCAGGTCAGAGTGGTTATAGAATGTGAGCAAAGCGAGTGGGTGTCAGATAAAGCAGTAGGGTGCCAGATGAAACAGTAGGGTGTCAGATGAAACAGTAGGGTGTCAGATAAAGCAGTAGGGTGCCAGATGAAACAGTAGGGTGTCAGATGAAACAGTAGGGTGTCAGATGAAACAGTAGGGTGTCAGATGAAACAGTAGGGTGTCAAATGAAACAGTAGGGTGTCAGATGAAACAGTAGGGTGTCAGATGAAACAGTAGGGTGTCAGATGAAACAATGGGTGTCAGATGAAACAATGGGTGTCAGATGAAACAGTAGGGTGTCAGATGAAACAGTAGGGTGTCAGATAAAGCAGTAGGGTGTCAGATGAAACAGTAGGGTGTCAGATGAAACAATGGGTGTCAGATGAAACAGTAGGGTGTCAGATGAAACAGTAGGGTGTCAGATGAAACAATGGGTGTCAGATGAAACAATGGGTGTCAGATGAAACAGTAGGGTGTCAGATGAAACAATGGGTGTCAGATGAAACAGTAGGGTGTCAGATGAAACAGTAGGGTGTCAGATGAAACAATGGGTGTCAGATGAAACAATGGGTGCCAGATGAAACAGTAGGGTGTCAGATGAAACAGTAGGGTGTCAGATGAAACAGTAGGGTGTCAGATGAAACAGTAGGGTGTCAGATGAAACAGTAGGGTGTCAGATGAAACAATGGGTGTCAGATGAAACAATGGGTGTCAGATGAAACAGTAGGGTGTCAGATGAAACAGTAGGGTGTCAGATAAAGCAGTAGGGTGTCAGATGAAACAGTAGGGTGTCAGATGAAACAGTAGGGTGTCAGATGAAACAATGGGTGTCAGATGAAACAGTAGGGTGTCAGATGAAACAGTAGGGTGTCAGATGAAACAATGGGTGTCAGATGAAACAGTAGGGTGTCAGATGAAACAGTAGGGTGTCAGATGAAACAGTAGGGTGTCAGATGAAACAGTAGGGTGTCAGATGAAACAGTAGGGTGTCAGATGAAACAGTAGGGTGTCAGATGAAACAGTAGGGTGTCAGATGAAACAGTAGGGTGTCAGATGAAACAGTTGGGTGTCAGATAAAACAATGGGTGTCAGATGAAACAGTAGGGTGTCAGATGAAACAGTGGGGTGTCAAATGAAACAGTAGGGTGTCAGATGAAATGTAGACCTAATTGAATAATAAAGACAAAAAATTAATTTATACTAGAATAAGGCAAGTATATATTTATAAAAGTTTTAGGATATTAAAATATTATGAATTCAATTGCAACTTGTCAGCTTTAAACTATTATAAAACACTAGGCCTTTTAGCCTATTAAAATAAAAATAGATTAAATAAAGCTTGAAATTATACAGTTTAATATATTTTCTTACCTTTGTTGGATTCAAAGCCAACAACTTTACCAGACTATCTGGCGAAATCAACAATGCTCCTTGCTGGTCTCCCTGCAATAAAAGAACAAAAAGAAGTTTTAACTAAACTATTAAAAGTATCAAGCCTACCTAACATTGAGTTTTTATATATATTAGAAAAATTTGAATAAAAAAACAAAGCTACAATTCTGTATAATTAAAAACCTTGACAATAATTATATAATTAATTATTTAAATTTAAAATAAATAAATACTCAATGATATATTATTTATTCCTCATAGCCTGATTCCCTAAATATATTATTATTATAATATGACTGATAAAAAGTGATAATAGAACAAATTGAACTGCTTAAAGTTGAAGGCAAAGAATAAAGAAAAAAGATTAGAACTATATTCAATTTAAGTTGTTGGATTAGATTATAAAACTATTAACTATTTCATTTTTAAAGCTTGATATTAACAAGGCATGAGCAAAGCATATATCTATTGTCTATTGTCTGATGTCTATTGGCATTATAATCAAAAGTAGAAATGGCATTCATTTGCAATATTCACAAGAATTGTGAATACACACTATTTAAAATTATAAATGTTCTCACATGAATATGAATATAATTACAATTAGGCTCGTATGCTATAGACCATTATGCTTTTTATAATGAATGAATAATAAAAATAAATTAGAACATATTAATGTATTATGCATAAGCCATAATGTCCCCTAGGCCTTGGTATGTATGTTAGTATAGTATGTCTTCAAACTTTATTGAAATCATATCACTTAGCAAATAGACCCTGTCCCTACTCATTATTCGATAGTAAATATGATAAACAGCTGCTTCAGTTCCGCCAACTGCGCAGCCCGCAGGTAATGTTAAGAACGAAAACGACCGTAGTGTAGTAATAGAGCGTAGGCTTCCATTCAGTTGGATTCATTCATAATCTGTTCGCGGAAAATATTGTTTTTGAGACCTCAAACTTTTGATTTACTTGCTTCAAAAAATTAACAAAATGGTAAGTTTTATTAAATTTTTTGGGTAGCTTGCTCGATTTATTTAAAAATTGTTATAATTAGAGTTTTAATATTCTACTGCTGCTAGATTTTTGGTTCATAGTAAAATCTTCTTAGTTTTCGATAAGTTTACATTTTTAAAGATAGTTTTTTCCACGAAATAACGATAAACTGTTTACATTTATTTATTGCATTACAATTTTCTTTGCATGTACAGTTGAATTTGTTCCACTTTAATATAAAAATATTGGTAAGCGAGGCGAATCTAAATAAGTATAAAGCATCTTTTTGGAAATGAATTTTGGTCCAGTATATTTCAATGGACGTGGCGCACAACTTAATCGAACTCTTGTTCGAAGTGACTTCTCCTGGCGTTTGCATAAAGGTATTGTGTCTGCAGAGGCTGTTACTGCTGTAAAAAGTTGTTTTTTAGATAAAATTTTCTCTTTAGTCTTAAAGAGGTTTTTATTCTTAACATATTTAAGAAGTTAAGCTTTCAAAACTATTTCATTCATTACAATTTTCAATTGCAATGTATATTTACATGTGATGTAGCTATAAAAATTTAAATTTTTGCAATTTTTAGATCTTGAATGGACGGTTGGAAAACTATCTTTGGAAAAAAAGCTTAATGTTCACAGAGGACCTGTAAGTAAAGCTGTTACATCTAAATCTATAAGCTCAATATATAAATATTTCTCTTATCTATTGTTATATATTTTAAAAACCAACTGTGTCTAACTATTTCAATCTAACTTATACCAATTTTAATTTAGGTCAATTCTGTTTGCTGGAGCTCCACAGGCCAGCAATTGCTCACTGGATCTGATGATCGAAATCTAGTGATCTCAACACCATTTCACTCAGAGGTAATTTTTCTAATGGCCTGAGTGGGAATATATATATTTACTAATTTTAATGAATACTTAACTTGATTTAAATTTACCAACCAAATTAAAACATGAACCCATTGCAGCCAAAAGGCGAGACAATCTTCTCCGGCCACCAGGCGAACATATTTAGCGCAAAGTTCTTGCCCCACACAGACGATCAGAAGGTGGCATCAGCGGCTGGCAATGGCCGAGTCAGCCTAATAGACTTAGGCGTCGCCGATGGCCTCGAAGTTGCTCGCTCGTTTGCCAGCCACCTCTCGGCCGTGTTCGATCTGGTCACCAGCCAGTGGGAGGCCGGAGTGTTCTTTAGCGTCAGCGGCGACGGCACCATCAGGCAGTTTGATGTCAGAGAGGCGCACTGCGGCTGTTCGCTGCTGCTTGGCAATCAGCACTGCAGGTTTGAGCATTTTTCTGCTTTAATACTCGTATAGTATTTCCTGAGCTAGTTGAGTCTGGGAGCGAAGCAATTTATTATTTTTATTCAGAGTTTTTAACACAAAGTTTTTTCACACATCAGTGTGAGTGCGTATGTTTACGGCTTACAGGGGAATTGCTGAGAATTCAAGACTGACTTGGGGAATAGCTGAGATGTCAAGGCTTTACGGGGAAATTGATGAGATGTCAAGGCTTTATGGGGAAATTGCTGAGATATCAAGACTTACGGGGGAATTGCTGAGATATCAAGACTTACGGGGGAATTGCTGAGATATCAAGACTTACGGGGGAATGGCTGAGACGTCAAGGATCAGAGGTCAGATGCCGCATGCAGTTTATTCAACATTTTTTATTTCATTCTCGTCGCGTCTCGACCGGGGCCGTTAATTGCTAGTCATTTTTCATTCCAAAATAAATTATCGCATTTGATCTGGGGCTGTGAAGATTACTATTATTTTAATTAAGCATACACAACATGTTATTCTGTTATATTTTATTGGCCCAAAATTTTAAATACTCGCAAGTGCAATCAGGCGCATAGCCAGGATTCACGTCAGGGGGGGGGGCAGAGACATAAATCTATCAATAAAAAGAATATAATATAATAATGAAACTTTCACTACACAGCTATATAAGATACAGCAGATTAACATGCTGTGCATGCTAAATTAGAATAACGATCTTCGTCTATTTTTTCCTATCTCCGCAGTGTATTGTTTCCAAGAAATCGGCCTCAAAGATTGCACGATCTTTGAGTTTTACTTCCTGTTATATTATAGTGGTCCTTGGTGTATGTGTGCGCACATAGCAATTTATTTGAATCTAATTCAATTTATATCAGGGGTGCCCTGATAAACCTTCGGGTCATTAATTAACCAAAAAATTGATCGAAAAAAAGTTTCAACTAAAGAGCCTAAAAACCAATTGCCCAAACTCACTTCGCAATACAGCCTCTCTGGCTACACAGCCGCCGCTCTTCATCCAATCAGCGCCGGACGTCGCCTCTTTGTTGCCACACGGGACGGAGAAATTTTGGAATTCGATCGTCGCCGCCTGCCCTCAGCTGAGCCAGTCTGGCTGAGCAGGACTGCTCAGAAATCAGCTGGCAGTAATTTCCGAATTAGCAGCTTAGAATTTGACCATTCTGGCCATAGACTGTTGGCCTCTTATGCTGGCGGCTCCATTTGCCTGTTCGACGTGGCGGCCGGGTCAAGCAAAGACGCTGAGATGGCCTGCAGGTTGGTTCTGTTCTTTTAGCTTTTAGTCTGAGCTTCTACCGATGGTTTAGCGACTTATTCCATGGCTTATTAATGTGATAATTTTTACTGACTTTATGATTCAGTGACTCATATCCCTCTGATCATTCAGTGTCTCATATCCCTCTGATCATTCAGTGTCTCATATCCCTCTGATCATTCAGTGACTCATATCCCTCTGATCATTCAGTGACTCATATCCCTCTGATCATTCAGTGTCTCATATCCCTCTGATCATTCAGTGACTCATATCCCTCTGATCATTCAGTGACTCATATCCCTCTGATCATTCAGTGACTCATATCCCTCTGATCATTCAGTGTCTCATATCCCTCTGATCATTCAGTGTCTCATATCCCTCTGATCATTCAGTGACTCATATCCTCTGATCATTCAGTGACTCATATCCCTCTGATCATTCAGTGACTCATATCCCTCTGATCATTCAGTGACTCATATCCTCTGATCATTCAGTGTCTCATATCCCTCTGATCATTCAGTGTCTCATATCCCTCTGATCATTCAGTGTCTCATATCCCTCTGATCATTCAGTGACTCATATCCCTCTGATCATTCAGTGACTCATATCCCTCTGATCATTCAGTGGCTCATATCCCTCTGATCATTCAGTGACTCATATCCCTCTGATCATTCAGTGTCTCATATCCCTCTGATCATTCAGTGACTCATATCCCTCTGATCATTCAGTGTCTCATATCCCTTTGATCATTCCGTGACTCATATCCTCTGATCATTCAGTGACTCATATCCCTCTGATCATTCAGTGACTCATATCCCTCTGATCATTCAGTGACTCATATCCCTCTGATCATTCAGTGTCTCATATCCCTCTGATCATTCAGTGACTCATATCCCTCTGATCATTCAGTGTCTCATATCCCTCTGATCATTCAGTGACTCATATCCTCTGATCATTCAGTGACTCATATCCTCTGATCATTCAGTGTCTCATATCCCTCTGATCATTCAGTGACTCATATCCTCTGATCATTCAGTGACTCATATCCTCTGATCATTCAGTGACTCATTTTTCTGATCATTCAGTGACTCGTACGCAAAACTCTGATTCTATCTAGCAGTAAAAATGTGCATCATTTTCAGCTCGTCAAGTCCAGCTGGCTATGCCCTGCTCAGAGAGTATCGCGGTCACAGAAACTCTCGAACCTGCATTCAACAAGCCACGTTCTGGGGCTCCGAGCACATTTTATCTGGCAGCGACTGCGGCCATCTGATGGTCTGGCGAATCTCCGACTCAAGCTTGATTGCTGCTCGACAAGCGGACCAATGCCTGGTGAACAGGGTTGCCGCGCATCCTCAATTATTGTGCCTAGCAACCAGCGGCATGGAGCGCGATGTGAAAATCTGGTCCCCGATGCAGCATGGCGAGGATGCTGGACAGCGAGATCAGTCGGATCTGGCTTATGCCACAGAGCTGGCCAGAAGGAACCAGCAAATGCTTGGCTGCTCAGATCTGCTCAGCGCCAGGGTGGCCGCAATGCCAAATATGGCGGTCCCACCGCCTGCGGGCCTTCTCGAGGCTGGCCTGTTGCCGAGTTGATTAGTCAGCTGTTTTACTCTCAGATTCTTCAGTTATCAAGGCTCTCACTCAGATTCTTCAGTTGTCATGGCTCTCGCCCAGATTCTTCAGTTGTCATGGCTCCCTCAGATTCTTCAGTTATCAAGGCTCTCTCTCAGATTCTTCAGTTGTCATGGCTCCCTCAGATTCTTCAGTTATCAAGGCTCTCTCTCAGATTCTTCAGTTGTCATGGCTCCCTCAGATTCTTCAGTTATCAAGGCTCTCTCTCAGATTCTTCAGTTGTCATGGCTCCCTCAGATTCTTCAGTTATCAAGGCTCTCTCTCAGATTCTTCAGTTGTCATGGCTCTCCCTCAGATTCTTCAGTTGTCATGGCTCTCGCCCAGATTCTTCAGTTGTCATGGCTCTCCCTCAGATTCTTCAGTTGTCATGGCTCTCTCTCTCTCTCAGATTCTTCAGTTCTCATGGCTCTCACTCAGATTCTTCAGTTCTCATGGCTCTCGCCCAGATTCTTCAGTTGTCATGGCTCCCTCAGATTCTTCAGTTATCAAGGCTCTCTCTCAGATTCTTCAGTTGTCATGGCTCCCTCAGATTCTTCAGTTATCAAGGCTCTCTCTCAGATTCTTCAGTTGTCATGGCTCTCCCTCAGATTCTTCAGTTGTCATGGCTCTCTCTCAGATTCTTCAGTTGTCATGGCTCTCACTCAGATTCTTCAGTTGTCATGGCTCTCGCCCAGATTCTTCAGTTGTCATGGCTGTCACTCAGATTCTTCAGTTGTCATGGCTCTCCCTCAGATTCTTCAGTTGTCATGGCTCTCCCTCAGATTCTTCAGTTGTCATGGCTCTCGCCCAGATTCTTCAGTTGTCATGGCTCTCTCTCAGATTCTTCAGTTCTCATGGCTCTCACTCAGATTCTTCAGTTGTCATGGCTCTCTCTCAGATTCTTCAGTTCTCATGGCTCTCACTCAGATTCTTCAGTTGTCATGGCTCTCTCTCAGATTCTTCAGTTCTCATGGCTGTCACTCAGATTCTTCAGTTGTCATGGCTCTCCCTCAGATTCTTCAGTTCTCATGGCTCTCACTCAGATTCTTCAGTTGTCATGGCTCTCTCTCTCAGATTCTTCAGTTGTCATGGCTCCCTCATTATTAAGTCATCTTGGCTCCCTCAGATTCTTCAGTAACTGGTCATCACTCCAACATCATTTAGATTATATTTTTAGTACATGGACAAGTGAATAGCCATGCCTTCTTTAATTACTCCAGAAAGTCTTCATGATTGCTTTAGATCATTCGAGAGTGTTTTCATAATTCTTTTATTCAATTCGCTATAAGCTTCATAATTAATTGTAAGTTTTAGCTGAAATTAGCTCGTATTTATAAAAGAATCTCAAATTTGCACAGTTTTCAGTTACCTGTGTCGATTAAAGTATCCAATTATTTACACAGCTGAACGCGGTTTCATTTCCTTGGAATATTTTATTTAAAAACTGTCAATATCATAGTATAACATATGATCTTTTTTCGTATCCGGTTTACCTATTTAATCTAGTCCTGTAAATTGTTTGATTTATTATGTACATGAGTCTCTTCTAAATTTTATTGTAAGTTTTATACAGTTCCTGTGTCAGCATTTCCCCTTGTAATTACTTTATTATTAGCGAGTCACTTCATTCAATATCTTATTCAGTAGGCATTCTACGCTACTGTAAGTAATTTGGTTGGCGTTTTCTTTCGAACAAAATTATTTCGGCTGATTTTTTTATAAGAAAAAGTTATAGCTGATGCATCACTTTTATGCTTATTTTGTATCTTGAGTTTTCATTCGATGCACTTTGTGCCTTGATCATATACTTATATTTTAATCTGATAATTCTATCCCTAATCGAGCATTTTCTTTTTTTCTTCCCACAATCCATCCCGTGTCGGACTTTTATTTTTCTAAACTCGAGTTTGTAAAATACGGTAAGTTGCAGGCGTAATCTGCCACAGGGAATCGCCCTAATCTTCCACTGGGAATTGCCCTAATCTGCCGCAGGGAATCGCCCTAATCTGCCACAGGGAATTGCCCTAATCTGCCGCAGGGAATCGCCCTAATCTTCCACTGGGAATTGCCCTAATCTGCCGCAGGGAATCGCCCTAATCTGCCACAGGGAATCGCCCTAATCTGCCGCAGGGAATCGCCCTAATCTGCCGCAGGGAATCGCCCTAATCTGCCACAGGGAATTGCCCTAATCTGCCACAGGGAATTGCCCTAATCTGCCGCAGGGAATCGCCCTAATCTGCCATAGAAATCGCCCTAACCTGCCACAGGGAATCGCCCTAATCTGCCACAGGGATTCGCCCTAATCTGCCACAGGGAATTGCCCTAATCTGCCGCAGGGAATCGCCCTAATCTGCCATAGAAATCGCCCTAACCTGCCACAGGGAATCGCCCTAATCTGCCACAGGGAATTGCCCTAATCTGCCACAGGGAATTGCCCTAATCTGCCACAGGGAATCGCCCTAATCTGCCACAGGGAATTGCCCTAATCTGCCACAGGGAATTGCCCTAATCTGCCACAGGGAATTGCCCTAATCTGCCGCAGGGAATCGCCCTAATCTGCCATAGAAATCGCCCTAACCTGCCACAGGGAATCGCCCTAATCTGCCACAGGGATTCGCCCTAATCTGCCACAGAAATCACCCTAATCTGCCACAGGGAATCGCCCTAATCTGCCGCAGGGAATCGCCCTAATCTGCCACAGGGAATCGCCCTAATCTGCCACAGGGAATCGCCCTAATCTTCCACAGGGAATCGCCCTAATCTGCCACAGGGAATCGCCCTAATCTGCCGCAGGGAATTGCCCTAATCTGCCACGGGGAATCGCCCTAATCTGCCACGGGGAATCGCCCTAATCTGCCACGGGGAATTGCCCTAATCTGCCACGGGGAATCGCCCTAATCTGCCACAGGAAATCGCCCTAATCTGCCACAGGGAATCGCCCTAATCTGCCAGATCGTGTACATCGATACGCTCGTAATGTTGTGCTGATATTGGAAATTTTATTCAATTTTTATCTTTCTACATGCATATTTAACAGCTTTTTGTAAATAGACAAATGAAATACGTCAGCAGTTCGCAGTTTCGTAACGTTGCTCTACTGAAAGATTTGATATTTTTAAAAATAATAACTTAACAAAGCGTTTTATGTACTGTAAAAGCATTCATTGTTTCACTTCTTCCGTTGCTGGTTTCCACCATCAGTTTCTACATGCATCTTGTACATGTAGCGCAAGTCCGGTAAAAAATGCAAGAATTTCGAGATTCTTCGCCCAACACAGGAAGTGAAGAAGTGTAAGCTGTTAGGCTTGCTACAAGTGTTGATAGAATACAAGAACAAATTGCAGTTCCAGGTTTCTCCTTTCCTCTCCATCTTCTGCGCGTCTATAATTACTTTGCGTGCAGCTAAAAACTTGGCCTTGACTTAGCTAGCTGGATAGATAGTAAATCTTGACTGATGCAGTGAAGAAAGATGCTGACCATACAATTTGCTTGGTAAACCAGAACTAAGCTGATGGCGATCGAACCGCAAAAACCCCTTGATTACATGTTTAGCCAATCCTCAAAGCTCTGCATAACTGCAGCAGGCAGGATTGGTTAGAGGCCTACATATCAGTGCAGGCTTCAGCTAGCAGAAACTATCTAGTTAATTTTTTGCAGCCGGTGTTAACTAAAAACAGGAAAACTGCAAAAAACTGCACTGTCAAAATGAAAACTGCTACAGTCTCGCTGCTTCTGTGCTTTGGTCTGCTGCTTTCAGTCCTGCCGGAGCCATCCTTCCAGCTTTCCCTCGAGGACGACAATGTTCCGGCTTGTTTCCATCCGGTTCTGCTGTGCAAAATCAAAGGCTCCAGCTTCACCTACACAAACATCTGCGGCAAGGAGTGCAAATGCAATCGAGCCGAGGCCAGCATCTGCGATCCGGGATGCAACGACGATGTAAAGACCTGGTTTCAGGGCCTGTCCAGCTACTCGGCCTATTTCAGGCGCTGCAAAGATCTGCGCCTTGACCTGAAAATTGACTACGAGTAGCTAATGTACATTCTTTTTAGCATATTCGCTACTCTCTGACAGCGAAGCGAATGCTACTGAACGCTAATAAACGATTTTTGATCGCTTAACTCCGTATCTATAGTTACTTTTAACCTGGACAATGTAGAGACACGATAGTTCTTCATCCTGCACGGGTACCTGTACAAGAGGAGCGATTCAGCAGCGATCTATATTATAGGTTATTAAATGTATTATATATTAAAAATATACACGAGGTCGGTTTTCATTATTTCAAATTAAATGTCGCACTAACAACATGCACATACTTTTGGAATTACATTTGGCGTACAAGCATGAATAGCTATTTTAATTATTTTACATACATGTAATGATATTTTTATCCTCTCTCTCGTGTCGTGCCCGCTCTCCCGCCTGACAAATAAACGAAATCGTACGTAAAAAATTGGTGCAACTTTTTTCGAACTTTTTTACGTATTTTACTGAGGGTTTTACCGACTCAAGAAGATTAACAAAAGCAAAGATGGTATGGTAAAGTGATGAGGACGCACTTTTTTCCAAATTTCACGCTCGCACATGGGTTCCAAACTTGCTAGCCTACTAACAGCAGGCTATGGGCGTTTTTCTCCCTCTTTTGTAATTTTTCTAGAATTCATACGAGCGTACTAGTAGGACTTCTGTAGCTATGTTAATCTTCCATACTTGTAGTTATAATAACATAGGCGCGGCTTTTTGCTGCTTTTGGGTCATAAATCATTGCGTCTGAGCTGGTCTGACAGCCACCCGCGCCTCACTCAGTGCTGGGGCTGGCGCCAGATGGTCTGAGAGGATGCGAATGATAGCTTTTTTCTCATCATTTTGACAGGCCATCAAGATTTATGAGGTCAGGGCCTATTGTTCGTGTTCACTCAAGCGTGTGACAGCTTTGACAGCTATGCGTTTTACCCCTAAAAGTACGTTGGGATTAGCGATTAGCGATTTCTCTTCATTACCTTCACTTTCTACTTGATAAGAGCTTTCTAATGTATATTTTTTCATTAATTTTTGTAATTCTACACGAAAGGTCATAAATCATTTTGTTGCGATTTTGATTGATTTATGGCCGCACCTGTCATGTTTTTACGACCCCGAGGGAACTGATAGGATCTCCCAGACACGTGACTTTTGGTGGCAACAAGCTCAGCCAATCAGAAAATTCGACGCTCATTTTCGGCTCAGCCAATCAGAATCGACGTGTTCCATTATAACAAACTGCGGTCCAGTTGGCGGCTATTTAAACCGGTGTTTTTGGCCCGCTCGGACTAACCCTTTCTGGAGACCGGCCAGGAACTTGCTCTCTCCCTGGCCCGACCGTCGTTTCTTGATCCCCGGATTGCGACTCCCCCCATCATCATCAAGGACAAATTCCGCCGGTCATCAGCAGTGAACAAAGTTAAGAGCATCACCTGCTAGCTATCTGCGAAGGTTGTGACATCAGCATCATGCCGGGTCTACAGCTGCGAAGCACTAAGCCGATTCGGTCAACTGTGGATTACCTGGTCTCAGGCTGTTGAGTTTCTGATTGGTTGGGCGAGAGGCTACCTAGACTTGCTTGATTGGGTGATTCCCTATCTGTCCCCTGTTTCAGTGGCTGGATTAGGCGCACACTTTTGCTCATTTTGTTCAGTAGTGCTGCTACACTGAGGCAGAAATCATTCAATAATACTGCTAGTAGTCTGAAGCTCCAATTTAATCTGAGGTGTGAAGTGATTCAAGGAGAAGGTTAAATCTGACAGTTATTTTTATCGGTTTTATTTCTTTGTTCGCCGATGGCTCAGATGAGTGGCTAAGCTAGTAGGCGCCGGTCATAGTGGACCAATGGCAAGGCAGTTCTCAGTCGATCAATCTATCGAATCAGTTAGCGAAACTGCCAGTAGTGCAGAATCGGCGCCAGAGGTGTACTTTGTGCACTCTAGGTTTGCCAAGCGGCTCCGGTAATGAATCATACGGTCTCTGAGGTTAGAGTTAGTCTATCATCAGCGCTATGAGAGGCTAGTTGGCGCGTTGAAGGCCAAAAGTACAATTCTTCGTATTTAGCAATGTAATAGTACATGTAACTACCCCATAGTCTCGCCACTGCAAGAATCCCCTGCACAAGTCCCCAATGCGATGGCCAATGCGATCTAGTCCCAGCAGTGTCCCTTATCATCGGCTATGACTTTGAGATTGACAGCAAAAAGACACTAGTTGGCAGGTAAGTGCTCTAATCGGAAAAGCTCTAGTGCTCTAGTCTAGTGCTCATAGTGCCCTCTAGTCGGAAGCCCGATTTCGAAAGTTCCGGTGTGGTGAGCCAGGACGCACGGGCTGGTGGCAGCGGGTTAGTTAATCTGCGGATTAGCTGATCTCTACCTTCAAAATTCTCCCTGCTTGTCTCTCGCTGTCCCTCTCTTAGCTATAGGACCTAGGCTGCTCGCCACACGATCAAGCTACCATGGGGCTGACCATCTGACAGGAGTGGGGGGCCAGGACTCTAATTGATTAATTTCTGAGACCTGAGGCCCGAAGGCTTCCCCACAAGGGGGCTGAAAGGTCGAAACCCATCAAAAGTACATGGATTTCGAACTGATGCATCAATGATGCTTCGGAAGTTCGTAAGTTTTTGGGATTTTTTTACGTCACTCTTAGGCAGTTTCTTTACGAAAGAATTCGAAAAAGTTAGAAAATTTTTTCACAAATAACTATTTTCTACATTAATTTATGCCTAAAATTTTCTTTGAACAGAGGGCACATTAGTGGACCAAATATTCAATATATACTTAAGTATTTAAGATGGAAAAATATTCAGAAACTAAATTCGTAAATGACGCACAAAATGTTTTACCTTTTTTATTCGTAAAAAATTATGAATTTTGTTACGTAAATATTCTACGCGTGTGTTTCACTTTAGGATTTTAAGACTACTACACGTAAGTGTTTAAGCAGACATACAACCATAACAATATCAACCTTCAGGAGTATCCACGATGCTTGCTAGCTTAGACGTTTTTTGAGGGAAAATTTTCGTTACATTTTTACGCATATTTTCTGCAAGGCAAATAAACGTGATTAACAGTAGGAATGCCAAGCCATTTTCCGCCCGTTGAACTACCAAGAGGGGTGAAATTCCCCCCCCCCCCCCCCGACAATTTTTTTGCTGCGCCGGAACGGAGCAACGCAGGCACACGAAATTCAAGAACACGGGCTAACTTTTTGATGCGCACCTTCTCAAACAAGAATCAAGTCGCCAGCCCTCGGGACCGTCGAGATATTCGACGATTCTGCCAGATGGTCGGGTTTTTCCATAAGCGCTAGTGTATTCAGTACACCCCTGTGCGCCAATCAGCACTGCGCCTCAGTGCAGCCTTGCCAAGCCTCCAAATTTCATCAGCACGTCGACCACATGTGTCTGCATCAGCTCTGACTTCGTTGGTCACTAGCCTTCACCCAGGTGGAGCTTCTGGACCCTCAACAGCTGTGGCACCAGGTGACTATGGACACCCTGATGCGGATTTCTCTAGTTTCGCCGATCAAGCCTCGACAGTGGGCAATAATCAACCGTCAGACATTCTCAGCTAGTCAGTCAAGCATTCCGTCATCATCCTGACGCCGTCGGCTCCTTCAACAGATTACACCAGGTGACTACGAGTTTCACACATATTTTATTCGACAAGCTGTTTAGTTTATTCAACTATAATATTGAACCCAATTTTTATGCAGAAAGGGTTATGCTTTTAAAAAATGAAAAAACCTAAATTTCATTTGCGTGCCAGTAAATTCAATCGGTTTTTTTCATTTTTTAAAAGCATAACCCTTTCTGCATAAAAATTGGGTTCAATATTATAGTTGAATAAACTAAACAGCTTGTCGAATAAAATATGTATGTAACTGGTATGTATAAAAGTATGTGTAATAATAATATAAATATACAGCAACATGAGTTCAAGCTTAACTATGGCAAGTTCCGTGCTTAAAAAATTTGAGAGCTTCTGAGATGTTAAGAGCATGATGAAAAATCACGCTCAGGTGTCCTTACTCACCTGGTGTAATCTGTTGAAGGTGCCGACGGCGTCGGGGTGATGACGGAATGCTTGAGAGACTTGCTGAGGATGTCCAGCGGTTGATTCTTGCCCACTGTCGAGGCTTGATCAGCGAAACTAGAGAAATTCTTATCAGGCTGTTCATATTCACCTGGTGTAATCTGTTGAAGGAGCCGACGGCGTCGGGGTGATGACGGAATGCTTGAGAGACTTGCTGAGGATGTCCAGCGGTTGATTCTTGCCCACTGTCGAGGCTTGATCAGCGAAACTAGAGAAATTCTTATCAGGCTGTTCATATTCACCTGGTGTAATCTGTTGAAGGAGCCGACGGCGTCGGGGTGATGACGGAATGCTTGAGAGACTTGCTGAGGATGTCCAGCGGTTGATTCTTGCCCACTGTCGAGGCTTGATCAGCGAAACTAGAGAAATTCTTATCAGGCTGTTCATATTCACCTGGTGTAATCTGTTGAAGGAGCCGACGGCGTCAGGATGATGACGGAATGCTTGAGAGACTAGCTGAGAATGTCTGACGGTTGATTCTTGCCCACTGTCGAGGCTTGATCGGCGAAACTAGAGAAATCCGCATCAGGGTGTCCATAGTCACCTGGTGCCACAGCTGTTGAGGGTCCAGAAGCTCCACCTGGGTGAAGGCTAGTGACCAACGAAGTCAGAGCTGATGCAGACACATGTGGTCGACGTGCTGATGAAATTTGGAAACTTGGCAAGGCTGCACTGAGGCGCAGTGCTAATTGGCGCACAGGGGTGTACTGAATACACTAGGGCTTTATGGAAAAATTCCGACCTTCTGGCAGAATCGTCGAATAACTCGACGGTCCGGAGGGCTGGCGACTTGATTCTAAAGTGCGCAACAAAAAGTTAGCCCGTGTCATTGAATTTCGTGTGCCTGCGTTGCTCCGTTCCGGCGCAGCAAAAAAATTGTCAGGGGTGGGAATTCCTCCCCCTCAATTGGTAGTATCTTCTGTTTTAACACGTAGAATTGGTAAATGTATTAGTAAGCATTTTATTTGAGGGTTTTTACGGACTCAAGCAGCAGAGATGAAAACAGAATTCGCAGACGATATGAGTAATTAAAAAACCTGCTGACTTTCAAAGCTGAGATAAGTAAATGATATACTCCAAAATTCTAATTATTACTAATTAAATTCCTGATTATGTTTTCGTACTGTGCATGCAATGCATGAATATTTCAGAGACGAATATAATAATGTGTACATGTAACAATAAAAACATATCACCTAAGATATGTAAATGTGGGTAAACATGTATCTGTATTGTATTTCAAGGTTAAGGGTAGCGACCATTCTACGCTGTGCATGCATATTGCACTGCGTAATAAGTTTTAGGTAATATAATTGTACATGAAAGCGCAGTGAAATCATATAAAGGACTGTATGGCCAATAGGCTTAAAAAGATCTGAAAAATATCACCTCGAGGCAGAAATTCGATCAAACACACAATGGATAAATAATTAGCGGTCCCAGTGCGCGTGACCGCTGATTCTTATTGCAGTTTTTGTCTGTTTTTGAGGATCCTACAACAATGCATTGTTTGTAGTAATGTATTGTTCTGCATAAAATGTGCGAACGACCGTCAAATTCCTCTACAGTGCAAGTTGATGTAGCTAGAAATAACCCCAGAGGCCAGAACCATGTCCAACTCAAAACATCAAACATCAAAACATCGAACATCAAAACATCAAAACAGTGACTGCATCGCAAAATTTTTTGCATTTCTTGCTTACATATTTTACAATAAAAGGTCGGGCTTAAAAACAAAACTATCTATTTAGTACAAAGTTTGTTAAATTGAGTTGCGTAAAAAATTTAACTGCTGGAAACTTCGTGGGAATCAGACCATTTCTTCGAAGTAGGTAAGTAGGTCCACTGAACAATGAAGAAAGAAGAGCTTTTTCTGAACCATCTTCAGCAAATTAAAATATAATATATCAAAACTCATTTTAACAATAACTATATTCACACTAAAATATTGTAAATTGTATTGATTTTTAATGTTTTCTCTTGACTAATGCCAATGGCAAATGCCATGGGTTACTCTCAAAACTTTTGTAATCAAACTTATTTAATCTTAACTATCATAATTTCAGGAATTAAATAACAATAATTAAATATTTAATAGTTAACATTATACAGTATTTATAAGATAAGACTTTAAGCTTTTTAAACAAGGATGTTGATTGTTTTAAATGTGTTCTATTTCTGTATTAGTTGGGTTGAACAAAATTTATTAGCAAAAAAACAAAGAAGAACAAATGGAGAATATTTGTCAATACTCATAGAAAATTTATTTGCATACCATTTTGAGGCCAAAAAGTTTAGTTTACAGTGTATCAAAGCCTAAGATATTGCTTAGTAGTGCAACTAGAATTTTTTTGAAGGGGGTGGTTTCTTGAGGGTAAAGACCTAGGAGAAGGGGTTATGGGGTGGCTCTGTTCTTGGCAAAAATTTGCTTGGTCCTCCCTTTTATTTTTTTGGTCTCTAACTAAGGGGGAGGGGAGTGATTGCCTTCCCACCCTCCCTCCTAGTTGTGTCATTGATATGATATTGCCTAATTAATCTTTTGTATTTCACTAGAGCTGTAATTCTATTAACTTGTTTAAATGGATGCCAAAATTACCAATAATTCATTCATTCATGATCAAGACAGGCCTAATAGATACCATAAAAGTGTGCTTTCATTCTAACTTAAAAAATCTAACTTAAAAAAACATGATCTATTGACTATTATCTTTTTTATCATTATAAAATTGTTTAAAAAATTGCATTTTTGGGGTATATCTAAATACACTAAATCTCTAAGTTTAATGCTAAATTGCTAGTTTGGCACTTAAATTTTCATATTTGAACATTGATAATATTGGATTAATTTAAAAGAAACTGGATTACCAATGTCTAGCATTCTAAAAAAACAACCAGAGTGCCATTTTAAAAAAGTAACTTTTGGTAAAGACTCCAATGAGGTTTTGAAATTTGTTTTATATTTTTGATAGATACATTTGATAGAGGAGTAGGCCTAGTAATACCATTCTAAAATGGTCTTATTTGTCTAATTTGATCAAAGAATAAAAAGTTAAAAAACATTTTTTGTGTTAAAAAATGGTGTTTTTCAGATAGGAAAAATATACTATAGGTTGGTGCCTTTTGATTGCCATAAATGAATTTCACTTTTTTGTATTTTTGGTCATATCTCTTTTAATATTTAATTTACAATGTTCATCTGGATGTCATTTTAAAGATAAAAAAAGTGTGGGAACTTTGACCAATATTGCTAATTAAGCTGCAGCATATGTAGCTATAGATAGCAAGGAAAACATCATTTAACTTGGTAAGAAACCATTTTATTCCAACCTAAAGACTAGCTACTAAGATAAGGCAACAAGCCTAGGGCTACTATATAAAATGGTAATAATATAAGATTAAATTAAATAGTAGAATCTAAAGCACAATTTGTTTTATATTAATTCAACTTTAAACAATGACTAAATAACTAGCAACTGTTTAACAATAAACTAAAATAACAACAACAAAATATGCAACCCTACATGCATAGTCACAGTTAAAGCAGGGCATATCAGATGGCGCGCGGCAGTAGGCATGGATCCAGGAATTTCTTGAGGGGGGGGCAACTTTTTTCATTCTGCCCCGAGTAGGAACCCACCCCAAGGCCCAAGCCCTTTCTTTACTTAGAAGGGGGCCAAATGCCAAGAGCAGAATTTTTTCGAGGCAGCTGAAAAGGGCCATGGCCCCCCCCCCCAGGATCTACCACTGTGCGGCAGAGCCTAGAAGTGAACAAAGTCAGCTCCATTGGCAGTGTTGGGTGCCCCAGCATCACACAGCAAGCAGTCCACATATCGACGGGTTCGGGCCTGACCTCGCCTAAACAGACCCCACAAGGTAAGCAGCAGGACATCCTGAACAGGTTGGGGGCAGTAGCCCTTGGCCTGGATCAGGTGGCCCACCAGTTGAAGTCGCCACCGGCGCAGGATAGTGGACAGGCGCTGCAGCTTGGCCCAATTGTACAGGGCCTTGGGCCTTAGGCATGGAGCAACCCTGTGTGCACCGAGTCCAGCTGCCGCTCTAGCGTAGCCATCAGCATCCACATCTTAGCATTGTATAGCAGGATGGTTTTGACCACTGCCTGCCATAGCCGAGCCCTCTGGCAATTGGGCAGCTAAAATAAATAAATAAATATTTAGTTTGTATATAGATTCCAAAAAAGAAAGATTAGAAATGAATCTATGATAGTAATATATTATAGCTACCTAGGCCCTTAAAATAAATAAAAGGGAATAGCCAGGCACCACAGAACAGGGGGGGGGGGCAGAGGGGGCAGCTGCCCCCTGACATTGAGTTGGGGGGGGCATTGCCCCCCCTCAACTACCATTCAACAGCATAATTTTGCTAAAATTTTTGGTCACTGTCCAAGACAGGGTCTGGGCTTGAGTTTCGGAAACTTGGTCCTGCCCCCCTGGCAAAAACTCGTTCTGCGGTGCCTGGAAATAGCTCCAGTCATGACAAAAAGTATAGTTTATTTGTAGGGCCTATATATATATATCATGTTGACTCATAAGTTGCAATGTTTTATCAAGCTTTTTTATTTTAATTTAAATTTAATTTAGGCTTATATAAAAGTAGGGCTAGTGCATAGCAATATTGTTTATTTAAATTAATAAAATGCTTTGCTAGTTGAAGTGACTAAATAGATCTCATTCATTATCTACTATTTTATCAAATGATTTTGAATTGTTATTTTTTTGTTACCTTTTGTTTAGTCTTCAAGTATTTATAAAGTCATTTCATTAGCTAATGTGGTCATTTTTATGCCATGAATTTTTTTTGACATATAAGCTTCATATTAAAATTTAGCACTTTTAATAAAGTTCTATTTTACTAACAGGAAAAGGACCAAGATCTTATTGTCAAGTATTAATGAGTATATTTTTGGTAATTTGGTATAATAATAAAAACTTTATTTATCTTTTATTCAATTTCCAGCCCTAAGAGGCTTCTTAAGTCGCTGTGATTTGCTCAAAAACCATTATCTTGGACTCAGCAAGTCAGCCATGGATGGCAAGAAGGTCTGGGCCCCGCATCCCAAGGAAGGTTATAAACTTGGCAAGATTACCGATCTTGGCTCGGAGAATGTTGTAGTAGAAACTTTAAGTTCGCCAAAAGAGGTTTGTGTGGTTTCTCAAACTGTTTAATTGCTATATAATCTATACAAGCGTTGATTATTATTTCATTTCTGATATTGTTAATTTGCAGGTGCTAACTGTGCCATACAACCGGCTGTTTCCCTCCGAAGAATACGACAACAAAGATGTGGAAGACAACTGCGCACTGATGTATTTGAATGAGGCAACTCTACTAAATAATATACGACTGCGCTACATGAAAAATGCCATCTATGTAAGCCTGAACTCCTGAACCCAACAATAGAAACAAACAAATATGTAACACTACAGTAAATCATATTTTAATTTAGGGCCTGGCCTTTAAGGTAAACTTACCCATAATCTTACAGGTTAATTCATCTCAATAATCCCCATAAAAGGATAGGTAAATCCATCACGATAATCCCTATAAGAGGACAGGTTAATCCATCTTAATAATCTCCATAAGAGGATAGGTAAATCCATCACGATAATCCCAGAAGAGGACAGGTTAATCCATCTCAGTGATCTGATAATCCCCATAAGGGGTACAGGTTAATCCACCCGATAATCCCAAGAAGAGGACAGGTAATTCCATCTCGTTAATCCCCAGAAGAAGACAAGTTAACCCATCTCGTTAATCCCCAGAAGAGGACGGGTTAATCCATCTCGATAATCCCCATAAGGGGACAGGTTAATCCACCCGATAATCTCCATAAGGAGTACAGGTTAATCCATCTCGATAATCCCAAGAAGAGGACAGGTAATTCCATCTCGTAATTCCCCAGAAGAAGATGAGTTAATCCATCTCGATAATCCCCAGAAGAGGAAGAATTAATCCATCTCGATAATCCCAAGAAGAGGACAGGTAATTCCATCTCGTTAATCCCCAGAAGAGGACAGGTAATTCCATCTCGTTAATCCCCAGAAGAGGACGAGTTAATCTTAATCCATCTTGATAATCACCATAAGGGGACAGGTTAATCCATCTCGATAATCCCCGGAAGAGGACAGGTTAATCCATCTCAATAATCCCCATAAGAGGATAGGTAATTTAATCCCAGATAACAGGCGGAATTAATAAGCCCATGAATCCCTCATAGACTAGTCTCATAGCCTGCATTCTGTTTCATAGTTTGCATACCTGTTATTCCCCCCCCACTACAGACGTACGTCGCCAACATTCTAATCGCCGTTAATCCGTACTTCGAAGTGCCAAAGCTGTACGCTAAGGATACCATCAAGGCTTATCAGGGCAAATCGCTTGGCACAATGCCGCCTCACGTATTCGCTATTGGCGACAAGGCCTACCGGGATATGAAAGCGTTCAAGGCTAGCCAGGCTATCATTGTTAGCGGAGAGAGCGGCTCGGGCAAAACCGAAACTGCTAAGCACATTTTCAAGTATCTCACTGAGAACTACGGAGCTCATGCTGGCCCTATTGAACAGCGTATCGTTGAGTGTAAGTGTGATGAACATGTGATAGATGCTTTCAAGTAGTTTGATGAAAGATTGGCATTTTTATAAGCTCGAAATTTTGCATCGTTGATAGTTGCTTCACTTCTGCTAGGTCTTTCATTAAAGACTTAAACAACTCAAACTTTCGAGTTTGTAAAGCTTCAAACTTGTGAAGATTCGAGCTTGTGAAGATTCAAGCTTGTGAAGATTCGAGCTTGTGAAGATTCGAGCTTGTGGTGAAGATTCAAGCTTGTGAAGATTCGAGCTTGTGAAGATTCGAGCTTGTGGTGAAGATTCAAGCTTGTGAAGATTCGAGCTTGTGAAGATTCGAGCTTGTGGTGAAGATTCAAGCTTGTGAAGATTCGAGCTTGTGAAGTTTCGAGCTTGTGAAGTTTGAGCTTTTGAAGTTTCCAACTTGTGAAGCTTCGAGCTGTGAAGAATCAAGTTTTTGAAGATTCGAAGTTGTGGGGTTTAGAGCTTGTGAATATTCGAGCTTGTGAAGCTTCGAACTTGTGAAGATTTGACCTTGTGAAGATTCGAGCTTGTGAAGATTTGAGCTTGTGAAGCTTCGAGCTTGGGAAGTTTCGAACTTGTAAAGTTTCGAGCTTGAGAAGTTTCGAGCTTGGGAAGTTTCGAACTTGTAAAGTTTCGAGCTTGGGAAGTTTCGAACTTGTTAAGTTTCGAGCTTGAGAAGTTTCGAGCTTGGGAAGTTTCGAACTTGTAAAGTTTCGAGCTTGAGAAGTTTCGAGCTTGGGAAGTTTCGAACTTGTAAAGTTTCGAGATTGAGAAGTTTCGAGCTTGCAATAGCGACCCGCGAAAAGTAGAAGCAGAAAATGCAATATTTTAATAACAAGCCCAATTCTTACCTTATCAACAAACATTCACCTGCAGCCAATCCTCTGCTAGAAGGCTTCGGCAACGCCAAAACTGTGCGCAACAACAACAGCAGCAGATTCGGCAAATTTGTTGAGATTCACTTCGACAACCGGTCGCTAGTCACTGGCGGCTACATCTCTCACTACCTGCTAGAGAAGAGTCGCATCTGCGTGCAAAGCGAAGGCGAACGGAATTATCATATTTTCTATCGGCTGTGCGCCGGAGCGGATGCCGCACTCAGGCAGAAGCTGGGCCTGGTTGCACCGGATCAGTTTCGCGTACGCATAGAAAAGGGGGAGGGGAGTTTTTTCTAAAAAATGGGATTGTGTAGATTGGGAGATTAATTCTTTGTAGGAAAATCGCATTCATTTTCTAGCTATGAACCTATCAAATTGCTATCATATATGATCGGGAATTTTAATTCATCAAAATCTGAATCGTTCTGTTCTTTAAATCCCAATCCCCCTATCATTAAAATCCCAATCCCCTACCCTATCATTAAAATCCCAATCCCCTACCCTATCATTAAAATCCCAATCCCCTACCCTATCATTAAAATCCCAATCCCCTACCCTATCATTAATATCCCAATCCCCTACCTTATCATTAAAATCCCAATCCCCTACCCTATCATTAATATCCCAATCCCCTATCATTAATATCCCAATCCCCTATCATTAATATCCCAATCCCCTATCATTAAAATCCCAATCCCCTACCCTATCATTAAAATCCCAATCCCCTACCCTATCATTAATATCCCAATCCCCTACCCTATCATTAAAATCCCAATCCCCTACCCTATCATTAAAATCCCAATCCCCTACCCTATCATTAATATCCCAATCCCCTACCTTATCATTAAAATCCCAATCCCCTACCCTATCATTAATATCCCAATCCCCTATCATTAATATCCCAATCCCCTATCATTAATATCCCAATCCCCTATCATTAAAATCCCAATCTCCCTATTATTAAAATCCCAATCTCCCTATCATTAATATCCCAATCCCCTATCACAATCCCCTATCACAATCCCCTATCATTAAAATCCCAATCTCTTTTAATTGAAATTCCCTTTCTTAAAAAGTCCCAATCTCTATCGCATAATAAAGTTTATTGTGACCACATATACCGGTATTGATAATTATATTCGCGATTTGTTTTCGTATTGTCCGCTTGCACCTGTTTATAAAAAGTATATTTTTTAGTCGGAGTTTACTTTAATAAGCACTTTGCCGGATAGTTTCCAGATTAACTTTATATATATATAAGTCAAGCACATTGAATGGAAATTATATGTTTTATCATAATATTTACAGTCAATATTCGGAATAATCTGCACCTGCAATATATATTCGTTGTCAATTTTGCAGTACCTGAACCAGGGGAATACGCAGTACTTCTGCACTAAAGCTTCCGAAGCTCAAATACCGAAGGAAGTGAAGAGTAAACAGGTACAGAGTACACTGGATGTGAATGAACTGCACTTCTGTTATGCGTCTGTGTTCTCATGTTTATACAATTTTTGCATACTGTTTTTTTATCGGTATTCCTTTTCTGAGTATCAATAGAATCCTCAAAATTTAAAAAAATATCCCTATAAGAACTGATCTCAGATTATCAATAGAAGCCTCAAAACTTCTGAAATATCCTCATTAGAACTGATCCCAGAATATAATCAATAAAATCCTCAAAATCTCAAAAATATCCCCATTAGAACTTATCCCAGATTATAACCAATTAAATACTCAACATTTCAAAAATATCCCCATTTAAACTGATCCAAGATTATTTTCAATAGAATCCTCAAAATTTCAAAAATATCCCCATTAGAACTGATCCCAGATTATTATTAATAGAACCCTCAAAATTTCATAAATATCCCCATTAGAACTGATCCCAGATAATTAATTATTATCAAATGAATTTTCAAAATTTCAAAAATATCCCCATTAGAACTGATCCCAGATTATTATTAATAGAATCCTCAAAATTAAAAAAATCCCCATTAGAACTGATCCCAAATTATCAAATGAGGATAAAAAAATTGAAACGCATATTTCGAATATTTACTAAAAATCCCCATTTATCCCATTTCTCTTCCCAATAAAAGTACCTGCAAATCGGCGCCCTCAAGGACATTCAACTGGACGATGTGAAAGATTTTCGCAACGTCGACAAGGCTATGACAGACATGGGCCTGGCTGACAGTGAAAAGCAGGACATCTACTCTGTAGTGGCCGGAGTTCTACACCTTGGCAATGTGAACTTTGAGGAGAGCGGTCAAGCTCAAGGTAAGATATTTGACTGCTTGAAAGAGGTGACGTAATAACGCTTTAGTTTAATATTTAAAAATAATTCTTTCACACGATTTCACTTTTACCAATTAGGCGAATCACGGTTTGATGGTAATGCTAAATACACCAGTTTGTTTATATTTTTGTTTCTATCTGTTTTGTTAAGTATTTTTACTATCATTTTGATTTGTTTCATGATAGTTATTTGTAGTTTGCTGTCATGAGCTTGTGTTTACGATGCGCTGTCTACCAGCTAGAATGACTTACACTTACTTGTAAGTGGGAAACTTCGTTTCTTAGAAAATATTTGAAGGCTGGATTTGAGTAAAAAATTAGGCTATTCTCGTATTTCAATGTGACCCCGAGGTTCGATTTCGTGCTTGAAAATTAAGCGTGTGTGTAAATTATTGTCCGCGTACAGTATTGGCTCAGGATTGTCTTGTGCTCCGGAGTCAGCGGAATGAGCATTTTTTCCAAGAAACGAAAATGTCCCCCTAAATTCTACTCAAGCTAGTCTTTGATGTTGCGCTTAAAAAGCCTGAATGTACCTACTAGTCTTAATGCTACTTACTTTCGATTGAGTTGCATGAGTAGCTTGTGAATTTTTTTATTATCTTCATTGTCTCTGTGTAAATTTTTTTTGCTGAGAAATATTGAGCTCCGATTACAATGGCAGTTAACACCCACACAGTTCTTTCCCTATCTTATTCGTATGCTTCTGCTCATTGACAGTCTTTTATTGCTTTATTATATTTTACTGTACAATGCGCTTAACCGGGGGTCACAAAACCCGGCCCTCGGGTCCTTGGAAACTTCACAGTAGAAATCCGGCTCGCTTAAGGTTTGAGTCTCTTCTCAACTGTCTTCTCTGCTCTCTTCTCTTTACTTTTCTCTCCTCTCACCTCTTCTTTCTTCTCTTCTCTGCTCTTCTCTCTCCTCTCACGCGTCTTCCTCATCTCCTTTCCTCTCTCTTCATATCTCTTCTCTCCTTTCATCTCTCATCTCATCTACCCTCTCATCTCTCTCCTCTATCCTCTCCCTTGTTATTTTCTTTCTTTCTTTCTTTTCTTATCTCTTTCTTCTGTCTCTCCTCTATTCTCTCTTTTTTCCTCTCACACTTGGCCCGCAGCCATGACCTGGATTTTTTTATCTGGCCTCAGAGATAAATGTTGGTCAACTCCATATGCTAATTTGATCACTTACAATAGAATCTAATAGCTTTAATAACAACTAAACTAATCGTTAAATAGGCTGTGAGGCGTAAGCCACCCCCCCCAATAGGCGTTTAAAGCGCGTTTGTTTGTGCGTCTGCTTTCCGTCCTCGACCTTTTCAGCCTCACTACTGAGTCTCCATCTCCATCCGTGCCTGTGACCCCTCCCCCCTGCCCGCTATTCCAGCTTCCCTCTCACAGGCCGCAACCGGCCACGCCCTAACATTTGCATGCGGGGGGGGGGAGCTCGCGCATTGACTGCACGGCTCAGTTTTGGCGGGTCTTTTAGCATGATCAGCTGTTGCAATTCCTGCCTCAGCCTCTGCATTTTATAGGCTTATTTTGCATGTGCTCTCTGCTTTCACTACCTGTATGTCCGGTCTGTCTGTGTCTGTGTGTCTGTCTGTCTGTCTCTGTCTGTCTGTCTGTCTGTCTGTCTGTCTGTCTGTCTGTCTGTCTGTCTGTCTGTCTGTCTGTCTGTCTGTCTGTCTGTCTGTCTGTCTGTCTGTCTGTCTGTCTGTCTGTCTGTCTGCCTGCCTGCCTGTCTGTCTGTCTGTCTGTCTGTCTGTCTGTCTGTCTGTCTGTCTGTCTGTCTGTCTGTCTGTGTCTGTCTGTCTGTCTGTCTGTCTGTCATTTGTATTATTCTATTGTTCTTGGTGTCTGCCTGTCTGTCTGCCTGTCTGCCTGTCTGTCTGTCTGTCTGCCTGTCTGTCTGTCTGTCTGTCTGTCTGTCTGTCTGTCTGGCTGTGTCTGTCTGTGTCTCTCTGTCTGTGTCTGTCTGTCTGTCTGTCTGTCTGTCTGTCTGTCTGTCTGTCTGTCTGCCTGTCTGTCTGTCTGCCTAAAACAGAAAGTTAAGCGGTACCAAATAGTTATCAGTCGCCAATTTGTCTGTCGGCGGTATTTTAGTGCTTTTTATTTAATTTTGCATGGCTGTTCTGTTTGAATTTTTTAAATAAACACTTTTTGTTAATATTGTTCCCGAATTAAAGAAGACTGAAAGCATTCTCCGTACACACTCCACCACGCGGTCTAGGCGTGGTGTCAGTCACCCCGGCCTCCCGGCCGTCGCTGGACAAAGCCGCCCAGCTGCTCGGAGTGGATCCGGCCCGCCTAGAGGAGTCGCTGATCACCCGCATCACCCAGGCCGCTCGGGGCGGCGCTCAAGGCGGCATCGTTCGCATCGCCCTTCGTCTTGACGAAGCGGCCAGCGCTCGCGACGCCCTGGCTAAAGCGGTCTATTCTCGACTGTTCGACTACATCGTGCTCCGAGTTAATCAGGCCCTGCCGTTCTCCGGCTCTCAGAGCTACATTGGCGTGCTGGACATTGCCGGTTTCGAGTATTTCCAGCGGAACAGCTACGAACAGTTTAGTATTAATTATTGCAACGAGAAATTGCAGCAGTTCTTCAACGAGCGCGTGTTGAAAGAGGAACAGCAGCTCTATCAGAAGGAGGGACTCAACGTTAAGAAGATTGAGTTTGTTGATAATCAGGTGTGTGTTTGTGCTGAGTTAACTATTGCTGCAGTTTTGTAGTTGCTAGGCAGTTGCTAAGTGGTTACTTAATTGTTTCTAGGTTTTAGCTGAAGTAGTTGCTAAGCGGATACTTAAGGAGGGACTATTGCTAGGCAGTTGCTATGTTGGTTGCTAAGCGGTTGCTATGTTGTTGCTTAGTGGCTGCTAAGTGGTTGCCATACTGTTGCTATGTGGTGGTTGCATGTAGTTGCTTAATGGTTGCTATGTTCCTGCTAAGTGGTTGCTATGCTGTTGCCTAGTGATTACTTTGGCTAAGCAGGTTGCTAGGCGGTTGCATAGCGATTACCAGGCAGTTGCTGCTAGACAGTAGCCCAGACTACTAATTCGAAAAAATTGAAGTGTTAATTTGGGTGCTACTGCGGTTGCCAGCCAAATAGTGTTTACCTGTACAGATGCTAGGCGCTTGATCTCACTTTAATCTAACCTTTCGCTTCAGGACTGCATCGACCTAATCGAAGCCAAAGGTAGCGGCATATTCTACCTGCTTGACGAGCAGTCCAAGCTGCCCAAGCCGAGCCCGGAGACCTTCACCCTGGAGGTGTACGCCAAGAACAAGAACCATTTCCGTCTGGCCTATCCGCGCAAATCCAAACTGAAAAGTCATCGGGAACTGCGCGACGATGAAGGCTTTTTAATTCGTCACTTTGCCGGCGCTGTTTGCTATCACACTGACCAGTTTATTGAAAAGAACAATGACGCTTTGCACGCTAGTCTGGAGGCTATTGTGAAACAGTCCAGCTCAGGACTGGTGCGCAGCCTCTTTGATGATGCCGCTGGCGGAGTTGGCGCCACTGTGGCCGCTGATGGATCTGTGCGAAAAGCAGGCGGCGGCGGAAGTAAAATTGGCACCGGGAAGCTGGCCTTCATTAGCGTTGGTTCGAAATTTAAAGCTCAGCTGGCTCAGCTGATGGATAAGCTGCGCTCGACTGGCACCTGCTTTATTCGGTGCATTAAGCCCAATGTTCGAATGGTTGATCATCTGTTCGAGGGCGCTGACATCCTGTCTCAGTTGCAGTGCTCGGGCATGGCCTCGGTGCTGGATCTCATGCAGCAGGGCTATCCTAGCAGGACTAAGTGAGTTTGCTCTCATGTGGTTTATAAGCCTAACCTGCTAACTGTAGAATCGGACTGGTATATCTACCTGCCAATCATAAAATATCTACTTCTTGATCTACCTGCCGATCATAAAATATCTACTTCTTGATCTACCTGCCGATCATAAAATATTTACTTCTAGGTCTACCTGCCGATCTTAAAAAATCTACTTCTTGTGCCGATCATAAAATATCTACTTCTTGATCTACCTGCCGATCATAAATATCTACCTCTAGGTCTACCTGCCGATCTTAAAAAATCTACTTTTTTATCTATCTGCCGATCATAAAAATCTACCTGCCGATCATAAAATATCTACTTCTTGATCTACCTGCCGATCATAAATATCTACCTCTAGGTCTACCTGCCGATCTTAAAAAATCTACTTTTTTATCTATCTGCTGATCATAAAAATCTACCTGCCGATCATAAAATATCTACTTCTTGATCTACCTGCCGATCATAAAAATCTACCTCTTGGTCTACCTGCCGATCTTAAAAAATCTACTTTTTTATCTATCTGCTGATCATAAAAATCTACCTGCCGATCATAAAATATCTACTTCTTGATCTACCTGCTGATCATAAAATATCTACTTCTTGATCTACCTGCCGATCATAAAAATCTACCTCTTGATCTACCTGCCGATCATAAAATATCTACTTCTTGATCTACCTGCTGATCATAAAATATCTACTTCTTGATCTACCTGCTGATCATGAAATATCTACTTCTTGATCTACCTGCCGATCATAAAAATCTACCTCTTGATCTACCTGCCGATCATAAAATATCTACTTCTTGATCTACCTGCTGATCATAAAATATCTACTTCTTGATCTACCTGCCGATCATAAAAATCTACCTCTTGATCTACCTGCCGATCATAAAATATCTACTTCTTGATCTACCTGCTGATCATAAAATATCTACTTCTTGATCTACCTGCTGATCATGAAATATCTACTTCTTGATCTACCTGCCGATCATAAAAATCTACCTCTTGATCTACCTGCCGATGATAAAAATCTACTTTTTTATCTACCTGCTGATCATAAAAATTTACTTCTCAATCTACCTGGCTACCAATCTATCTTACCAATCTACCCAATCAAGCTACCCAATAAGTCACTAGAGTCCAATCCAGTCCGAACCCATTGACCTCGCAGATTTGACGAACTGTACCAGCTGTACAAAGGCCGCCTGCCGCCCCAGCTCAGCCGGCTGGACCCCCGCCTATTCTGCAAGCTGCTGTTCCACGCGCTGGGCCTGAACGAGAACGATTTCAAATTCGGCATCTCGAAGGTATTTTTTCGGCCAGGCAAATTTGCCGAATTTGATCAGCTGTTGCGCTCGGATCCGGAGAATATCGCGGCTTTAGTTGCCAAGGTGAAGTCTTGGCTAGTCCGCTATCGATGGCGCAAGGCCCAGTACTGCACATGGGAGGTTGTCAAGCTGAGGCGCAAGATTGCTTGGCGCCGCGAGATGCTGGTTAAAGTGCAGAAAACCATGCGAATGTGGATCTGCGTGAAGAAGTACAGGCCTAGAATTCGCGGCCTAGCTAAAGTGCAGAGTCTGCGCAATCGGCTAAGCTCAATGAACGATATTGTTGGCCAATTGAAGGCTGACAAAGATGCCGCTAAGAAGTCTGTGGACACTCTAATCGCCGAAGTTGACGGTGTTGTCAAGCAGATTAAGGTTTGCCTCGGCAGTTTAATTTATTAATCTGATTAAGCTTGTTTAGTGTGGTAGAAGGGCAGATTTAGTGGTAGTGGAGTGGCAGATTTACTGGTAGTCGAGCGGCAGATTTAGTGGTAGTGGAGTGGCAGATTTAGTGGTAGTGGAGTGGCAGATTTACTGGTAGTCGAGCGGCAGATTTAGTGGTAGTGGAGTGGCAGATTTACTGGTAGTCGAGCGGCAGATTTAGTGGTAGTGGAGTGGCAGATTTACTGGTAGTCGAGCGGCAGATTTAGTGGTAGTGGAGTGGCAGATTTAATGGTAGTGAAGTGGCAGATTCAATGTTAGTCAAATGGCAGATTCAATGTTAGTCAAATGGCAGATTCAATGGTAGTGAAGTGGCAGATTCAATGGTAGTGAAGTGGCAGATTTAATGGTAGTGAAGTGGCAGATTCAATGTTAGTCAAATGGCAGATTCAATGGTAGTGAAGTGGCAGATTCAATGGTAGTGAAGTGGCAGATTCAATGGTAGTGAAGTGGCAGATTCAATGGTAGTGAAGTGGCAGATTTAATGGTAGTGGAGCGGCAGATTCCATAATACACAGAGCCAGATTCCATAACACAGGATGGCAGATTCCATAATACACAGAGCCAGATTCCATAATACAGGATGGCAGATTCCATAACACACAGAGGCAAATTCCATAACACACAGAGGCAGATTCCATAACACAGGATGGCAGATTCCATAACACACAGAGCCAGATTCCATAACACAGGATGGCAGATTCCATAACACAGGATGGCAGATTCCATATTACACAGAGCCAGATTCCATAATACAGAGGCAGATTCCATAATACAGGATGGCAGATTCCATAATACAGAGGCAGATTCCATAATACAGGATGGCAGATTCCATAACACAGGATGGCAGATTCCATAACACACAGAGCCAGATTCCATAACACACAGAGCCAGATTCCATAACACAGGATGGCGGATTCCATAATACACAGAGCCAGATTCCATAACACAGGATGGCAGATTCCATAATACACAGAGGCAGATTCCATAAGACAGGATGGCAGATTCCATAACACACAGAGCCAGATTCCATAACACACAGAGCCAGATTCCATAACACAGGATGGCAGATTCCATAACACAGGATGGCAGATTCCATATTACACAGAGCCAGATTCCATAATACAGAGGCAGATTCCATAATACAGGATGGCAGATTCCATAATACAGAGGCAGATTCCATAATACAGGATGGCAGATTCCATAACACAGGATGGCAGATTCCATAACACACAAAGCCAGATTCCATAACACACAGAGCCAGATTCCATAACACAGGATGGCGGATTCCATAATACACAGAGCCAGATTCCATAACACAGGATGGCAGATTCCATAATACACAGAGGCAGATTCCATAACACAGGATGGCGGATTCCATAATACACAGAGGCAGATTCCATAACACAGGATGGCAGATTCCGTAATACACAGAGGCAGATTTCATAACACAGGATGGCAGATTCCATAACACAGGATGGCAGATTCCATATTACACAGAGCCAGATTCCATAATACAGAGGCAGATTCCATAATACAGGATGGCAGATTCCATAATACAGAGGCAGATTCCATAATACAGGATGGCAGATTCCATAACACACAGAGCCAGATTCCATAACACAGGATGGCAGATTCCATAACACACAGAGGCAAATTCCATAACACACAGAGGCAGATTCCATAACACAGGATGGCAGATTCCATAATGCAGAGGCAGATTCCATAACACAGGATGGCAGATTCCATAATACACAGAGGCAGATTCCATAATACACAGAGGCAGATTCCATAATACACAGAGGCAGATTTCATAACACAGGATGGCAGATTCCATAATACACAGAGGCAGATTCCATAATACACAGAGGCAGATTCCATAATACACAGAGGCAGATTCCATAATACACAGAGGCAGATTCCATAATACACAGAGGCAGATTCCATAATACAGGATGGCAGATTCCATAATACACAGAGGCAGATTCCATAATACACAGAGGCAGATTCCATAATACACAGAGGCAGATTCCATAATACACAGAGGCAGATTCCATAATACACAGAGGCAGATTCCATAACACAGAGGCAGATTCCATAATACACAGAGGCAGATTCCATAATAGACAGGCAGATTCCATAACACAGGATGGCAGATTCCATAATGCAGAGGCAGATTCCATAGCACAGGATGGCAGATTCCATAATGCAGAGGCAGATTCGGCTGTCACCTTCACTAGAAAACACATCGAATTCCCGCAGAGCGCCCAGCGCATGAGCTACGCCGAGATTGACGCCATCTACTCGAAGCTGTCCGCCAAATTCGACGCCAGCTTTGCCGAGCTGAAGAAGCGCCTGGAGCAGCAGAAGGTCCGGGAGGAGCAGGAGCGCCTGCGCCGCATCCAGGAGGAGATGGAGCGCGAACGGGCCAAGAAGGCCGATGAGGAGCGCCAGCGCCAGCAGGCCGAAGAAGAGAAGCGCGCCAAAGCCGAGCTGGAGGAGCGCCGTCGCCGCGAGGAGGCGGAGCGCAAGAAGCAGGAAGAAGCTGATAGGAAAGCCGCCGCTGTGCTGCAGAAGCAGATGGAAGAAGAGGCCGAAGCCAATAGAAAACAATCGCAGGATCAGGAGCAGGAGAGGCTGGATCGAGAGCTGGCGCTGCGATTGGCTAGCGAAGATGCCAACCAGGTGCGTTGTTGCTAACCTGGTTGCCATTGTTATGATTATGACTCAGGGGTCATTGAGTGCAGGCCGTAGCCCAGTGATCTGGCACGGCGCTCTGATGTGCCAGCGGCCCAGGCTCGATTCCAAGTGCAGTCACATTAATTTGGGGCTGAATTGGAATCTCGGCTTGGCTCTGCTCGTGCAATTAACGGCTTTAAGGGCCAACCCCCAAGGCACAGTGAAGTGTACATGCCTAACGATAAATAAAGTTAGGGCCGCTGTACACTCCTGTGTGAGTGTGTGCCTGTGCGTATGACTGCGTACGTATCCGCGCGCTTGTGTGCCTGCTCAGGGGAGTCGGCGGAATAGAATGGCTCTGAGGGGTCAGTTGACCCTCCCCTAGATAAAAATTAGCATGGCTCTCAGGGGTCAGTTGACCTCCCGTAGATAAAACTAAGAATGGCTCTGATGGGTCATTTGACCTCCCCTAGATAAAAAATAGCATGGCTCTTAGGGGTCATTTGACCTCCCTTAGATAAAACTTATAATGGGTCTGATGGGTCATTTGACCTCCCCTAGATAAAAATTAGCATGGCTCCTAGGGGTCATTTGACCTCCCTTAGATAAAAATTAGAATGGTTTTAAGGGGTCAATTGACCTCCTCTAGCTAAACATTGGAATAGTTTTAAGGGGTCAATTGACCTCCCGTAGATATAAGTTAAAATGGCTCTGAGAAGTCATTTAAATTTTGGACCAAAATTGGAATAGATATGAGGATTCGCTTGACCTCCCTTGATTTAGAACGGCCCCTGAAATGAAATCGATTGATCAGCCACCCTATATTAATTGACCTTTGCTGATTATGATCTTCAATAAACCAGGTAGAGGATCTGCAGGGAGCTGGCGGCGGCCTCACCAGAGGCGCCAACGTGCTGCAAAAGCGAGCCCAAATGGGCAACAGCAAGTACGATTTGAGCAAGTGGAAATACGCCGAACTTCGCGACACAATCAATACGTCCTGCGATTTGGAACTGCTGGCCGCCTGTAGAGAGGAGTTCCAGCGCCGGCTGAAGGTCTATCACGAGTGGAAACAGAAGAACAAGCAACGTGGCGCGGCCAGCGGCGCCGCTGGTGCCGGAGGCGCCGGCGGAAAGTCGGAAGGATCCAGGGCGCCGCAGTCGGTGCTGGAGAATGGTGAGCAGGCGTTTTGAGTTTGTTCGTCTACGCGTCAATATATATTTAAAATTTGTGGTAACCCGAGAAAGTCTTTGTTTTATAGTGTTGCATCTTGCAACTCGATCCTCTTTGTTTCTTGAATCATCAACCCTGTTAAGGTCTTTGTTTCTGAGGCTAGTGTCTCTCGGTTAAGGTCTTTGTTTCTGAGGCTAGTGTCTCTCGTTAAGGTCTTTGTTTCTGAGGCTAGTGTCTCTCGGTTAAGGTCTTTGTTTCTGAGGCTAGTGTCTCCCTGTTAAGGTCTTTGTTTCTGAGGCTAGTGTCTCTCGGTTAAGGTCTTTGTTTCTGAGGCTAGTGTCACTCGGTTAAGGTCTTTGTTTCTGAGGCTAGTGTCACTCGGTTAAGGTCTTTGTTTCTGAGGCTAGTGTCACTCGGTTAAGGTCTTTGTTTCTTAGGCTAGTGTCACTCGGTTAAGGTCTTTGTTTCTGAGGCTAGCATCCCATTGGTAATCTTAGTTTCTATTTTTAAACTATTTAATATTAATATAATTGTTTTCAACATTCTTACCGCACTCTTATGTATTATTGATTGGTTGAATTGATGAATTGTTAGACACGTCGCCTCAGCAGCCGCATAGCTGTGGTAAGCTCTAGAATTGAAGTTGAATAAAGTTGCCTTAACCGTTAAGCATTATATTAATACGTTGAAAAGTTCAACAGTTCATAAATTTTCAGTTTCTGTTAAAATTTGCTATTTTTCTCTAAGAAGTATTATCAAATCTACCGTTTTTACTATCTTTTGTTTTTGCTTTTTTGAACTTTTTGCAGCAAAACCAGCCGTGAAAAAAGGTAATGATTTGAAACATATTTAAGGTCAAATTTCTTGTATGGAATTATTTGTGTTGGTTTTCTCCACGATCCCGCTGACTGACTAATCTTCAGAGAATAAATATTATTTATAGTCATTTTATGTGCCGTTTCGTCCTCTCTCTACTAATCGCTCACCTTTTAAGCCTCTAAATCTCTAATCTCTGTCTGATCTTATTTTTTCCACTAATCACATCCTCTGTCTGCTACTTAGAGTAGTTTTGAACGCCGATTTCTAAATTTTTCCAGCTATAGAATATTTCTAAAACTTTTGTTTTTTCATCGGTTCAGCAGCGGTCTTGAAAAAACAATCCAAACTACTAAAAATAGCCATTGTAATGCATTCGGTTGTTGAGAAGTGGCTTATTTTTTCGTGAAGTTTTTCTTGAAATTGGCTGCTGCATGATGATTGTGCTCCCTGCGCGCTTTTGTAAATTTGGTGACGGCTATTAAAATTTGATTATTCAATATCAGGCTTTTGGTTAATTTGCTGGCAAGCTATTTTTGCTATCGGCAAATTAGTCTATCTAGATTTTTTAATTATCTTTGGTTATTACTGCTGCCTGGTGTCGTGAAATATTCAAAATTATTATCTGAAAATCAAGTAAATTTAAAATATTATTTTTAACGTTCTATTACAATTAATATAAGTAATTAAAAGGCATAAAGATTCGTAAATAATTGCTATGTATTAAACTACCTTCACAAAATATCGCCAGGTAGTCAACTTCGATGATTTAAATAAGAACCAGCTTATAAAAGTGTTTTTCGATACATATCGGATATTTTCTTTTCTTTTCCAGCTGTGACAGTGGAGGGCGCGGTGGCTGCCCAGCGTCAACTGGCTGGCCGCATTGGTGAGCCGGGCGACCCCAAGTCGCAGCGCTATTTCCGAATCCCGTTCGCCAGGCCGAACGAATTGAACCGCGGCACCGAGGCCGATCAGCACTCTGGCGGGCTCTGGTGGGCCCATTTCGACGGTCGATGGATCGCTCGCCAGATGGAGGTTCAGCCTGGCCAGCCGGCCGTCCTTTTAGTGGCCGGAGTGGACGATATGAGCATGTGCGAACTGGGACTAGAAGAGACCGGCCTACCACAGAAGAAAGGCGCCGAAGTGACCGCCACCGAGTTTGATCGAGAATGGGAAAAGCACGGCGGAGCGGCTGTTCTCAAACAGCACCGAGCCGCGGTTTCTTCGATGTTTTTGAAGAAAAATATGAAATAAAAATACTACTTATTGCACCGTTTCTGGCAGTAGGATATATGAACTTGTTCTGAGTTTTTTATGGTTTAGAAAAATATATAAGCAAATTTAGCTACTTGTTCCCTAAAGTAGTATTAGTGGAGTGTTTTGGATATTTCTACGCGAGTTTTTCAAAAATGTAAGGAAAGAAAATCTACGAGTTTCTAGAAGCATTCTATTAGCTGGATAATGTTTAGGACCAATAGGCACAAAACACGAACTTAATAATTGGATATTTGATTTTCCACTTTTCCCCACTTTTGTTCTTTTGCGTGTGATAAGGACATTGGTCTTAAATTTTATTTACACAATATTTCTGTTTTTAATAGGCCTTTTTGGCTTAAATTTCTTAAAATAATAACCATTTATTACATTTTTTTCTTTTTATCCTACCAACTATAGAGTTGTCAGTAGTAATTTCTTTATTTTTTTCGCACATTGCACGCTTTATTCCAAGCTTTTTTTCTAAAGCAAATATCTTTTTCATATTTAGCACAACTTACTCACGTTATATTTGCCACTGGCTACTCTCCACAGTAGCCAGTTAAGATATCCAGCACAAATGCTTTGTTAATTTTTTAATTTTAATATTCGGAAACAAGTTTTATTAATATGCGCACGAATGTAGTGTTGAAGAAGAATATCGGCATTGCTTCTAAAAGCATTCCAAGATGAAGCCGGCTTTATGGTTTGTTCTATTCTCATTTCATTTCTCATCAGTTCTGTTTCTTGGTAGCCGCTTTTTGTTTTATTTGCCACTTGCTATTGCTTTATTTAATTATTCTTAAGTTTAAATTTGCGCCTTTAGAAATCTACTAATAGTAGTCTGTGTGTTCACTTTTTGTGTTTTTCGCACACTCTAGTGAATAAAAACTATTATTCGGTAATTCTAATACTAATATGATATTACTAATATAATAAATTTATAACTGTTTGACGTGTAAGTTTTCTTTCCATACTACTCGTTGATAACCGATTGTTAGTAGTCAGATTAGATGTGTTTTCTAATATTGAAGATAGCACATAATAGTTATTTATTAATTTCTTATAACATTCCATCAAAATTTAGACTTGTAAAAGATTTGTTAATTAATTATTTCTATTGGTTATTGTTTTTATGTCTGTGCAGTGCCAATCGTTGCACCAACCGATTGATGCTATATTACTTACTTATTTCTTTTCACAAGTAAACAATTGGCTCTAATCCACTTTTATATGGCACCTTTTTATAGCACACTTCTATATTTATAAATCTACTCAAAGTGGGAAATATATCAAATGGTGTTATATATTAATATATTGCACTATATAATATCTGTAGTAGTAGTACTAAAGTCTAAAATAGATATTTAAAGTACATGTGCTCCTTTTGTACTTACTTATATTATTTGGACACAGTTATCACCTTAATCAATACATATGCTTATTAAGTGTAAGTATGAACGTTTTCTAAAACCAGTTATATCAAAATAGGCTATATTTATATTTATTTATAAGTATAATTCTTTCACCTCGACAGTACATATTGACACTTGAAAAAGTACTGTTTGATTTGTTATTTAATTTTTTTTAAGTCTTGCAATTTAATCAAAATATCGAGTTTGTTGGTTCTGGCTTTATAGCTGGACCTTCGTTAATTGAATTAGCTAATTAAAAAGGTCATCAGTATAGGTCACCGAATCCCCTAAGGTCATCAGTATAGGTCACCGAATCCCCTAAGGTCATCAGTATAGGTCATCGAATCCCCTATGGTCATCAGTATAGGTCATCGAATCCCCTAAGGTCATCAGTATAGGTCATCGATTCCCCTAAGGCCTATGGTCATCAGTATAGGTCATCGATTCCCCTAAGGCCTATGGTCATCAGTATAGGTCATCGAATCCCCTAAGGTCATCAGTATAGGTCATCGATTCCCCTAAGGCCTATGGTCATCAGTATAGGTCATCGATTCCCCTAAGGCCTAAGGTCATCAGTATAGGTCAACGAATCCCCTATGGTCATCAGTATAGGTCATCGAATCCCCTAAGGTCATCAGTATAGGTCATCGATTCCCCTAAGGTCATTAGTGGGTCATCGCTTCTCTTAAGTTCATCAGTAGGTCATCAATTAGGTCATAGGTATGTAATCAGTACCCTGAGATCCTTAGTAGGTCATCAGTTCCCCTTAGGTCATCAGTGGCTCATCGATGCCCCGGAAATCGTCACCGCTGCTGGCATTCCAGGAAGAACAAGAAGTAAATCTCCGCTGTCTGCTGCTCTCGTCAAAGGAGGGCGTGCCTCTTGGCGAAGTGCTCAGAGATTATCGCGTACTGGCTTCAAAACAGCTCGACCTTCAAGGCCGGGGCACTCTGCTGGAGTACCTTTCCGGCCTGCCGCATGTGGTCCGACTCAGCCGGGACCCAATGTCCAGCGGCGGCTACAGGTGCTTCGGCGTGGTCACGGAGTCCTCTCGCGCTATTGTGGAACTGATCAACAAGCAGAAGTCTAATAAAAAGCGAAAGCGAAACAGGGGCGCGGGCTCGGCTCCCGTCTCTAGGCGGCCGCCGCCTCAGAAGGCAAAGGTGTCGCAAAATGCGCCGCCTCCGCCCCAACCAGCAGCCAGACAGTCTCTACCGTGAGTTGTCTGCGTCTGTTTGTGTGTTTGTCCATCTGTTTATTTGTCCTCAAGCCAAAGTATCGTTCCAAGAGTGTGTATTTGCAAACCGGTCTTTGCAACCCATACATCTACAGAATTCCATCCCAGCAACAGCAGAAGCAACCAAAGCCGCTCATGCGGCCGTCTCAAAAGACGAAGCTGTCGCAAAATCCACCGCCTCCGCCCCGACCAGCAGCAGCCAGAGAGTCGCTGCAAACTCTGCCGTGAGTTGCCTCTGTCTGTCTGTCTGTCTGTCTGTCTGTCTGTCTGTCTGTCTGTCTGTCTGTCTGTCTGTCTGTCTGTCTGTCTGTCTGTCTGTGTCTGTCTGTCTGTCTGTCTGTCTGTCCGCCTGTCTGTCTGTCTGTCTGTCTGTCTGTCTTGTCTGTCTGTGTGTCTGTTTGTCTGTCTGTCTGTCTGTCTGTCTGTCTGTCTGTCTGTCCTTCTGTCTGTGTGTCTCTGTCTGTCCGGCTGTCTTATTGTCTGTCTGTCTGTGTCTGTCTGTCTGTCTGTCTGTCTGTCTGTCTGTCTGTCTGTCTGTCTGTCTGTCAGTCTGTGTGTCTGTCTATTTTTGCGCCTGTATTTTCACACTGCCCTTTGCAGGCCGTACATCTACACAAGAAATCCATCGCAGCAGCAGCAACAGCAGCAGCAACCAAACCTGCTCATGCCGCCGTCTCCGCCGCCGCAGACTCCCGGCTTCATCGAGACGAGCTTCATCAACCTATCAGCGCTTCGCTCTGGCCAACAGTTTACCGCCCGCTATCGCCTCTTGAACTCTGACGAGGCCGCCGCCGAAGATCTTGTTGCTATAGAAACCATCCCGATCGTCGAGCTTCGCCGCTCAATTGAGTCGACACTGGACGAAGCCGGGCAGTTACTGAATCGCCTGACTGCCGAGCCGGCTCTTCACTGTCGAGTTCGCTGCCAAGCCGATGTCATTCTATCGGACGAAATCTATCTAGTTGAAGCGGACGGCTGTCTGGCTCGATGCCGACTGCTAGACGTGGACTATTCGGCTGAATTAGGCGACATTGTGCTGATGGACTGGCCATTCAACAGCAGCAGCAGCAGCTGTCAGCGAATCCAGCTAGATCAGCTGATTCGCCTGCCGCCTGTGTGTCGCCTTATATTGCACTTATCTAGGCGGCAGGCGAACGAAGATTTAATAAAACAAATGGCTCGCGAACTTGGCTTCATTCGATTGCGATTGGCTAATTTGCCGCCAGCCTGCGGTTTTGTCAGGTGTCAGCGGCGCAGCGTCAGTAGGGTGCTGACTGGCGGCTGTTCCAGTGATGACGGCTGGCTGCCGGCCAGGAATTTTCGGCTGCTGACTAAAAGCAGTGAGACTGCCGGCTTGCTGCCATTGGTTGAGCTGGTCAATTGAGAAGACAGTTGAGCATAGTAAACCAACTTGACCTGAAAGTCATCTGATGAAGGAAAAATAACGAGATTCTCTGATTGGCTGATGAAGAAAGTTAGATGAGATATGCGATTCTCTGATTGGCTGATAAAGAAAGTTAGATAAGATATGCGATTTTTCTGATTGGCTGATGAAGAAAGTTAGATAAGACATGCGATTCTCTGATTGGCTGATGAAGAAAGTTAGATAAGACATGCGATTCTCTGATTGGCTGGTAAAGAAAGTTAGATAAGACAAGCGATTCTCTGATTGGCTGATGTAGAAAGTTAGATAAGACATGCGATTCTCTGATTGGCTGATGTAGAAAGTTAGATAAGACTTGCGATTCTCTGATTGGCTGATGTAGAAAGTTAGATAAGACTTGCGATTCTCTCATTGGCTGATGTAGAAAGTTAGATAAGACATGCGATTCTCTAATTGGCTGATAAAGAAAGTTAGATAAGATTTGTGATTCTCTGATTGGCTGATAAAGAAAGTTTGATAAGATATGCAATTTTTTGATTGGCTAGCGAGTGGTTTATTCAACTCTCGATAAAATAATATTATGCGATTTCATTTGATTTGCTCCAAGACGCCTTCATAATATTGTACATGCGTAGTGCAAATTTGTGTGCATAAAGCATTTACTAACTATAATTATCTTTGCCAGTTTCTGTTGCAAAGGTCGATTTATAAGTTTATTTTTAGAAAAAAGTATATTAACTGCCAATTATATATCCTAACTATTTTTGTTTATTTTGTTAAATAGCTTCTTTTTCCGGTGTTCTTAAATAATTAGTTTTAAATATAGGTATAAATATGAGTATTATATAATAATAATATAAAAAGTATACTAATAAATCTTCAGACTGTCATCATTATTACTATACCAATTATTACCTTTTTTTAATAAACGAAATAAAATTTCCTGTGGTGTTTCATTTGCGTTTATTTTTCTGTTTGAGAAATTTCAAAATGTTTATTTAATTACTTATCACTCATTTATTTGATCACTCACTCACTGACTGTCGCTCACTCACTCACCGACTCTCACTCACTCACTCACCGACTCTCGCTCACTCACTCACCGACTCTCGCTCACTCACTCACCGACTCTCGCTCACTAACTCATTCTCTCACTCTCTCAATCGCTCACCCTCTCACTCAATCGCTCAGTCAGTCAGTCAGTCAGTCAGTCAGTCAGTCAGTCAGTCAGTCAGTCAGTCAGTCAGTCAGTCAGTCAGTCAGTCAGTCAGTCAGTCAGTCAGTCAGTCAGTCAGTCAGTCAGTCAGTCAGTCAGTCAGTCAGTCAGTCAGTCAGTCAGTCAGTCAGTCAGTCAGTCAGTCAGTCAGTCAGTCAGTCAGTCAGTCAGTCAGTCAGTCAGTCAGTCAGTCAGTCAGTCAGTCAGTCAGTCAGTCAGTCAGTCAGTCAGTCAGTTAGTCAGTCAGTCAGTCTCATCACACAAACATTGAATGTTGTAATCATAGTTAGTTTCGCATCGCATTCTTTCTACTTATAGTAGTTTCCAATCTGTGAAATGCCTAATAGCAAGTGAAATTGCCTATATTTTGCATGGCTCAAGCGGCGGCAGTGGAAGCGGCGCCAGTTCCAGACGCGGAACGGCAGCAGCAGCACGCTCGTATCCTTGAACAGGAGAGCCAACTTAGGGCTGTTCTGTTATCAGCTCGACGGGGTGTCCCTCTGCCGTCGCTTGAACGGCAATATTTACGACTGTGCCATCGACCGCTAGACTGGAGCTTCGGCGGTCAATACGCCAATCTGCGCCAATATCTGGAGTCTCTGCCGCACGTTGTCCAAATTGAGGTCTCAGGTCGTCGGATTGTCTGTCACGGAGTTGTCACTCCCAGGACTGCTCATATTGTCAGTCTGATTCGGGCCGAGCGACCGAGGCGACCGCCGCCTCCGCCACCGCCGCCGCCGCCGCCGCCGCCCGTTTTAGATCCGTTTAGTCCTGCCCCAGCGGCTTAGGTTAGATTTTTGTGGCCTGTCTATCTCCGTCTCAGTCTGGTCTATCTCCGTCTCAGTCTGGTCTATCTCCGTCTCAGTCTGGTCTATCTCTGCCTCAGTCTGGTCTATCTCCGTCTCAGTCTGGTCTATCTCCGTCTCAGTCTGGTCTATCTCCGTCTCAGTCTGGTCTATCTCTGCCTCAGTCTGGTCTATCTCCGTCTCAGTCTGGTCTATCTCTGCCTCAGTCTGGTCTATCTCCGTCTCAGTCTGGTCTATCTCTCTCTCAGTCTGGTCTATCTCTGTCTCAGTCTGGTCTATCTCTCTCTCAGTCTGGTCTATCTCTGCCTCAGTCTGGTCTATCTCCGTCTCAGTCTGGTCTATCTCTCTCTCAGTCTGGTCTATCTCTGTCTCAGTCTGGTCTATCTCTCTCTCAGTCTGGTCTATCTCTGCCTCAGTCTGGTCTATCTCTCTCTCAGTCTGGTCTATCTCTGCCTCAGTCTGGTCTATCTCTGTCTCAGTCTGGTCTATCTCTGTCTCACTCTAATCTGATTTGTAAGATGTCACGATTAGCCTACTGTTAGTAGGCGAATAATGTAATAAACTTTGTTTAATTTATCAACACAGTTTTTCTTCAAATTCCAAGTCTGAGAATAAATTTTGTCAGTGGAACTTTTTCCATAGTCTGCCTATTGCAGAGTTGGCGTTTTCTACTTGATTCTTTCAATATTTGGTTTTTAATGGTAATATTTTATTTAAGCCAATCAACATTAAAATACACCGCTTGTTGGCCCAATACTTTTTTTGAACAAATAGTTCATGTTTTTATCTATATCTCATTTCTGTTTCTGCAAATAGCAATTTGTTGTTTTATTTCCCCACTTACTTTGCTGTTGTAATTTGTAATATTGTTCAAATATAATGCTAAATAACTGCTTGCTTATTTATTTCCTCACTTATCATCCACTTTATCTGCTTGCTTTGCTTTCTAACTGCATGCTTCTGTGCACTTTGCCCTTAGATATTACTAATTTGCACAATCTTGCCTGTTTTTTTGTTAGCTTCTCTGCAATTATTGATTAATAATTGTTTTTCCCGTTTACCTGAGTAAGTATTTATAGGTACCCCTCTTTTGTTTTCTTAGCAGCTAACTTCTGCAAGGTTTATCGTAACTAGCTCGTGATCCTTATTTAGCTTTTTTAAATTTAACTTAATTGTTTGTGCGACTCAAAAATACACTAAGTCCAGCATGCATTAGAGTTATGTGACCAAGTATACATTCTCGAATTGGTACGACTAACAAATTATAGCGTGTTTGATTATTGATTTCATTTTTCCCAAGGACTTCTAGACTAGTCTAGAAGTCCTTGATTTTTCCTTGTTACGGTAATTGACTTTTACCTGTCATACTTTCAGACAGATTTGAACATCAATAACTCTTAACGTCATTTCTGTGTAGCTAATTCTGTTTGCCACTGCATTATTTATTTGTTAAAAACTACTAAAATACTTGATTCCAGACTGGCGCAATATAAATTTTCCATACAGTTCTCAGGCACATCGGGGATCGGGCTCTTAAATGTCAGACATACACTCGCATAAAAGCGTACAGTATTTTTTCGGTCAAGAGAGATAAACTTTTACGCCGTTAAAAAAACTTTTGCTTTCAATATGTTTTATGTATACCATGTGTGTTATTAATTTATTTTTTGTTTAGATATGCACTAATTTTTATAAATTGTCGGAAGCAGCAATTTAAGTTCGATGTTTCTAAGAACAATCAATTTCGATATCTTAGTGCCTAAAATAAAAAACAATAATCAATAAATAAATAATAGCTAGCAAAAACTCAATTACTTTGTCTGAGTTTCAGCATTGTACCTCCTAGTTATGTTGTACTTTTGCGACTTTGTCAAGACTTAATATAAAATAAATCTAACTAGTGGTTGTGACTACTACTTTGTACTTGTACATTAATAGTTTCAGGACTCAGAAGTTTCTTAATTTTATTGTCTTGGTCAAACAGACGATGCCTGCGATAAAACGCAATATATCGCGCATATCACATTCATACGTGTAAGTATTGGTAAAAAACTGCTATGTCCAGAGCTCGTTACAATTTTTTTGTAATAAACTATTTTTGTCATTTTAGAGAAGTTGACTATAGACTTAATCTTGTAGACTCATTGAGCAAAAATGCTTTTGTAGTCAAGCTGATAAAAAAGCTGATTTAGACAAGGGAAACTTTTACTGATGCTAATGGTGTTTAAACTTGAGTTAAAAATATAATGCCTAGTGCTAGTAAGACCATATGTTAATGCTCATAGTCATATATAAATTGTTTATCTATTAATTAGGCTAACCATTTTCTAAAACTATTAACAGGTATCTGTTTATACTTATGAGCCCATAAAATTATAGCCATAAAATTATTAATGCATAATTAGTTTTCATTATATAGTTTTTACAAATTATATTTAATATAAATTTAAAAAAGAAATTAAAAAGCGTCCTATACTCAAAGTCCAGAAGAGGGGTAGTACGCCGGATTAATCTCGCTGGCATATGCCTGCCTACACTCAGGACTTTTGGCATACACTTGGTGTACAAATTTTTTTTTTGAAATCTGGCATACTATCTGGCATATAAAAATGGATAGTGAAAAAGTGACGTACATGTTCCTGCAGTTGCAGAATCAAATTGTGAAATAAAAGTAAATTTTAAAAGGAAAGTAATTACTTTGAAAGAATGAAAGAAATCTTGGCATGTATTGACTTCCTGCTATAAAGAATATCAGCAAAAAAAGCTAAAAAGTGAAACAAAGAAGCAAAAAAAGGTATTTTGGTGCATTGCAACATCACAAATGAAGCTTGTAATGAGCCTCATTTTTTCTGGGTTGGAAAAGGTTGGAAAAAAAACACTGGCATACCTGTGCAGGGCCCCTCCCGATTTCTTTATAAAATAGTCACCATTTAGTCAATTTGAATTCACGCCAAAACTAAGAAACATATTTTGTTTTAATACTTGTATTTTCTACAATATTTTGCACTAACAAATTTTTGTTTAAAACTGTAGCAAATTTTAGTATAAATAGAAGCAATTTCAGCAGAGGAGAAGACAACCTTGTGCACCGAGGTTCACTAACAAAATAGTTGATAACAAATAGTAAAAGTTCCGAGAAAATAAGAATTGAAGAAGTGTTTTCTGCATTAATTCCTTTCACAAAGTAAGAGTGAAGTAGACCAAAGCATATACAGTATATATTACTGAGAAGTGGAAGTAATAAGAGGATACAAAGCCCTATTGCAGCGCATGGCTTAAGTACGCCAGACGCCTACACAACCTGCGCCACGCTGTGAAATGACTTACCTGTGAAAGAAACCCTAAAGCAAAATTAACGCAGTTTTGGGTAAACGGCAGGAGTAACTATGACTGTCTTATCAAGCCTAAATGCCTCGGCATCTAATTAGTACCGCGCCGCGCCGTACTAATTGCCGCGCGCCGTACGCGCCACGCCGCGCCGTATGCGCCGCGCCGCGCCGTATTAGATCCGCGCCGGACGCCGTCCGCCAAAATGCCCATGCGCTGCAATCAGGATACAAAGTAGATCCGAAGTCAATACATAACCGGAGGCTGTGACCCTCTGATCTTGGTAACGCCCAAGGACTTGCAAAGTACATAGAATACATATACCAGTAAGCCAAAATACTGCTCAGGCCAAATTATTAAATAGAATGCTACCAGAATAACAGAGGAGTAAAATCTTTCAGGGCTAATAGTTTTCTAAGAATAATACTCAGACTAAATACTCAGACCTATTCTAATAAATATTCTCAGACTTATTCTAAGATAAATAAACTCATAATTTATTAATAGAATAGTCTTGGTGGCAGCTACCAACATTTATAAAAACAGGAGTTTAGCCCTTTGACAACTTTAGTGATAGCTGTGGAATCATCTGAAGAGACAGAAGAATCAGCCCTTTGACAACTTGGTTGCAGCAGTGGGATAATTTCATAGAGAGCCAAAACGCCTGTAACAACTTGGTGACTTAGTGATAGGATTTACTAGAGAGAACAATAACCACTATTACAACTTTGGTACCAGCGGTGGGATTGTTCATAAAGACAGAGGAATAAACCCTGTTACATACCAAATAAACTGCAAGATTTTAGTCTGGCATACATTCAGTGTATTCTAAACTATGGCCCTATACCAACATTAAAGGGAATTCCCATTGAAGGGAAATCCATGCTGCAATAATGGCCATTGACTGCAATAGGGGCCTAAATGTTAAATAAATTCAAGCAGAATGATATTTTAAGTTGTCCTTTACTTAATTGACTATATGCTAAAATGTTCGAATTTATAAATATTATAGTATTAGATGTTGATAAATTGTACCAAAATGCATCTATTAGTTATATTCTATATCTAGATCCATTTCTAGATAACTAAAGTATTGGAAAAAGCTATCTTATAACCTTCTAGATTGGGTTTTTTTCTTTTTAAGAAAAAAGATAAAATTATATAGAAAGCATTTTACTGTCACTATTGTCAGACTTCTTATTTGTAGAAATTTGTAGAAAGCCAGCTATTTAGCCTAAGATATCAGTATCTCCTTTCAGCCTTGGCATCTTAAAAACTCTTTTCAAGCCTTATATAAGCATTTAGCAAATGAGCTGTTTTCTAGTCAAGTTTTATAACTTACTTTGTCTAGGGCCTTAAATCTTGAAACTAATCACTTTGTCTGTTTTTAAATATTTGGAAAAAAAGGCCAGATAAACTATGTGTTACTCTGCAAAAGAAATTAACTACAAACAAAAATTAAAATTAAAAATTAAAAAAATTAAAATCATGTGCATAAATATGAACAACCAATTCCACTCAGTGCCGGAGATGACAATTCGCCTCATAGCAACCAGTCAGCCAGCTCAGCAACTTTGCTGGTGCAGCCGAAGCACGCCAGGATTCCTCATATTCCAGCTGATAGCGAGCTGCCATTTTCAGTTTTTATGCTGTTCTTCAGCTTCAGCTGTATGTCACTGCAGTACATTCACCTGTACAAGACAACCTGGTGGCTGCCTAATTCGCATCATCAGTATGCCATTGTAAGTACATTATGTAGTTTTGTTCCTTTTTTTATCACTGCCTCGTTATCCACCTGGCTGTCTCTTAGCTGGGCGCCCCTGTCTCTCAGGAGGGTACCCCTCTCTCTTAAATTGGCACGGCACCCCTGTCTCTCAGGTAGGCGCGCCTGTCTCTCAGGAGGGCACCCCTCTCTCTTAAATTGGCACGGCACCCCTGTCTCTCAGGTAGGCGCGCCTGTCTCTCAGGTGGGCGCGCCTGTCTCTCAGGTGGGCGCCTCTGTCCTCTCCGGTGGGCGTCCTGTCCTCTCAGGTGGGCGCCCCTGTCCTCTCCGGTGCGCGCTCCTGTCTCTTAGGTGGGCGCGCCTGTCTTAGTTGGGCGCTCCTGTCTCTTAGGAGGGCTCCCCTGTCTCTTAGGTGGGCGCTCCTGTCTCTTAGGTGGGCGCTCCTGTCTCTTAGGTGGGCGCTCCTGTCTCTTAGGTGGGCGCTCCTGTCTCTTAGGAGGGCTCCCCTGTCTCTTAGATGGCGCCCCTGTCTCTCAGATGGGCGCCCCTGTCCTCTCAGGTGGGCGCCCCTGTCCTCTCAGGTGGGCGCCCGTGTCCTCTCAAGTGGGCGCCCCTGTCCTCTCAGGTGGGCGCCCCTGTCTCTTAGGTGGGCGCCCCTGTCTCTTGGGTGTTGGGTGCCCTTCTTTGTCGGCATGTTCTATCTGCATTACAAAAGTACAACTAATGTGCAAATGTGGTAGATAAATGAAGATAAAGATAAATGGTAGATAAATTTGATTGCAAAACTTGCGGTTAACCTGTCAAACCCCCTCTACAGAATTTTCGTCTTATCGACTACAAGCTGGTCGGGTACCTGGTCTCAATGCTGTGCCTGCCGCTGCTGCTAACTCTGTTCCGGCAGCTTAAAAGCATCCCTAACAGATGCTGCTTCACTGCCTGTCTGGCCCTGCTATGCGCGCTGTCTTGTTGTTGGGCGGCGCTTTTCTGCTGGATGAGCTACTTTGTGTACTGCAGGACCTCGCTGCTCTACTGCATACTGCTGGTTTATCCGTGAGCTTTAGTAGTCGCATCTTAGTAGCAGCAGTAGTAGTAGTAGTAGTAGAAATAGTAGTAGTAGTAGTAGTAGTAGAAGTAGAAGTAGTAGTAGTAGTAGAAATAGTAGTAGTAGTAGTAGAAATTGTATTAGTAGTAGTAGTAGTAGTAGAAGTAGTAGTAGTAGTAGAAATAGTAGTAGTAGTAGTAGAAATTGTATTAGTAGTAGTAGTAGTAGTAGTAGAAGTAGTAGTAGTAGTAGAAGCAGTAGTAGTAGTAGTAGAAATAGTAGTAGTAGTAGTAGTAGTAGTAGTAGTAGTAGTAGTAGTAGTAGAAGCAGTAGTAGTAGTAGTAGAAGCAGTAGTAGTAGTAGTAGAAATAGTAGTAGTAGTAGTAGTAGAAATAGTAGTAGTAGTAGTAGAAGTAGTAGTAGTAGTAGTAGAAGCAGTAGTAGTAGTAGTAGAAGCAGTAGTAGTAGTAGTAGAAATAGTAGTAGTAGTAGTAGAAGTAGTAGTAGTAGTAGTAGTAGTAGTAGTAGCAGTAGTGGTAGTAGTAGAAATAGTAGTAGTAGTAGTAGAAATTGTATTAGTAGTAGTAGTAGTAGTAGAAGTAGTAGTAGTAGTAGAAGCAGTAGTAGTAGTAGTAGAAATAGTAGTAGTAGTAGTAGTAGTAGTAGTAGTAGTAGTAGTAGTAGAAGCAGTAGTAGTAGTAGTAGAAGCAGTAGTAGTAGTAGTAGAAGCAGTAGTAGTAGTAGTAGAAGCAGTAGTAGTAGTAGTAGAAGCAGTAGTAGTAGTAGTAGAAATAGTAGTAGTAGTAGTAGAAGTAGTAGTAGTAGTAGTAGTAGTAGTAGCAGTAGTGGTAGTAGTAGAAATAGTAGTAGTAGTAGTAGAAGTAGTAGTAGTAGTAGTAGAAATAGTAGTAGTAGTAGTAGTAGTAGTAGTAGTAGTAGTAGTAGTAGTAGAAGCAGTAGTAGTAGTAGTAGAAGCAGTAGTAGTAGTAGTAGAAGTAGTAGTAGTAGTAGAAGCAGTAGTAGTAGTAGTAGAAGCAGTAGTAGTAGTAGTAGAAATAGTAGTAGTAGTAGTAGAAGTAGTAGTAGTAGTAGTAGTAGTAGTAGTAGCAGTAGTGGTAGTAGTAGAAATAGTAGTAGTAGTAGTAGAAGTAGTAGTAGTAGTAGTAGTAGTAGTAGTAGTAGTAGTAGTAGTTAGTTGTAGTAGTATTAGTAGTAGTAGTAGTGGTGGTGGTAGTAGTGGTAGTTGTTGTTGTGATGTAGTAGTAGGTAGTATTAATATTGGTAATAGTAGTACAGTAGTAGTATTAATATAATGTTATCAAGCAATGCACAGATGTACATACAAGTACTTCACTAATCAGACTAAGCTGCTAAGCATATTTCTAGAAACCTAGCTGTGCTATGGGAGGTTCAATGAGTATATTTTAACTAATAAACCTTGGCCACCCGGTTTATCTTGCAGCTGCATCACTTACGCTCTGGTCTTTTATGGCCACGTGCCTGGCACTTTGCTGAGCCGTAACTGGCTCAGCGGCGGCGGTGGGTCAACTCCGCAGCATCAAAAGTCCTCAGCAGCAGCTGCCGGCGCCACCGCAGCTTCTGGTGCCACATCAAGCTCAGCATCCGCCGCCAATGGCCAGGGCAGCTTCAGCCCCAGGCACAGCTGTTCTCGCGATCCGGAGAAAATCCGCGACGAAACCGAAGCGTTGAAATCGGATTTCAATGGCCGATTGAAGATTATACTGTTCTCTACCCTGTTCAGCTCGTTTCATTCGGCCTTTGTGCCGCTGCTGTTTGTGCAGGTGAGTTGCTTCACTGGCTTTGGTTTACCGTTTAATTATCCGCCAACGGTAGTAGAATCCGGTATTCTGTAAGTTCATCCATTACTGCTGTTTATTTAGTTTGTTGCATTCATTGGTTTTGGTTGCGGATGCTTTAAATTCATTACTATTAGGCATTTTTAGTGTACATATATTATATATTATGTTTTAATAAATATTCCACGTTGATAGACAGATAAATAGACAGACATAGATAAATAGATAGATGGATAGATGGATAAATAGATAGATAGATACATAGATAGATGGATAGATAGATAGATAGATAGATAGATAGATAGATAGATAGATAGACAGATAGATAGATATAGAGATAGACAACAGACAGACAGATTTTATCGAATAAATGGCAGCTAACACCTGATAAATGTACAATCATTGTTCGATGATATTACTACAGTAGTACAGTTGGCATTTGAATATTGTTTCCCTTTTGTTTACGATTACAAGCTGCAGCTTCTCCTGTCTCTACTAACCATCCATTCGCAATACATTTTGCAGTATTCCGGCTTATGGTTAAATTGTTGTTCGTCAAGTCTCCCATATTGATATATTACTGCTAGTAGTATAATATTTTTACTAATGTCACCTGATAGCATAAAACTGGCGTCATAGGTTATTATCAAATGTTATGATAATAATAATGCTTAATCCCCACATACGCTGCTCAATTCGCTCCCAGATACAAAGTGCCTATTGTGAAACCGATTGCTGGGTAAGTCCGATTGGTTATTCAATTAGGATTCAATTTAACAAGCTATTAGAAATTGTCAGCCGCGCGATTAAATTAAAGTGGGTTGAACCTTGACGTTCTAATAACTTCACTCTGTGCTTTCTTAGTTCGTAGAAGATTGTCATCTTTTCTGCTAAACTGAGCTTACAATTTGTTTCTAAGAAAACAAGTGTGTGCACCTTATAAGATTAGCGTGTGCTTATTACTCTAATATCTTGCCTACCATGTACCATTACACAGGCTTATCTAATCCACTTGTTTGTATTTCTAAAAAAATAATAGATTTTTCTAAGAAATTTTAACGTCCAATGCTCAGCTATAAATTATAATCACTAGTATAACAGCTAGATATGTATAAATACTGGCAAAAAATGCGCTTATCACTTTTTTTGCCAGCTAAATTTGCGTTTTGTCTTTATAACATTAAAAATAATTTAATATTGATCTTTGAAACAAAAAATTAAATACCGGGATTTGTCCGTCAAACGTTGACCTCTCTCCTTACAACTCTCATTGGCTTAGCTAGTTTGGGCCTGGTCCCTAAGGATTTTCGTCCGTCTGACTGACCTCTCTCCTCACCGCTCTCTTATTAGCTGAGCCAGCCCCGTTTGTTCGTCTGACTAAGTCATCTAGTCCTTACTGCTCTCTTATTGGCTGAACTATTCGGACTGATCTCTCTCCTTACTGCTCTCTTATTGGCTGAGCCAGCCTCGTTTGTTCGTCTGACTAAGTCATCTAATCCTTACTGCTCTCTTATTGGCTGAACTATTCGGACTGATCTCTCTCCTTACTGCTCTCTCATTGGCTGAGCCAGCCTCGTTTGTTCGTCTGACTAAGTCATCTAATCCTTACTGCTCTCTTATTGGCTGAACTATTCGGACTGATCTCTCTCCTTACTGCTCTCTCATTGGCTGAGCCAGCCTCGTTTGTTCGTCTGACTAAGTCATCTAATCCTTACTGCTCTCTCATTGGCTGAACTATTCGGACTGATCTCTCTCCTTACTGCTCTCTCAATAACTGAGCTTACTCGTAGATTGGGCTATTAACAGAGTAGATAGACGCTCTGCTTTTTCACAACTGTAATTGCGACTGACATCTATTTACTCAAGTATCTGAGACTATAATATTTTCAAATTATTGATTTTAACGTCCTACTTATATAAATGAGACGAAAAGCAGTCAGGATAGAATTTCTCAGCTATAAATCTGAGTGCATGATAAAACAAATTCTAAATTAGTTTTAAATCGTTGGAATAAAATAATTTAATTAATAGTTCTACAGAAGTGCTTTTATTACGAATCGCTTTGCCGCAATATAAAATTCTGCTTAATTACATTACTGTAACTCTGTAGTATTTTATATTGTGTCTTAAGCGCGTTTTTATTCTCATTATATTGTAGAAAATTTTAAATGGCCAATAAATTTAAGTGCTTAATAAGCAATAATTCCAATGTTTTAGATGATTTAGATGTAATTTAATGATTATTCGCAGAACACAATCTACCTGGAGCCCTGGTTCTGCGGTGTTCACGTAGCCGTCACTGTGGCTTCTGCTTTCCTATTTTACACCCAGCATCATCTGCCGCCTCATCGGATTGACACCCTGCATCGCTGCGCCCTGCATCTGGGCTGCTGGGTCAAAGTTGAGGGTAGAGGCAGCGCCCAGGTGCCGTATATTCCCTGGTCTGAGCTGCAGGTGAGAGGCATTGTTTTTGCGCTAAGGTATTTAATCCGCCTTTTATAGGGCGCTGAACTTTTGCCTCTGTAGCTGGCGACCCCCTCTGTAGCTGGCGCCCCTCTGTAGATGGCGCCTCTCTCTGTAGCTGGCGACCCCCTCTGTAGCTGGCGCCCCCCTCTGTAGCTGGTGCCCCTCTGTAGCTGGCGACCCCCTCTGTAGCTGGCGCCCCCCTCTGTAGCTGGTGCCCCTCTGTAGCTGGCGCCCCCTCTGTAGCTGGCGCCCCCCTCTGTAGCTGGCGCCCCCTCTGTAGCTGGCGCCCCTCTGTAGATGGCGCCTCCCTCTGTAGCTGGCGCCCCTCTGTAGATGGCGCCTCTCTCTGTAGCTGGCGCCCCTCTGTAGCTGGCGCCTCTCTCTGTAGCTGGCGCCTCCCTCTGTAGCTGGCGCCCCCTCTGTAGCTGGCGCCTCTCTCTGTAGCTGGCGCCTCCCTCTGTAGCTGGCGCCTCCCTCTGTAGATGGCGCAACCCATTGTAGCAGGCGCCCCCAAAAATCACCGGCAGGCAATTTTAGTAGCAAAATCTGACTCTCAGTAGCTGCATTCGAATTTTGCAATTCCGATTTGTTCAGGTGTGGCAGCAGGGTGCCTTAGTGAAACACGTGAAAGGCCTGTTCAAAGCGGAGGGCATCACCAACAGCGCCGAGCCGGGCAACTCCATGCACTCCAGATTCCACAGCCTCTTCTACAGCCCTATGCGTCTGGCTGACGGACTGCAGTGCGCCATCGCCCTGCTGCTGGTGCTGCAGTTTGCCGTGTTGCTGCAGTGCCACGAATGGTACAAGGTGCTGTCCTCGGCCATCATGATGCTGTTTAACCTCGTGTCGCTGTACAAGCTCACTAGGAACCGCCTGGTCTTTAAGCGCTGCTATGCCGATCTGGAGGATGAGATCCACGGCGACTGACTCACTGACCTGATAGCGTGCTTGTTTTCTGTAACGGCCTGTAATTCGATGTGCAATTCATCTCTTATCAGTGTGTGTTTTCAGATGCCCCAACTGACTCCTTGATCTCTCCGTTAATTGTTTCTTCTGTGGCGGATACGTTAAAATTTTAAGCAGCTTTCTATCTATAATTGATGTCTTTATGTAGTAAATTCATAAGTGCATCATTAAGTGTTTTGCTAGAATTAATATAAGATTAACTCTTGTACATTGAAGCGTCGTTTATTGCTTGCTTCTAATCTGTATCTGATAAGGACTTGTAATTGGCCTTTGTTAAATTCCATTGATTGTGGCAGTGGCCATGCTGAGTGGCCATACTGAGGATCTGGGAGGCTGGCCCAGCAGCTGACGATCTGCGAGGCTGGCCCAGCAACTGAGGATATGGGAGGCTGGCCCAGCAACGAGGGTCTGGGAGTGGGGCGGTGGACCTAGGCGACTTGAAAAAGAATCGTAGAATTTCGACTTTAACCAAAGAACTCAAATTTGAGTTCTTTCAAATTTTCAAATGCCGGCTGCAGCAGCAGCAATGCAACAACAAACAGTTCAAATGCTTGTTTTATTCTCATATATACGCAACACAGTTGACAAATCAAATACAAAAAGCTTAAGTCTTAATTATCCTATTAGTCCTCTTCATAATCGCCGGTCTCATCTTCCTCATCAGTTGAGGGCAGATCCGACAGCTCCGGTTCCTCTTCCTCATCCTGCAGCTCGGCGACCTCCATGGGCTCCTTCTCGCCGTTCTCTTCTTTATCCTCGTCTTCGCCGTTCACCTCCTGGTCGTCGCCAGGCCTAGCTCTGGCTAATTCTTCGCGGCGCATGGAGCGATAGCGCAGGTAGTAGGCCTGGAACGGGCTGCGTCCGTTCAGACGGTCGGCCTCTTGGATGCCGCCTACGTCGTTGCCGCCGCCAATAGGGCGCACTGTGGCCCGCTGCTGTCGGGTCCAACTGGCCGCTTCCATGGTTAGACGGAGGAGCTGGGCAGCCGGCTTAGCAACTGCCCGGCAACGGCAGTCCTAAGAGAAGAATATGGGGGTGGGATATTTGGCATTGTCTCTCAGCCAATCAGCAAATAGCTGCCTTCCAGCCAATGAGAGAATAGCAGTTATTGACCTTCGAGCCAATAAGAGAATAGCTATTTGTCTTTCAGCCAATGAGAGAATAGCTTATATTTACGCATATTCTTACAGCCAATCAGAGAATAACAAATCAATCAGATGCAAACAGCAAATCAGAGCATCCCCAAAGCCAGTACAAACCTTTGCTAATCGTTTCAATCGCCGAGTTAAAGGCAGACAGAGCTCAGGAAAGGCGGTCAGCTGACAGGCTGATCGAACCCAGCCGGCCAGCAGTTCGTAGGCAACGTCCGAAACGGCGGCTCGAAAAGACGGGCTTTTCAGCTGCGACTGGCTCAGCTTGGTAATGCCTTCTAAGCTCAGGGCCCGACTGGCGACGCCTTTGTTGAAATCTGCCAAATCGAGCAGCGCCAGAGCGCCAGGCAGTAGCGCCGTGGCGGCGCCGGTCTGCCTGGTCAAGTGCAGCAGCATTCGAAGGCAGTGCACCCGCAACGGCAGGTGGCGAGCAGCGGCCAGCGTGCGACAGAGAGACTCCAGTATTTGGGTCAGCGGGTACACCTGCGAGTTCGTCCGATTGTTGCTTCGTTTAGGGGCGATGTTTATAGATATTTAGGGGCGATGTTTATAGATATTTAGGGGCGATGTTTATAGATATTTAGGGCGATGTTTATAGATATTTAAGGGCGATGTTTATAGATATTTAAGGGCGATGTTTATAGATATTTAGGGGCGATGTTTATAGATATTTAAGGGCGATGTTTATAGATATTTAGGGGCGATGTTTATAGATATTTAAGGGCGATGTTTATAGATATTTAAGGGCGATGTTTATAGATATTTAGGGGCGATGTTTATAGATATTTAAGGGCGATGTTTATAGATATTTAAGGGCGATGTTTATAGATATTTAGGGGCGATGTTTATAGATATTTAAGGGCGATGTTTATAGATATTTAGGGGCGATGTTTATAGATATTTAGGGGCGATGTTTATAGATATTTAAGGGCGATGTTTATAGATATTTAGGGGCGATGTTTATAGATATTTAAGGGCGATGTTTATAGATATTTAGGGGCGATGTTTATAGATATTTAGGGGCGATGTTTATAGATATTTAGGGGCGATGTTTATAGATATTTAGGGGCGATGTTTATAGATATTTAGGGGCGATGTTTATAGATATTTAGGGGCGATGTTTATAGATATTTAGGGGCGATGTTTATAGATATTTAGGGGCGATGTTTATAGATATTTAAGGGCGATGTTTATAGATATTTAGGGGCGATGTTTATAGATATTTAGGGGCGATGTTTATAGATATTTAGGGGCGATGTTTATAGATATTTAGGGGCGATGTTTATAGATATTTAGGGGCGATGTTTATAGATATTTAGGGGCGATGTTTATAGATATTTAGGGGCGATGTTTATAGATATTTAGGGGCGATGTTTATAGATATTTAGGGGCGATGTTTATAGATATTTAGGGGCGATGTTTATAGATATTTAGGGGCGATGTTTATAGATATTTAGGGGCGATTTTTGCAGTGATTCAGGTGCGATTCTTGCAGTGATTTAGGGGCGATTCTTGCAGTGATTTAGGGGCGATTCTTGCAGTGATTCAGGGGCGATTCTTAGTGATTTATGGCGATTCTTGCAGTGATTCAGGGGCGATTCTTGCAGTGATTTAGGGGCGATTCTTGCAGTGATTTAGGGGCGATTCTTGCAGTGATTCAGGGGCGATTCTTAGTGATTTATGGCGATTCTTGCAGTGATTCAGGGGCGATTCTTGCAGTGATTTAGGGGCGATTATTGCAGTGATTCAGGTGCGATTCTTGCAGTGATTTAGGGGCGATTCTTGCAGTGATTTATGGCGATTCTTGCAGTGATTCAGGGGCGATTCTTGCAGTGATTCAGGGGCGATTCTTAGTGATTTATGGCGATTCTTGCAGTGATTCAGGGGCGATTCTTAGTGATTTATGGCGATTCTTGCAGTGATTCAGGGGCGATTCTTGCAGTGATTTAGGGGCGATTCTTGCAGTGATTTAGGGGCGATTCTTGCAGTGATTCAGGGGCGATTCTTAGTGATTTATGGCGATTCTTACAGTGATTTAGGTGCGATTCTTGCAGTGATTTAGGGGCGATTCTTGCAGTGATTTAAGGGCGATTCTTGCAGTAATTTAGGGGCGATTCTTGGAGCAATTTAGGGCGATTCTTACAGTGATTTAGGGGCGATTATTGCAGTGATTTACGAGTAAGGGCGATTCTTGCAGTGATTTAAGGGCGATTCTTGCAGTGATTTAGGGGCGATTCTTGGAGCAATTTAGGGCGATTCTTGCAGTGATTTAGGGGCGATTCTTGGAGCAATTTAGGGCGATTCTTGCAGTGATTTAGGGTGGATACTAAAGTGACTCTTACCAAACTGGTGAGCTCATCGCTAGCAGCCACCAGCCGGGTCCATAGCCACAGGCCGGCATACAGTGGCGCTTTGTGCAACAAAGACCCGCTGCTACTACTAGTAGTCTTTGTTTTTCTGCCGCTCTTCTCCCCGGTGCCGCCCTGTTGCGACTCTCGTCCCAGAGCGGCCGCGCACTGGCGCAGGTGCACAAATGCCAGTTTATAAGCTAAATTAGGCTGCAATAACAGCATCTCGCAAAGGGTTCGCTGTTGCAGCACGGCTAATGCTGAGTCGCCTAGCCTGGCCGACTGCAAATAGCCGGCTAGCATCCATTTGCAGGCCTGTTCGCACAGAGACTTTCTCGATTTAACAACTCGATGACAGGCTAGAAAGGCTAGCACAGTGATGGGAGCCGGGCCTTGACTCCAGCGGCTAATCAAAGATTTTAATAGCGGCTTCAGAGTGCGAGGCAGACACAGAAAGTAGGGCAGCAATGGTAGGCAGTGCTGCGCGATGGCGCGTACAGCTTCCTGATCTCTGAGCTTGTCTAGCAGTAGCAATACGCAGTTCAGGTACTGCTTGCAGGTGACGCGAATCTTCTCCCATCTCGGATAGGATGAAGGAGTCTGTAGGGGATAGGAATCGTTTGTGTGATTCTAATGGAGCAGATTCTCAGGGCAATCAGTGATTCTAATGGAGCAGATTCTTAGTGTGATCAGTGATTCAAATGGAGCAGATTCTCAGTGTGATCAGTGATTCTAATGGAGCAGATTCTTAGTGTGATCAGTGATTCTAATGGAGCAGATTCTCAGGGCAATCAGTGATTCTAATGGAGCAGATTCTCAGGGCAATCAGTGATTCTAATGGAGCAGATTCTCAGGGCAATCAGTGATTCTAATGGAGCAGATTCTCAGGGCAATCAGTGATTCTAATGGAGCAGATTCTCAGGGCAATCAGTGATTCTAATGGAGCAGATTCTCAGGGCAATCAGTGATTCTAATGGAGCAGATTCTCAGGGCAATCAGTGATTCTAATGGAGCAGATCTCAGGGCAATCAGTGATTCTGATGGAGCAGATTCTCAGGGCAATCAGTGATTCTGATGGAGCAGATCTCAGGGCAATCAGTGATTCTGATGGAGCAGATTCTCAGGGCAATCAGTGATTCTGATGGAGCAGATTCTCAGTGTGATCAGTGATTCTAATGGAGCAGATTCTCAGGGCAATCAGTGATTCTAATGGAGCAGATTCTCAGTGTGATCAGTGATTCTAATGGAGCAGATTCTCAGGGCAATCAGTGATTCTGATGAAGCAGATTTTTAGGTAAAATAATGATTCTTGTGAAAGTATAGTGGCGAGTAGTATCTCATCGAAAAAAATATTTGTGTTTTTTATCTTTAAGCTTAAAAGTGATAAACAGAAAATTAAATACCCGCAATCCAGCGTCTTCGTCTTCATCATCTCGCTCTTGCTCATCGCCAGCATCATTATCATTAGCAGTACGTCCAAGCACAGAGTCAGCGGCGCGAACCCAGTGCCGCAGGCAGACACGCACAATGCTATTAAAAGCACGCGGCTCTTTATTCACATGCCTGACGCACTGCATCAGACAGGCGGTGGCCAGTCGCAGGGTGGCCCTGGATGGCGGCCTATCAGTCGATCGCAGTTGCTTAGCAACTGACTTGGCGTCAACAGACAAAGCCAGAGCTTCGTCAACGCCTCTGTCTGATGGCGGCTGTTTCCAGTGCCGGCGTTTCTTAGAAACGCCATTGCCAGACGAACCTTTGGCCAATTTGGCTTTGGCCTTTAATGATTTGCCGGCTTTGTTTGATTGGTCAGCTGACTTTGGCTTGGCCTGGAATCGGGTATGGCACATTGAGGCATACAGTCACTCAGGGTTTACTCTGCTCTGCATGCAATTTCAATCTTTTCTCGCTTTGGATTCAACTATTTAATGCTGCTTATCAATCACTTAACGCAAGTTTTTTTTCTGTTCTCTTTTAGTTGTCGATGTTGTTTCCTGTTTTCTCCTAAAGCGACATTGCCACACAAGTTTGTGGATATGTTGCCAGACTGAAGGAACCCTCTATGAGGAAATTGAAATAAACTTCAAGGCTTGGATGAAGTTTCTTTTGAGGATTTTTTATTTTAGATGAATTATTGAATTTTTTTCTTACAATGGTGCTGTATTATACACTATAAAATAAAAATCCTTCAGAAATACAATTTCCATTTCACATAAAAAGATCTACTTAGTCTTTGTTTTTTCTATCTTTTTCTATATATTTTTATTATATTTTTCTGTATTTGTTAAGCATATTAATTAACTGTAGCTTCAAATTCTTTTAGATTAAATTAGTGACAGTTATAGAAAAATTTTAGTTCTGATAAATGAATTCAATTTTCTATAACTATATTGTGCTTAAGACATTAACAAGTATTACAATGACAAGCAGCCAGTGTGCTACAAAAATAGAGGCTGAATGCCCATTGGGAAAGCTGCTAGCATGTTACTAGAGGACTTAAAATGGCATGTTGGCATGCAAGTGGGAGAGAACAGTCAATAAAACTATTAGAATGGGACATTAAATGATAAATTAAGTCTGTCATTGCATTTAAGCTTTGCCCCTCAAAATTGGAAATATAGATTATTGGAATTTGAATTACTAATCAAAATTTTGTGTTAATAAGCTACTAGGTAAAAGTTAAACAAGCATTTTAAACATTTAAAATGGGAATAATATGTTTAGGCCATCTGGCCATATGGTGAAATTCCAAATATTTCTCTTGGGTTTATTTAACAGACTTATTCAATTTCAATTAATTTTTGTCACTTCTTTTTAGTTTTATTTATATTTGATATAAAAATTGTTTAAGGCTTTACTAAAAGTGAAAAAAGGCTAAGTAAATATTCATTAATCACATTATTACCATATTATATTATAGTTGTCATAGAATTTTAATGTACCTAATATTAACATAATTCTAATGTCAGTGTAATCAGCTTGATGTATTATCTTTAATGGTATTAATACATACATTTTTTATACATTTGTTTAAGCTAGACCTAAAGCTAATTAGCTAAATATCTAGCATATAGGTCCCAAAAGCTAAACATGATATTATAGTTACTTGTTAGGCTTAGCCTAATAGTTTTGTCAAGTTATAATTTTATATTATATTTGTTGATTGATTTATTATCACTTTGACTAAGGATTAAATGATGATCTTTAACTTAAAAGTCTTAAATGTTTTATAAATTTTAGCAAAATAGAAAAGGAAAAAAAATTAGCTTTTGGAAAAGACAATCTCTAGGAAAAAGTTTTGGTATATGGGATTATGGCTATTATGGTTGGTATGCATAATGCATTAGATGGTACTGAATATATTTTATATAAGATATTGTCTATGACTATGAGTAGGCTTTAAATATAATAAAGGGCACTTTCTAGGCTGTTAGCAGTGCTAGGATTTATTTTTCCTATGATATGTATATGACATAATATATATATTATATATAAGTATATGATTCATATGATTTGATTTGTCAAATAAATTCTTTATTACTCAATTCAAATAAATACTTTACTCAAGCTTACTTTTTTGCAACTTTGAAAAAAATTGTTAAACTATACAATGACTTGCTTTTTCCTTATTTCCTTTTCAGTGCCTAGGTGATATACTAGCATTTAATAAAGTAAGTTAGGCTCTAATTTACTTCTTTACTCTTCAAGTGACAAAAGATTTACCTATGTGCCTTTTACTATCTATTCAATTAATAAGACTGACTTTTTTGAAGCTACCTATTCAAAGATTATTACTAATCTTACTGCTAAAATCAGCATTAATGTCAATTAGAAAACAGAAAAGCTTAATGCTATCTGTGTTCAACTAGCTTAAGAAGAAGACCTTATATAGTCTGAATATAGAGGCAGTATAGCAGTATAGCAATATGACAGAAAGCACCAATTTAGAGGCAAAAATGAAGTCTATTAAGACATTGGACAAATTGGTTTTAAAGAAAAATATAAAAATAAATTTAATCTAGTTTATTGCAAATTTTAATGGCATGCTTTAACCTTTAACCTACAAATGACTGAACAGCTTGTCATCTAAGATAATTACCATAAGGTAACCATAACAATACCATAGCGATTGCAGTGCAGCTTCCTGACAGTAATTAAAGGCCAACGTAAAGAAGAAGGTACCGCCAGCAGCATCCATGCACCTGCAATTTTGTGGTGCACTTTGTGCTACACATGGCTGCTCAAAAACCAAAAATGTGTGCAAGTAGATCAACTAGAAGGTGGTGGACTGATTCTGTCTCCCGATTGCCTTGAAACCTACAGACAACACACTAAAGGCAGGGGCTTTTGGCAATTCAAACATTTAAAGTTGCAAAACAAATTCATGACAGGTGCACTAGAAAGACAAAAGCTTTCAGCAAAACATGTTTTGTCTTATAAAGCTTCACCATGGTGCAGGCTACTGTAACGGAGCTCTGAATTTGGCTGATAACACTAAATAAGACACCTCAGTCTTGCAAAGACTGCAGAGTTGTAGCCTACCTACAATCCATGGTTTTTGTTACTGAGTTGCTGATCTTCAGTGAAGTGATGAAATCATTCTGCTATGCTGCCAGGATCTATAGCTGCCTGTCTAGAGCATGGTCAAGGATATCTTAAGGCTGTCTATGGAGCTAGAGCAAAAAATGGCCTTATCTCAATTATATAAGCTCATGAACATGGATAGAGAGCTTGATTCATTTGCATCAACTACTACAGCAAATCACAATATCCAGAAGCATCTGCCATTGCTGTTTACCAACCTAACTGACCTACAGCAGGGTGTCTACAACAATGTTGATTTGGCCACAACCACCACTGTTTCTCGGTGTATTTTGGACCATAGGTGCTAGCATGTTAGTGACAGTGAGGACTTGAGCAGTGACTCAGAGTTGGATTCTGAATTGGAGATTAGGCATGCTAGTCGCAACATCAGATCCACACTTAAATTGGCCTTGTCAGCAGGCATTGAGTTGGTGATAGCCTTAGGTGACCATCTCAGTGTATGAACATTCCATTCTATCCCGAGTTTTATTAATCTTCTGTCATCAGCATTTGGCCTTGCTGGTTATATTGTGGTTATATCTTATTGTGGTTCTTCTAGCACCACAGTGTTTTTGCAGCACAAAGCACACTTTGTGGTCTATGGTTGAAGCTGCTTGATTCAGCCAACTTGCAACCAGTTGATCTGTACACATATATGCCCAACCTCAAAATTTCACCCATCCAGTGCAACTTAGTTTTGTGCAGATTTGCAACTTAGTTTCTTAGAAACTTAGAAACTTAGTTCCCCTAGTTTGAGACTTAATTTTCACTTTGTATATGACTTCTTGCATTGCCTTTTACTCTTTTCTTCTCTTTCTTTCTCTTCTTTCCCTTCTCTCTTTTCTTCCTTCCTTTATTTTTCTTTTCTCTTCCTCTTTTTTCTTTCTTTCCCTAATTTTTTTGTTTTTTTTTGCATTTTTGGTTTTGCAACTTACCTTGGCCAGTGGCCATTTTACCTGTCTGGTTCAGATGGGTTGGAGGGTGTTGGGCATGTATGTCTGCACACCCTCTAGTGCAACATGTTCAAATAGATTAGGGTAAAGATAGCACCTGGGCCCACAATTGCAAGTGCTTTTTGGTGACATTGTCCAAAACGACTGAGTGCTGATGCTGGCATTAATGAAAGTATCAGAAGAATTTGCAATTAACTTTGGACAAGGACCTGTTAAACTGAAAGTATAGGAACAGGCATTTATAAGAGCCATGTACAACAACAATTAACTGTACACACAATTTGGCAAGCCACTGTGCACTCTTAGATTGGGCCCTTGCCAAGGGCTGCCCTGAGGCCATTATGGAGAGCTTGTACATGTTGATGGAATGGTAGTGCATGCAAGGCAAACTTTAACTAACTAGCACACTAGAGCTATGCACCCACTTGGCATGGCATTTACTACATACTCTTGCTGCCATACCCACAACTGTATTGGAATGGATTAGTCGCAAGTGGCTGATGTTGCACCTGGTTATATTTTTGTCTCCTGGATCAAATAAGTAGAAGCAAGAGGTGCTGGAACAACTGAAATCTGAAGGTTGTGTTTGGCTGAAGTAGATTTTATTATACTTTAGCACTTGTTTTCTATTGTTGTCAGCTCATTGCTGCATGAGAGATAATACTGTTGCTCTAGGCTATAGAATATAGTTTGACTTAAACAAGTAAGAAGGCTACTTAGAGGCCTGTAGCTGCATGCCACTGCTAGTTCAGCTATATTGTATTCATTTAAGGCTACTTAGGGGCCTATAGCTACATGCCACTGCTAGTTCAGCTATATTGTATTCATTTAAGGCTATTTAGGGGCCTGTGGCTGCATGCCACTGCTAGTTTAGCTATATTATATTCAGTTAAGGCTACTTAGAGGCCTGTGGCTGCATGCCACTGCTAGTTTAACTGTATTATATCCAGTTAAGGCTACTTAGGGGCCTGTGGCTGCATGCCACTGCTAGTTTAGCTGTATTATATCTAGTTAAGGCTACTTAGGGGCCTGTGGCTATATGCCACTATTGGTTGAGTTGAGAATTAAGCTGTATCATATTCAGTGAAAACAGATCATCTAGATATTGATATTAGACAGATTGAATGCAGCTGAGCTTTACTATAATTTTATATTTTTTGTTTTCAATCACACTAAAAAATTGAAAATGCCTTTATCTACATCTATCTATAGTCTACTTGCATCTTTGACTTTTATTTTTACTTTGCCAATTAAGATTGTTTGCATGCATTACAAGTACAAATTTGGTGCCAATTTTTTTTTCATTTTTAAGTCTATTCAATTTTAGTATAGTTATATCACATGTATCACTAGTATTGATACATTGCAACCTATTGATACATTGTTATTACCAAGTTATCCTTTTAGGGACTACTCAATATTTTTATTTTCATAATGAGTTTTAAGTAACTAAATACTAAACTAACTTAACTATACTCAACTAACTAAACTAAAAAGATAGAGTTTAGGTGTGATTTTATGCTATGTTTATAGCATAGCATTTTTTATTAATATTAGCTTGTAATATTTATACCATTAATAATGCAAAGTATAAAGGGTGCTTCAAAAGAAATAAACAATCATATGACTCATTCACCTTTAAAACAATTTCTGTTCAAATATAATTGGACTTGGACCATAGCTATCAGTATTATATAATATATAAAACTAGTTTACATAATACTCTAGTTATTTTAGTTACCATGTAAAATAATGACAATATTATTTACAAGGTTGAATGCCTTGTTGTTGATGTCTTTATTTCTATAAATGCTATATTTCACACATTAGATCATATAGTATATGCCCAAAGGCCCCTAAAGATAATAATCAAAAATTTAAAGATAATCAACTTATCTTTTGATTATCAAAATTTTAAAGTAAATTTTGCATCATTCTTTTTATAGGTCTAATTTAAGTTTGTTTAAAATGTAAATATTCATAATATTTTAAAGAATTTTTGTACAAAAGCCTTTCTTAGGAAACTCTACTTGTGAAAACTGAATGACCTTTTTAGGAGGAATTTTTGGTGTACATTTTAGGGATTTTTTTTGTTTTTGGAATACATTGATGTACAATCTGTACATTTAGTTGAGATAGAATTATTGTTCCGGTCTGGTGTAAGGTCTACACAACTACACAATCTAGACCCTGGATTTATTGCAAGATTGTGCAATTTGGCACCTTGTGCAATTTCTACAACTACAGAGAAGATGAAGTTATACAGCTAAAAATAGGCCTATTTTGAGCAATTGTTTGTATACTGACCCTGTCATATAGTGATAGTGCCTCCTGCCCCATACTATACAGGTTTTTTTGTCCACCTTGTCTTTACTTACTTGCTTACTTTACTTAGAAATAGAAGTTAGAAGTTAGAACTAGGCTTAGGCTTACTAGACTAGACTAGGCCTAGTTACCTAGTATTAGTTATTTAGTATATTTAAAAGTAACAATCACAATCACAAAGCAAGGATGAATAGTGAATTTGAAGAAAATTTTTATTCTACTCTAGTATTAGTGCAAATTAATGCTTTGAATTGTTTGTAATACAAACTTGTAATTCAATTTAATCTTTTAGCAAATAAGCATACGAATAGGCCTAAAGAATGTGCATGAAGTTCCATGAACGAACTTCTGCAGCAAGCGAAAAATCTTCATGAGTTTTCTATTCGAATTTTTATCTTATCAAAAAAATAAAAAAATCTTTTTTCTAACTAAAAACTTAACTATTTTCTTCAGCTACTCGTAGTAGTAGTAAGTTGGCTCAGGCAAGAAGCCTGTTTGGCCAGTATATTTCTGTGTATTTAAGTTATTTTAGCATTAGTTGTTTAATTACGATTAAGTTCAAAAGGTTAAATCTGTTCAAAAGGTTAAATTTTTACACGAGTTACGATGCGAGTTACGATATTTGTAAAATTATTAAGGTATTTGAAAGAGCGTTTTTTGTAAAAAGATGTAGTATTTTGCAAGTGCGCAATATTTCAAAGCGTGAAAAACGAACGAAAAATGAACAAAAACGAACTTCGAAAGAACTTTAACGTAAAACGAATAGCGACGATTTAAATAGGTATTAGATAGGAAACTAATTAAATACTAATTAAATGCTAATTAAATAGGAAATTAAAAAGAATGTAAATGAATAAACAAAAGTAAAGCGGATTTATTACACTGCTGATATGTCTGTTTCAGTTTGCATAACTGTTTTAGCTATTCATGACTTCATATATTTTAGCTACTCGTACTTTTACCGACTTTGAAATCAAAAGCCTACAAAATTACATTCTGCTTTGTTGTAACTGGATCGCGTAAACGAGACTTAAAGTCGGAAAAGTTTTTTATGAAGGTTATGTTTATGGATACACATAAGCGAAGCGACCTGTGTTCGATCTAAGCCTTTTAATTTGAATTTATTCTGTTGTATAGCAATATTTATGCTTCATTTTTGGAGCAAGAATAACTAAGGTAGAAATAGCTGAGAAGATTCCTATTTTTAGGTTCTAGAAATTATAATATCGTACTTTCATTTACGTATTTCTGCTCTGGCAGTCCCAATTTGCACCAATTTCCTAAAAAATGTCCCCTTTTCTCAAAATTTTTTGGGTTATAATAGCGGATTTGACTTCTTGGCATAGTAGAAGCAAGGACTTCTAGACTAGCTATGTCCAGAAGTCCTTGGGTTCGATTCCATTTTGAGGAAGGATTTTTTTCTTGAAATTTTTCTCGATATTCTATATTTAAAATTTGCTACTTTGTCACCAAAAAGCAGTACATGCACTGCAATCTCATTTTTATACTTTCTAAAATCTTTAGTTAGGATCTCGTCTCTGCTTTCGGATTTCTGCTTTCTGCTTCTCGGATCTGCTTTATTTCATAGTAAAAGCAAAATACAATGATCAGATTCAACATCTTGCACATGTTTTAGTCCTTCTTAGCGATCTGACTGACTATCAAGTATTCTTTTATTTTTGTACACAGCACAGTGAGTTTTGCTACATTCATTATGCTCTACTCCACCTAGTATACAGACTAGCGCATGGGGCAATAAAAATCGGAAGTCCACGGCCACACAGGGGAGACGCCTGGCCTAACGGCTTGCAAGACTCGTTTCCTCAAGTACGACATTTCTAAAGTTATATTTTTGTTCGCATTTTGTCAATAATAAAAAATAAATTTATTTAGGTTTTTAGCTAGGTTTGAAACAAATTTACTTTAAATACCCTAATGCTTTAGACATTTTGTTTTAACAATTACAAGAAAATCAGCTGTTTAGATGAACATTCAATTTTGACCATATTTTAGCATTTTGCAGTTTTTTATCTTTAAACACTCATCACCAACGGTCCAACGAACCACGAGTCATAGCTTTAAATTAGCTTACTAGTGAATTTTTGCTGTGTTAATAAAAAACACACCGATTGGCATTATTTGGTTTTATATTTCTGTTCTAAAATCTTTTCAGCTAGTAAAATAAGCGAGTAACTCACTGCTTCAGTTCAGTAGTCCAGACAGTTCCACACTTGTTGAATATCAACAATGGACCCAAACAATCAGAATTATCTAGCTTCTTTGTATCCACTAGTAGAAGAAAAGTCTACTTCGCTTCCTAAAAGATGGCATCAGAGCTCAAAGAACAAAAATCTAAGTCTAAGCAATCGAAATCTTACTGTTCAATATCAAGGTATGTTAGTTTGCTTGGTTTTTGTTCTGACTTTTTACGCTATGGCTAGGGCATAATTTAGGGCCCTAACTATCCTAGGGTATCCTAGGGTAAGCTATCCTAGCTTTGATTTTGTAAATCTACCAAATCACAAGGTTTTTCTTTTTCTATTATTATTAATATTCACAATCATAATCATATGACCTGTTGTTAGTTTTGATAAAATTCAAAGTAGATAGGCCTAAGGCCTAGATTTGTCAGGGTGTAGGTTGTTTTATCTACCATCCATTCATCTGCCTAAGCTCTATGAACTATAACTATATGAGACAGTTTGTTTGTTACTGTGCTTTTAAGTTTTAGCTAAACTGGCAAGCCTTAGGCCCATAATAGGCCCCTGCTCTCATCCATAGTCAGAAAGGTGGCCTTTGCCATGGAAAATTCTGGCACACACAGGGGTTCCTTGGCACACTTGGTGCATAATCATGGTGCACACTGAGGTCCCTAGTGGCTAGTGCATGTGGCGCATAATTGCAAGGTCCATAAGGTGCATAAATTGTGCATTTCTAATTGTGCATAAGGTCCTTGACATATGCAGTGCTATGCACAACTTTGGTGCATAAGGAATCAGAATAGAATCTTTATTAGCATAAAACTGGCATAGTATATTGAGTCTGCATGAATTCTAAGAATTTTGTAAATTTGTTGTAAAATTCATAATTTACATTAAAAAAATACATAAATTATGTAAATTGCATGAATAATATAAAATACATAAAATAAAGGCACAGACATTGCACAGATGGCACACTAATGGCACATAGACGGCACATAGATTGCACAGATTGTCCCAAAAATTTTATTCTGGTGCATACTATGCAACTTTCCTGACTATGGTCTTCTAGTCCAGTACAAAATAAACTGCAAAAATGGATATGGATATGGATTATTATTTTGTGGAATCAATGTGGATATTAACTAGCAGATGCAAAAATCTTTAGATTTAGTTCTGTTATAACATGGATTTATATATTCTGCTTTTTTTCTGTTTCTGTTTTGGCCATTTTTTAGATAAATTGCTCTCATTTAAATTTATTATGAAAAATGATGGGTAATCATTTTCTCGGTTTTCAAAAATAAAGCTGCTTCAAGATACTCTACTGATAGTAGAAAATGAGAAATTTGATTATAGGTCTGAAGTTATTTTTTTCGCTAGATATAATAGAAATGTAAATGTGTACCTCCAGAGACTACAAGTGTGTAAAGTTTAAGTTTGGATTCTAAATAGTTAAACTAGATAGTTCAAGTCTAGATTGATTAGTTTCTTGTTTTCATGGTCTGTTTCATGATTAGTTTTTTGGAAATGGAGAAAATGATTTTCTGTCATTTTCACAATAAATTTATCTAAGAATAAGAATAAGAAAAATGTATCTAAAAATAAACAATCAGTTATAAAGCAGAATATAAATCTATGTTTTGACAGGAGATTTTCTGCATCTGCTATTTATATTGTATTTGCATTGATTTCGCAAAATAGAAATCCACATCTGTATCCAAATTTTAGTTTGCAAATCCATTCTGTATCTGCTTCTGTTTCCGCAGTTTAGTTGGTACCCTCTAGTCCATGTCTTGTGGATATGCACTAGTTGCGCAAGAAAATTTTTCCTCTGCCACAGAAGTTGTGCATGGCACACAGCCAGTAATTATGCTTTACAAATAGGCCCATGAGGCATTGCAACAATAAAGATCTTTTTTTGCACTTGCGACAACACTTACAACAATAAAGGTCCTTTTTGCACTTATTTGCATTTTTTGCTAATTACTATTGACAACATGTATTTTGTAAAGTTTGTTTACAATGAATAATATTTTCAATGTAAGTTTATTATTTAAACAAATGTCAAAGGACTACCTTCTGTCTTTATAGAAATCTCACAATGCCACCAAAGTTGTAATAGGCGTGGTTAAACTTCTCTCTATTAATGTACTTTTGTACCAATGTACTTATACCTATTGTTAGCATCATTACTTCTCTATCTACTTCTATATTGGTAGCGTCTACACTTATCTTATTGGTAGCGTCTGTACATGTACTATACTCTGGCCTGAGTGGTCTAATGGCACTGTCTACTCTATTTACTCCTATAAGTTTTCTCTCAGTCCTGGGCATTCCCTGGATCAGAAGGTCATAGCCTCATATATTTTTCCTGCCCTGAGGCAATCTTACTACTCTATAGTGCTTTCTTGCCCTGAGGCAATTCTCACTTTTAGTGGTTTCTGATACTCCCAATGAGGGGCTTAATACTCTAGAAAATGAGTAAAGCTTTTTGAATACTGCAATCTAGCAATTTATTATAAGAACAAATATATTCAGAGCAAGTTATTTAGCTCATAGAACTGTAACACAAAGGAAACGAGTTAACACAATTTATTTTTCTTGGCCTCTTCTGGGCTCCTATTTATACTAAAATTTCTTATTGTTTCAAACAAAAATAATTGTGAAAATTATTTTTATCACTCAACATTTAAACAAAGGATAAAAGATTTGTTTTTAGTATAGATTTAAAATAGGGTTTTCTAAGAAACATGAAAATGAGTAAGCTATTAGAACTATCATACAGTATTATACTATTATTAATGCACTGTCTCACATACAAATTCTTATAAGGATTAAAAAATTGCATTTTACTCAGCTTTTACTGAAGCAATTTGGAAAATTCTTTTTTCCTGCATGCATGCTAGACTCTAAAAGGTTACATATATGCTGGAATTTTCTGGCATACAAATGACTCCTTTCAAAGTTGGCATGCAAATTTTCCCTATAGGAAAAAGTTGTAAAACCGTGGACGGTGTCCGGCGCACTTTTGAAATTTTTCTAAAGTGCAGCGCGCGCACAGGTGCAGCGTAGCGCCTGCGCACTGCCCTTTCTTACTGGCTGCTGCTCTAGCAAATACATATACATGTAAATGGATATAATACCTCTGTTGAAGGGGCTTATACACTTGTAATTTATTAAGCTTAAAGATGTTCCAAAAATTCAATTTCAATTTTCCAAAATTTAAAATTTTTTAGAGCAATTTCAGTTTCGAAAAAAAATTAAAGTGAAAATTTTGGTAGTGTCTAAAAAGTCACTAAAAATAAACTACTTTCTACTACATATACATGTATTACTTTTTGCTTAAGCAGTAAATTGAAAGTAAAAAAGTGAGTGTTGATCATACTAAACTTTGTTTTTCTGAATTATGATTTCGGAAAATGTCAATTTTGATTTTGGAAAGTTAGCGAATTTTGATTTCAACAAAACTGCAGATCTTTTGGAACATCTCTAATAATCCTAAAGTGCAGTAAAATAGTTTGACTCTTTTCTAAAGCGCGCGTCCATGGGTTTTTAACATTTATTCCAATAGGGCAAATTTTGGCGTACAAATTCATACAAATTTTTTGGCATACAAATTTTAGCACACAAATCATACATGCGCAATCTCCAAAATTCGGTCGGCCGTGCGACTTAGTTTAACAAAAATGCGACGTAGTTTTTAGCCAAAAATGCGACTTACATGTAAAAAAATCCTAAAGCAAAATTACCGCAACTTTGGGTAAACGGCAGGAGTAACTATGACTGTCTTATTAAGCCAAAATGCCTCGTCAGCTACTTAGTACTACTTCTTGGGTGTTTTTTGGGTGGGCATTTTTGCGACTTCCTTGGTTGGCCGCCAAATCGGTCGGCCGGATTGGCCGACTCGGCCGACTGTTGCGCATGTATGACACAAATTCATGCCAATTTTTTGGCATACCAATTTTGGTGAATAAATTTATGCTGTGCATGAAAATTGTAATGTAAATCAACCTTTTACATATAATAAAAGAAAATTTGTATGGTCTAAAAAGTCAGTAGTAAACTTTTTGCTTCTTTAAAATTAACAATAAATAAAATTAGTGTAAATGATTTTTTAAGAGTATAAATTTTGCATTAATATTTCTGTAAGTTTAATTTAAGTTTGTTTAAAATGAAAATATTTGTAATATTTAAAAAGACTTTTTGAATAAAAGCCTTTCTTATAAAACTCTACTTGTGAAAACCAAGACCTTTTTAAGAGGAATTTTGGCATAAATTTTAGGGAATTTTTTGTTTTTGGTGTACACTGGGTTTACATTTACCTGAGATAGGATTCTTGTTCCGGCATACACTACTACACAATCCAGACCCTGGCATGCATGCCAAAATTATACATATTTAAGTGTAATTTCATTGTTCTTTGTCACCTAATAAGCATATAGTAAGCATCTGATTTGGAAGCCAGGTAACACATTGGAATTCCTATAAGAATTGGAAAATTGCATTTTACTCATCTTCTACTAAAGCAATTTGGAAAATTCTTTTTTCCTACATACACATCGTGATAATACATATCTTAATTGTAATTTCATTGTTCTTTGTCGCCTTATAAGCCTATAGGAAGCATTTGATTTGGATGCCAGGTTTACATTTTGTGGTACCATAATAGGCATATTACATACACTAATACTATGCAAGTTGATATTTAAATGAAAGATTAAGAAAACAACAAGATTATTTTGCAACAAGGAATTAGCCGTATATTTACTTTTAGAATAAGATACTTGCTAGAAAACTTTGCACTTAAAGTTAGTATGGATCTTTGCAAGTTTATATGGTTTTAGAAAAACTTTGAAATCCTTAGAAATCCTTCATCTTTTTGAATAAAAAAAACTAAAACACAGTATACTTTTTGTTTTGTAGGTAGTGAGAAATTTAGCCTTCTTTAAGGTCTATAAGTACTAAAATTAATTGTTTAATAATACAAGAGTGAAACAAAAAATTGCAAATTGGTCAACTTGGACTTTTAAAATGTTTTTTGTGGTTTTTTTACTCATTTATTTAATGTTTTAAAGCATTAAAATAATAGCTTTTATCTAGAACTATTTTAAAGACTTATCTGTCTTTCAAAAAGCTTTTTAGATACATTACCTTCTATCAAATGTCTGCAGATTTGTTTTGCCATTTTATCCCACATTTTTAGATTTCACCATATCTAAAACTAGTTTATTTTAAATATTTTTGTTTTACTTTTAACTTCTTAGAAAAGTTAAACACAATATTTTAAATTTAGTTTTCCATTTTTTGGAAGGGCCACACTAGGAGCTATTCTTTTTGATCAAAATTTAGTTATTGTAACTAGTTATGTTTATAGAGATTATTTATACACACCTAAACTTATTAACTTTTGTATACTAACTGTGTACTCATTGTGACTCATAATCACAATGGTCCTTCCTGCTGTCTCAACAATCTCTATATACCAAGAGGGCATGCCAGGCCTCTCTATATGCTAAGTTGCATACCAATGGTATACTCTAGGTCCCTTTGTATGCTCAAATTTTCTAGCATATATATATACCATCTGGAGTCTAGATCAGGACTAATATTCAAAAACAAAGAGTAAAATTTGCAATGCCAGCAGTGTCATTAATACATACACAAAGAAAAACACTTTTGAGATCAAATGTCTTTAATATTTCATATGTTGCAGACAATATTTTTCAAAAACTAAATAGTTTAACAAAACTAAAATATAATTGTATTTGTTGTGTCAAAAAAACAATACAAAAAGTGTGGAAACATTGAAAAATATTTATTTTAAGAAAACAAAAACAAAAAAATTTATACTAACAAAACCATTAATTCAGTTTAATGGATTTTCAATTTGGTTGTGATAAGCCTTAACTGCTGCACATGGGACACCACAAAATAAAGACAAATAAAAAATTACACCACAATGGTAGGACAATTTGAACTTCTAGAAAGAATGCAGTCAAAAACAAGATTTTGCACTAAAGGACTAATGTGCGTTGGCTCTTTAATCAGAAATAAAACACAAGCCTTCAAATGTGCCGGGCAATAGCTATGGCTGAGCTGTCAGTTGTTACTTATAAGTTTCTTATCAATTGGCCACTCCCTTGCGCAGGCAACGCCAAGTCAAAGGACGCCGGCACAGTCAGAGCCGATGCACCAATTCCGCCCATGTGCGGCGCCTATTACTTTGAAATCCGAGTCACGGACAAAGGCAAGGACGGCTACATTGGCATCGGCTTGAACAGAGGAGCTGCTTTTAAAAGCGATCGGCATCCAGGCTGGGAGAAGGACTCCTACGGTTACCATGGCGACGATGGCAACGCTTTCATGAGCAATACTATGGGAGTAGAATTCGGGCCGAAATTTGGCACCGGCGACATTGTCGGCTGCGGCATCAACTTTGCCGAGCGCTGCATTTTCTTCACATTGAACGGCCTGTTCCTGGGCTCCGGCCCGTTCACCGACATTGCGCCGTCCGCAAATTTCTATCCAGTTGTCGGCCTGCAGAGTCAGGGAGAAACTGTTGAAGCCAATTTTGGCTCGGAGAAATTTGCGTTCGATTTTCCGGCTTATCTGACTGAGACCAGAGATCGGGTCAGGGCGCAGGTGAGCTGACTCGCCCCTTTGTTCTCATTGTTATTGTGGTTGCCTTGATTCTGTAAGCTTTTGTTTTATGTCTGTATATGATTATGTTTTGTGTCAGTTTTAGTTCCATCCATTGTCCTTTTGAAATTTTAAATGTCTGCCTCCGTATTCACCAGCTACCCTTCATTTCCAATAGCTTCTTTTCATTTCCAATAGCTTCCGTTCATTTACAATAGCTTCCCTTCATTTCCAATAGCTTCCCTTCATTTACAATAGCTTCCCTTCATTTCCAATAGCTTCCCTTCATTTCCAATAGCTTCCCTTCATTTACAATAGCTTCCCTTCATTTACAATAGCTTCCCTTCATTTACAATAGCTTCTTTTCATTTCCAATAGCTTCTTTTCATTTCCAATAGCTTCTTTTCATTTACAATAGCTTCCCTTCATTTCCAATAGCTTCCCTTCATTTCCAATAGCTTCTTTTCATTTCCAATAGCTTTTTTTCATTTCCAATAGCTTCCCTTCATTTCCAATAGCTTGCCTTCATTTACAATAGCTTCCCTTCATTTACAATAGCTTCCCTTCATTTCCAATATCTTCTTTTCATTTACAATAGCTTCCCTTCATTTCCAATAGCTTCTTTTCATTTCCAATAGCTTCTTTTCATTTACAATAGCTTCCCTTCATTTCCAATAGCTTCCCTTCATTTACAATAGCTTTCCTTCATTTACAATAGCTTCCCTTCATTTCCAATAGCTTCTTTTCATTTACAATAGCTTCCCTTCATTTACAATAGCTTCCCTTCATTTACAATAGCTTCCCTTCATTTACAATAGCTTCCCTTTGTTTACAATAGCTTCCCTTCATTTACAATAGCTTCCCTTCATTTCCAATAGCTTATTTTCATTTCCAATAGCTTCCCTTCATTTCCAATAGCTTCCCTTCATTTCCAATAGCTTCTTTTCATTTCCAATAGCTTCCCTTCATTTACAATAGCTTCCCTTCATTTACAATAGCTTCCCTTCATTTACAATAGCTTCCCTTCATTTACAATAGCTTCCCTTTGTTTACAATAGCTTCCCTTTGTTTACAATAGCTTCCCTTTGTTTACAATAGCTTCCCTTCATTACAACAGCTTCTTTTCATTTCCAATAGCTTCCCTTCATTTACAATAGCTTCCCTTCATTTACAATAGCTTCCTTTCATTTACAATAGCTTCCCTTCATTGACAATAGCTTCCCTTTGTTTACAATAGCTTCCCTTCATTTCCAATAGCTTCCCTTCATTTCCAATAGCTTCCCTTCATTTCCAATAGCTTCCCTTCATTTCCAATAGCTTCCCTTCATTTCCAATAGCTTCTCTTCATTTCCAATAGCTTCCCTTCATTTCTAATAGCTTCCCTTCATTTCCAATTGCTTCCCTTCATTTCCAATAGCTTCCCTTCATTTCCAATAGCTTCTCTTCATTTCCAATAGCTTCTTTTCATTTCCAATAGCTTCTTTTCATTTCCAATAGCTTCCCTTCATTTACAATAGCTTCCCTTCATTTACAATAGCTTCCCTTCATTTACAATAGCTTCCCTTCATTTACAATAGCTTCCCTTCATTGACAATAGCTTCCCTTTGTTTACAATAGCTTCCCTTTGTTTACAATAGCTTCCCTTCATTTACAATAGCTTCCCTTCATTGACAATAGCTTCCCTTTGTTTACAATAGCTTCCCTTTGTTTACAATAGCTTCCCTTTGTTTACAATAGCTTCCCTTTGTTTACAATAGCTTCCCTTTGTTTACAATAGCTTCCCTTTGTTTACAATAGCTTCCCTTTGTTTACAATAGCTTCCCTTTGTTTACAATAGCTTCCCTTCATTTCCAATAGCTTCCCTTCATTTACAATAGCTTCCCTTCATTTCTAATAGCTTCCCTTCATTTCCAATAGCTTCCCTTCATTTCCAACAGCTTCCCTTCATTTCCAATAGCTTCCCTTCATTTCTAATAGCTTCCTTTGATTTCACGCGCAGGTGGCCCGCCATCCAGTCAGCAACAAGCATGGCGAGTGGGTTCGCACGGTAGACAGTCTGGTATGCGGCCTCCTGGTCCATCACGGCTATTCAGGCGCCGCCGAAGCTCTGGCCAAATCCGCCCGCATCGACCTGATTGAACCCGCCGAGGACATCCGATCGCGTCAAGGACTACTAAGCCTACTATTAAAAGGCGATCTGGACGAGGCCCTACGACGCACGGAGGAGTTGCATCCGGGTTTGCTGGCGGCCAATCCCAACCTGCACTTTCAATTGAAATGCCGCCAGTTCATTGAGCTGGTGTCACGAACTGACGTCAGCTCCGCCATTCCACAGCTGGCTGTCGCTGCGGCTGCCAGCGTTTCCGGCGATGTCGAAATGCGAGAAGAAGGCAGCTCGGCGGTGTCGAAAAGCGACGTAGAGAAGACAACCGATATTGATAGGATATTTCAGGTACGGCTTTGGTGTTTAACCTCGGATTTTCCAGGGTCCTTTGATGTGCCGCTTCTACCTATCTTAGTGAGTTCTTTGATGTGCCGCTTCTACCTATCTTAGTGAGTTCTTTGATGTGCCGCTTCTACCTATCTTAGTGAGTTCTTTGATGTGCCGCTTCTACCTATCTTAATGAGTCCTTTGATGTGCCGCTTCTACCTATCTTAATTAGTCCTTTTTATTGCCGCTTCTACCTATCTTAATTAGTCCTTTGATGTGCCGCTTCTACCTATCTTAATGAGTCCTTTGATGTGCCGCTTCTACCTATCTTAATGAGTCCTTTGATGTGCCGCTTCTACCTATCTTAATGAGTCCTTTGATGTGCCGCTTCTACATATCTTAATGAGTCCTTTGATGTGCCGCTTCTACCTATCTTAATGAGTCCTTTGATGTGCCGCTTCTACCTATCTTAATTAGTCCTTTGATGTGCCGCCGCCACCCCTCCATCCAGCTCGGCCGGGAGCTGCACACGCTCCGCGTGAATCACGGCCTTGACCAGGCGCCATTCGCTGACGCAATCAGCCTGCTTGCCTACGAACAGCCGGCCCAGTCGCCAATGTCGCACCTGTTAGACAGCGAACAACGCGAACCCTTGGCCAGAGCTCTGAACTCGGCCATACTCGAATCTCGCTGCCAGCCGTCGCGTCCAGCGCTTGAGGTGGCCCTGTCCCAGGCGGCCCGGTGTCTGAGCGCACTGAGCAAGCACTCGGCCGACGGTAGCGTTGCCTTCGTTGCCGAGGGAACAGCTTGGTTAAAGTAAACTGAATTAATAAACGCAAGCTTTTTACTTCGTTTCCAAGTGATATGAAATATAAAATATATAATAGTCCCTATTTTGGCTCTTCTTTAGATTCTTTAATTGGGAAAATTTTATCGATACATCTCGGTAGGTATTTTTGCAGTTTCATTAGACTATTAGGTAGTGTATGTTGCTTCGGTAATATTGTTAGATAAAAGTTGTTTTTCGATACATATCGGGAAGAGCATCTGGGACACAACCGTATGATAAATATTTAGTCAAACCATCCCTATTTTTCTCTGTGCTGTCTGAGGGCCTCGCATCTCACAGCAGAGATTATATAATTATTACGATTATAAAAGTCTGAATGCTGTAAATCTGCTGTATTTTCTTCAATCGGCCATCTGGGTGCAGTACTATTTGTCATAAGAAATACCAACCCTTTTTCTCATACTTTTTCATGCTTTTTGTCTCTGAATGATTTACTCCAGTATGTCCACATCTTCCATCCTTACTGTTTAACAATTTATACGACAAATTAATTTTCCAATTTCAAAAGATAATACAATTATTTTGCTTTACTTACTACTGAACAGCTTTAGGGTGTAAAAAAGGGGCAATTTCCTGCGACAGAAAATTATTGCGTAGAAAAAATGTATTTCTGCGCTTATTTGCAATGATTGCTATTGATAGTAGTGTGATCGCGACGAAGTAATAAACCGACGTTTTATGTGTAAATTTGCTGGCTTTTTTCTACATAAATGCGCCCGACGTATATAGTTGTAGGAAATCATAATTAGTATCGAAGCAGAGTATTGTAAAAATAATATAAAAATCCCTATAAATATTTTGCTTTACTCAAATTTGAAATTTTGTAAGAAATTGTAACTTGCTAATTGCTTTTATAAGACTTTTGCCTCCCCGAGATGATTCTGTATAATTGTATAACGCTATGATTAAATATTAATATAATAATAATTACGGTTATATAAAAGCATCTCTTGGCTATCTGTTGAACCTTCAATGAAAATTTTATAGCTTTCCATGCCTTCATTATTACATTTTGTATAGCAGGTGCTGGTATCTCTAAACTCAGATTTCTGTAGATCTGAGTGTTGATAACACCTGTGAATCTGGCATCCAAGTGACACCTGTGAATCTGATTAACACCTGTGAATCTGACATCTGAGTGACACCTGTGAATCTGATTGACACCTGTGAATCTGACATCTGAGTGACACCTGTGAATCTGACATCCGAGTGACACCTGTGAATCTGACATCTGATTGACACCTGTGAATCTGACATCCGAGTGACACCTGTGAATCTGACATCCGAGTGACACCTGTGAATCTGACATCTGATTAACACCTGTAAATCTGACATCTGATTGACACCTGTGAGTGAATCTGACATCTGAGTGACACCTGTGAATCTGATTGACACCCGTGAATCTGACATCTGAGTGACACCCGTGAATCTGACATCTGATTGACACCTGTGAATCTGACATCTGATTGACACCTGTGAATCTGACATCCGAGTGACAACTGTGAATCTGACATCCGAGTGACAACTGTGAGTCTGACATCCGAGTGACACCTGTGAATCTGACATCCGAGTGACACCTGTGAATCTGACATCTGATTGACACCTGTGAATCTGACATCCGAGTGACACCTGTGAATCTGACATCTGATTGACACCTGTGAATCTGACATCTGATTGACACCTGTGAATCTGACATCCGAGTGACAACTGTGAATCTGACATCCGAGTGACAACTGTGAATCTGACATCCGAGTGACACCTGTGAATCTGACATCCGAGTGACACCTGTGAATCTGACATCTGATTGACACCTGTAAATCTGACATCCGAGTGACACCTGTGAATCTGACATCTGATTGACACCTGTGAGTGAATCTGACATCTGAGTGACACCTGTGAATCTGACATCTGAGTGACGCCTGTGAATCTGACATCTGATTGACACCTGTGAATCTGACATCTGAGTGACACCTGTGAATCTGACATCTGAGTGACACCTGTGAATCTGACATCCGAGTGACACCTGTGAATCTGACATCCGAGTGACACCTGTGAATCTGACATCTAAATGACGCCTGTGAATCTGATTGACACCCGTGAATCTGACATCTGAGTGACACCTGTGAATCTGACATCTGATTGACACCCGTGAATCTGATTTACACCTGTGAATCTGATTGACATTTGTGAATCTGACATCTGAGTGACACCTGTGAATCTGACATCTGATTGACACCTGTGAATCTGATTGACACCTGTGAATCTGACATCCGAGTGACACCTGTGAATCTGACATCCGAGTGACACCCGTGAATCTGATTGACACCTGTGAATCTGACAACTGAGTGACACCTGTGAATCTGACATCTGAGTGACACCTGTGAATCTGACATCTGATTGACACCTGTGAATCTGACATCTGATTGACACCTGTGAATCTGACATCCGAGTGACAACTGTGAATCTGACATCCGAGTGACAACTGTGAATCTGACATCCGAGTGACACCTGTGAATCTGACATCCGAGTGACACCTGTGAATCTGACATCTGATTGACACCTGTGAATCTGACATCCGAGTGACACCTGTGAATCTGACATCTGATTGACACCTGTGAATCTGACATCTGATTGACACCTGTGAATCTGACATCCGAGTGACATCTGTGAATCTGACATCCGAGTGACACCTGTGAATCTGACATCCGAGTGACACCTGTGAATCTGACATCTGATTGACACCTGTGAATCTGACATCTGAGTGACACCTGTGAATCTGACATCTGATTGACACCTGTGAGTGAATCTGACATCTGAGTGACACCTGTGAATCTGACATCTGAGTGACGCCTGTGAATCTGACATCTGATTGACACCTGTGAATCTGACATCTGAGTGACACCTGTGAATCTGACATCCGAGTGACACCTGTGAATCTGACATCTAAATGACGCCTGTGAATCTGATTGACACCTGTGAATCTGACATCCGAGTGACACCTGTGAATCTGACATCGGAGTTACACCTGTGAATCTGACATCTTAGTGACACCTGTGAATCTGACATCTGATTGACACCTGTGAATCTGACATCTGATTGACACCCGTGAATCTGATTTACACCTGTGAATCTGATTGACAATTGTGAATCTGACATCTGAGTGACACCTGTGAATCTGACATCTGATTGACACCCGTGAATCTGATTTACACCTGTGAATCTGATTGACAATTGTGAATCTGACATCTGAGTCACACCTGTGAATCTGACATCTGATTGACACCCGTGAATCTGATTGACACCTGTGAATCTGACATCCGAGTGACACCTGTGAGTGAATCTGACATCTGAGTGACACCTGTGAATCTGATTGACACCCGTGAATCTGATTTACACCTGTGAATCTGATTGACAATTGTGAATCTGACATCTGAGTGACACCTGTGAATCTGACATCTGATTGACACCCGTGAATCTGATTTACACCTGTGAATCTGATTGACAATTGTGAATCTGACATCTGAGTCACACCTGTGAATCTGACATCTGATTGACACCCGTGAATCTGATTTACACCTGTGAATCTGATTGACAATTGTGAATCTGACATCTGAGTCACACCTGTGAATCTGACATCTGATTGACACCCGTGAATCTGATTGACACCTGTGAATCTGACATCCGAGTGACACCTGTGAGTGAATCTGACATCTGAGTGACACCTGTGAATCTGATTGACACCCGTGAATCTGACATCCGAGTGACACCTGTGAATCTGACATCTGAGTGACACCTGTGAATCTGACATCTGATTGACACCCGTGAATCTGATTTACACCTGTGAATCTGATTGACAATTGTGAATCTGACATCTGAGTCACACCTGTGAATCTGACATCTGATTGACACCCGTGAATCTGATTGACACCTGTGAATCTGACATCCGAGTGACACCTGTGAGTGAATCTGACATCTGAGTGACACCTGTGAATCTGATTGACACCCGTGAATCTGATTTACACCTGTGAATCTGATTGACAATTGTGAATCTGACATCTGAGTGACACCTGTGAATCTGACATCTGATTGACACCCGTGAATCTGATTTACACCTGTGAATCTGATTGACAATTGTGAATCTGACATCTGAGTCACACCTGTGAATCTGACATCTGATTGACACCCGTGAATCTGATTTACACCTGTGAATCTGATTGACAATTGTGAATCTGACATCTGAGTCACACCTGTGAATCTGACATCTGATTGACACCCGTGAATCTGATTGACACCTGTGAATCTGACATCCGAGTGACACCTGTGAGTGAATCTGACATCTGAGTGACACCTGTGAATCTGATTGACACCCGTGAATCTGACATCCGAGTGACACCTGTGAATCTGACATCTGAGTGACACCTGTGAATCTGACATCTGAGTGACACCTGTGAATCTGACATCTGAGTGACACCTGTGAATCTGACATCTGATTGACACGGGAGAGATCCGAGAATCTAAAGTTTCGTACAAATCCACAAAAAATTCTAAAAATCTGGGAGTTGCGCAATTGCTTTGCTAGATTAAATTACTGCACTGTGCATTTGTACTTTAAAAAGAAACAAATTTTCATCAAAAATAAAAGTAGGATAAAACAAACTGTTGACTGCAGTGCCGATCAAAAAAAGCTCAGTAGGAAATTGTCACTCATTGGCTCTTGCAGCAGTTGCATCAGCTGAAGCGGTCTCGGTAGCAACAGCAGGTTCTGAGTCATTGCCTCTTGCACTTTCATTCTTTTTATCGATTTTTTCGCTTTTGTCTTTATTGTTTCTGGACCGACAGCAACAGCAGAGGCAGCTGCAGATACAGCTGTAGAGACAGCTGACTGTGGACTTGATGCAGCTCAGGCAGCAGTTTGTTAGCAAGCAGCTTAAACAGCACAGCCCCATGACGAGATGACGGGCACTGGGGTTCACCTTTTATCTGCTTGTATATTTACAAAAGTTGCCAATCTGGGTGTCTGTGTCTAAAATCGATTGATATGCTCGTTTTTCCTTCCGCAAGGAGCTTTTTATAGGCAGAGAGCCGAACCTACATGTATATAGATCTTTTGTCCCGATCCCGAATCCCGATCCCGATTCCAAGTCCCGAGTCCCGATCCCGAGTCCAGATCCAGAGGCCAGAATCCCGAGTCCCGATATCCTGAGTCCCGATATCCTAAGTCCCGATCCTGCGAGTCCCGATCCCGAGTCCAGATCCCGAGTCCACTCATTGCGAAAGCGGCGCCACTCTTTGTGAAATCGGCGCCACTCTTTGTGAAATCGGCGCCACTCTTTGTGAAATCGGCGCCACTCATTGTGAAATCGGCGCCACTCATTGTGAAATCGGCGCCACTCATTGTGAAATCGGCGCCACTCATTGTGAAATCGGCGCCACTCATTGTGAAATCGGCGCCACTCATTGTGAATTCGGCGCCACTCATTGCGAAAGCGGCGCCACTCTTTGTGAAATCGGCACCGCTCATTGTGAAATCGGCGCCACTCATTGTGAAATCGGCGCCACTCATTGCGAAAGCGGCGCCACTCATTGCGAAAGCGGCGCCACTCTTTGTGAAATCGGCGCCGCTCATTGCGAAAGCGGCGCCACTCATTGTGAAATCGGCGCCACTCATTGCGAAAGCGGCGCCACTCATTGCGAAAGCGGCGCCACTCTTTGTGAAATCGGCGCCGCTCATTGTGAAATCGGCGCCACTCATTGTGAAATCGGCGCCACTCATTGCGAAAGCGGCGCCACTCTTTGTGAAATCGGCGCCGCTCATTGTGAAATCGGCGCCACTCATTGTGAAATCGGCGCCACTCATTGCGAAAGCGGCGCCACTCTTTGTGAAATCGGCACCGCTCATTGTGAAATCGGCGCCAGAAGCCATATCATCGAGAACCAAACAAAACACTCCAGGTATCTAACAATGACCTTGAAAAATAAATAAATCAATAATTTAATTACTGCAGAATTGATGTGGGACATACATTGAGTGAACAAGTGTAACTCTGCTGATGAAGAGTGGACGATGCTGAGGCTGAGTATGAAGCTAAGGGAGCTGATTAGCTATAAGCGCATGCGGTGCCAATCAATTTAATTAGACCAAATTTGAGCAGACTAAAACATCACCTGCACATAATTTTATAACTCTAACCTTCTCTTAGCACTAAAGTATAGTTCACCATGCTACAAAGGACATGTTGTACTTGCAAACTACTGACTTACTAAAAAAGGAATTTTCTAGCCGCTTGAGGGTCATTGTGACAGTAATATTTCTTCATAAAGGGATGAAATAATATAATCTAGCCAATACACACTGATAAAGGATCACAGAATGGATTGCTAATCTAGCCAATACACACTGATAAAGGAATGTAATCGATTGCTAATCTAGCCAATACACACTGATAAAGGAATGTAATGGATTGCTAATCTAGCCAATACACACTGATAAAGGAATGTAATGGATTGCTAATCTAGCCAATACACACTGATAAAGGATCACAGAATGGATTGCTAATCTAGCCAATACACACTGATAAAGGAATGTAATCGATTGCTAATCTAGCCAATACACACTGATAAAGGAATGTAATGGATTGCTAATCTAGCCAATACACACTGATAAAGGAATGTAATGGATTGCTAATCTAGCCAATACACACTGATAAAGGAATGTAATGGATTGCTAATCTAGCCAATACACACTGATAAAGGATCACAGAATGGATTGCTAATCTAGCCAATACACACTGATAAAGGATCACAGAATGGATTGCTAATCTAGCCAATACACACTGATAAAGGAATGTAATGGATTGCTAATCTAGCCAATACACACTGATAAAGGAATGTAATGGATTGCTAATCTAGCATGGATAGAAAGTCACTAGTGATCTGTCTGTCTGTCAAATAATAGCTATTATTTGAGTTGCTCGCGGATTTAACCTACCCAGGCTTCATACAAAAGTTTTTTTACTCCATTGAATTTCACTCAGGTTGACACAGCTTCCTGTAAAATTTTTATCATTAACCCAGCAGCTCGCAGTTATCAGAGTTTTCAGTTGTTGAACTTCATTTAAATGCACTGCCTGATCTGCACTCTCCGCAATCTTCGCTCAGTCGTAAATTTTACAACCGCAGGGCTACGCACTGTTTACTAAGGCGCATGTCTAGGAGTCCTTTTGAAGTTTGTGATTTATGGCATGCGTGCATTTGTGCTGCTTGCATAGCTAGGATTGTGACGATAGCTTATCCTAAAATGCATTGGCTTTGCTAGCTCAAAATGGCCGCATATAGTTCTGTACTTGAAGCATTTCGGCCACTAGAGTCGGTGGCATGCATGCATGGTGTCATCGCGAATGCAAGCTGCTAACTTATGAGGAGATTAATGATATGTAAGGGTACAGAGGGAATTAAAAATATCTGATCATAAATTTAATGGAAATCGGCATGCAAGCGGATGAATGTACGTATGTGAGAATAGATTTTTGGATCGATAGCTCGTATACAAACTGACAGATAGGCAGACAGACAGACAGACAGACAGACAGACAGACAGACAGACAGACAGACAGACAGACAGACAGACAGACAGACAGACAGACAGACAGGTTATTGCAAACCATAATGAGCAGTGAACTCAGCTGCAGCCTCACATTGCGTCGTATTGTGACCGCTGATTGGCTGATTGTCCCCCAGCTCAGTCGGTCCAATACAGCAGGAGACAGCAGGCCCACTCCAATCCCCAGGGCAAGAGCCACGCAGAGGAGCGCAGAGTTTTAGATACATAAAAGCGGCAATGCCAACGGGAACACGGGGTCGCCTCGCGTGTCTGATCTGATCTATCTTGGTTCGTTAAATTTTCTTTGTGAGGTGTTTGTTTCCTACCCTAATCCAAATTTTCCAAATTCCCCAAGGTCACCCTTGTCGGATCTGCTCCCCTCTTTCGGCAGGACATCAAAGACTCCCACGAAGCTGTAAGCAAATTTATTATTTCTGTGTATAACAAAACATAACATAGGATAAACATGTGAATCCCCAATCCTGGCATTTTCTATATACCAAAAAATAGCCTTCCACTTCAATTCTTTCGTTAATAACTTTCTTGGCAAAAGAAAAATTATTCGAATCATTGGCGCCGAAAATCTTCTTTTTCGGGCTCGGGCGCTTGTTTGTTTTCTTGCGTTAGCCACATGCATTCGCAGATTTGAAAGATTTGCTTAAGGAACTTGTTGCTAATGGAACTCGGCTGCACCACCCATGCTGTCTGTGTGCAGGGGGGGGGGGCATTGGCGATCTGCAGCAAAATGTGACCAAAGAAACTGAGATTATGGAAATAGACGGGGATCGCAGGAATATTCAGGAAGATGCAGGAAGATTCAAAAGAGAGAGAGAGAGAGAGAGAGAGAGATGCAGGGATCGGAGATGCAGGGATCGGAGATGCAAGAATCGGAGATGCAGGGATCGGAGATGCAGGGATCGGAGATGCAAGAATCGGAGATGCAGGGATCGGAGATGCAGGGATCGGAGATGCAGGGATCGGAGATGCAGGGATCGGAGATGCAGGGATCGGAGATGCAAGGATCGGAGATGCAGGGATCGGAGATGCAGGGATCGGAGATGCAGGGATCGGAGATGCAGGGATCGGAGATGCAGGGATCGGAGATGCAGGGATCGGAGATGCAGGGATCGGAGATGCAGGGATCGGAGATGCAGGGATCGGAGATGCAGGGATCGGAGATGCAGGGATCGGAGATGCAGGGATCGGAGATGCAGGGATCGGAGATGCAGGGATCGGAGATGCAGGGATCGGAGATGCAGGGATCGGAGATGCAGGGATCGGAGATGCAGGGATCGGAGATGCAGGGATCGGAGATGCAGGGATCGGAGATGCAGGGATCGGAGATGCAGGGATCGGAGATGCAGGGATCGGAGATGCAGGGATCGGAGATGCAGGGATCGGAGATGCAGGGATCGGAGATGCAGGGATCGGAGATGCAGGGATCGGAGATGCAGGGATCGGAGATGCAGGGATCGGAGATGCAGGGATCGGAGATGCAGGGATCGGAGATGCAGGGATCGGAGATGCAGGGATCGGAGATGCAGGGATCGGAGATGCAGGGATCGGAGATGCAGGGATCGGAGATGCAGGGATCGGAGATGCAGGGATCGGAGATGCAAGAATGCAGATGCAAGAGAGTCAAAGGTAGCAATAAAATTAGATTTGGGAACAGGGTGAAAATAGAGAGCGCAAAGATCAAGGTAATAAAAAACTTAAAAAATAAGTCGGGGCTGGCTGTCACTTAGTTCAAATCGTAAAAGCTGAGGTGAAAGGAACAGAAGAGGCAACCCGCTGCATGCCCATTTCACGCAGACGCCAAATATAAACACCCCCCCCCCTAGTGTGCTGAAGCTCGCCAGACTAATTGCAAAAGCAGATATTGCAACAGTTGCAGCTATGGCTGATGGCAGTTTATGCAACTTCCGGTCATGAACTGCACTCAGGAATAACTCAGAAAGACAGGCGACTCTTTTGATGATTTATAATCGAAGCTACATTTATAGCTACATAGCCATTATGAATGACTGCGGCTTTTGTGCGGCTGGCTCTCCCAGCTTCACTACCGCATCATCATCTGCATCTGTCTGTGATTTAACTGCTCCAGCTTCTATAACCCCTGCTGTTTCCTGTCACTCCACTCTGCAATATGAGTCATCGCTATGATACTCTTTGATTCTCATTACTAATTTTTCTGTTCATCAGTTATCCTTGGGAGGGGGAGAGCAGCTCATTGGTAAACATGACTGACTCTCCCATGCGCACATTGTCATAAAATTCACACATGTCCTAATGATTTATTTATATCAAATGCATGTAATCCATGTGTTTCTGAGACCTGTTATCCATTTCAATTAGCCTCTATTCATCTCTATCCATCTCTGTTTATCTATATCCATCTCTATCCACTTCTATCCATCTCTATCCACCTCTAATCATCTCTATCCACCTCTAACCAACTCTATCCACCTCTAACCATCTCTAATCATCTCTATCCATCTCTATCTCTAACTCTCTCCCCAATCACTATATCTATTTAATCTATCTTTCTCTGCCCTTCGCCTTGCGTCTCTCATCGCTAATCTCCCCTAATTCGATCCTCATAATTCCACGCCATCATGCTGTACCAAAAGTAGATTGTCGGCAGCACTTCAGCGCCTGCTTGGTGCGCGCGCGTGCCAGACTGCCGACTGCTTTACACACCGGTCTGGAGTGCTTGGGAGGATGGAGAGGCGGAGAAGGGAGGGAGAGACTCACTCAGAGCCAGCAGAAAACTGGGGGGGGGGCAGACAGGAGACAGACGGAAGCCAGGCAAGCCATGCAAAGAGGGAAAGCGTACAGTTTATTATATTTGAAACCTGGAGTTGCTATAGCTAGTGGCCAGCCTATTCTAACATGATGTGAATTGTGTCACAAGCTATTTGCATTTAATTCTTTGTTGCCATGCAGGTATAGCGCGAGTAGTGAACTGTACTTTTCTCAACTTTGCAAGCATCTGTTGTTGGGGACAAGATTTATAGGAGAGGCGCAGTTTCCAATCGCGCCATCTGTTTCTGGTCAGTGAGGCTCAGTAAATGACTGCATAGCGACACCCCTCTGCTGTGTGTGCACTTTCCCAGGAAACTTTGGCGTGTAATTAGAGGCAGAGCTGCCTTGTCACAGTTTATCACGCTCTCGCTGCGCGCCGAGCCGCCTCACCGTTGCAAGCAGCTTCTTTGCCGCGAATAAAAGAAACAGGAAGGAGAGAAGGCAGAAAATGACAAGGCGCAAAAAAAGTATCTTTATGCCAAGAAACTCTGACTGATTTCCTGGATTTGTCATGCACCAGCTAACAGCACAAATTCTTTAACGAAGGTTACACATGTCGATAGATAGATAGATAGATAGATAGATAGATAGATAGATAGATAGATAGATAGATAGATAGATAGATAGATAGATAGATAGATAGATAGATAGATAGATAGATAGATAGATAGATAGATAGATAGATAGATAGATAGATAGATAGATAGATAGATAGATAGATAGATAGATAGATAGATAGATAGATAGATAGATAGATAGATAGATAGATAGATAGATAGATAGATAGATAGATAGATAGATAGATAGATAGATAGATAGATAGATAGATAGATAGATAGATAGATAGATAGATAGATAGATAGATAGATAGATAGATAGATAGATAGATAGATAGATAGATAGATAGATAGATAGATAGATAGATAGATAGATAGATAGATAGATAGATAGATAGATAGATAGATAGATAGATAGATAGATAGATCTCTATCTCTATCTCTAGCCGCAGAACAGCCAGCCATTTCTGACAAACAATCTATCCAAGGCCACAAAGTACAGTCATTCGTCAAAAGCAAGAATTCACACAAGTTGAGTCGGTAGCAACTGCACAAAAGGCAGTAGATGATGCATCACCCAGGCTGGGTGGGTGTTCTGCATTTTGTACCGCCCAGAAAAACACACGGATTGATGTGTTATTTTGTTAGGCAAGCAGAGTTTTTAGGAAACACGTGCTGTCTGCTTTTGTCGAAGTTGATCACAGTTGCTTTTCTAACATTTTCTGCGGCAGAGCTTATCTTTGGCTGAGGCAGAAATATGCCGACGTTTTCCAGGCTCCAAGCTAGGATGCAAAAATGAAAGAATAACAAGTTAGTATAGGACACTGGTCGGTAAGGGTAGCTGGGAAGCAGAGATAAGGTGGCAGAGGCTTATGGGAGGAACATCGTAAGAATAGAATACGACAGAACGATAAGGGGAAGGGATTAGGGAGAGATCGCAGATAGATCACAGAGAGATCACAGAGATCACAGAGAGATCACACTGAGATCACAGAGAGATCACACTGAGATCACAGACAGATCACAGAGAGATCGCAGACAGATCTCAGAGAGATCACAGAGAGATCACAGAGAGATCACAGAGAGATCACACTGAGATCACAGAGAGATCACACAGAGATCACAGAGAGATCACAGAGAGATCACAGAGAGATCACACTGAGATCACAGAGAGATCACAGAGAGATCACACTGAGATCACAGAGAGATCACAGAGAGATCACTGAGAGATCACAGAGAGATCACAGAGAGATCACTGAGAGATCACAGAGAGATCACAGAGAGATCACACTGAGATCACACTGAGATCACAGAGAGATCACTGAGAGATCACAGAGAGATCACAGAGAGATTACACTGAGATCACAGAGAGATCACACTGAGATCATAGACAGATCACAGAGAGATCACTGAGAGATCACAGAGAGATCACAGAGAGATCACAGAGAGATCACACTGAGATCACAGACAGATCACAGAGAGATCGCAGACAGATCACAGAGAGATCACTGAGAGATCACTGAGAGATCACAGAGAGATCACAGAGAGATCACAGAGAGATTACACTGAGATCACAGAGAGATCACAGAGAGATCACAGAGAGATTACACTGAGATCACAGAGAGATCACACTGAGATCATAGACAGATCACAGAGAGATCGCAGACAGATCACAGAGAGATCACTGAGAGATCACTGAGAGATCACAGAGAGATCACAGAGAGATCACAGAGAGATTACACTGAGATCACAGAGAGATCACAGAGAGATCACAGAGAGATTACACTGAGATCACAGAGAGATCACACTGAGATCATAGACAGATCACAGAGAGATCACAGAGAGATTACACTGAGATCACAGAGAGATCACACTGAGATCATAGACAGATCACAGAGAGATCACAGAGAGATTACACTGAGATCACAGAGAGATCACACTGAGATCATAGACAGATCACAGAGAGATCACAGAGAGATGAGATTGTAGAGAAAAATTAAATCTTGAGTGTTCGAGGCACTCAAGTTAAATACCTGCACTGAAAGTTTTAAATTTCCAGGTGTAGTCTGGAGTTACTTTTATTAGTCTAGTTTCATTTAACTAGATCCGACTATTAATCTCCGGTCAATGGTAGATTTGGCCTTGCTTAGCTAAAAGCAGAGCCTGAAAAATAAATTGATCTGTCAATCACAAAAAACCCAAAAACATAAAAATGGGAAATTTCGTAATATGCTAGCTAGATCATGCTGCTTTATATTTTGGAAAAATAAATTAAACAAATACGCCTCGTAGACTTTATTTTGTATATCATTTTTTCCAGTCGGATTAAACTAAATTCAATTTATATTTGTTCCATAGTTCCTCGGTTAGTAAACAAGACTTCTCATCAACATCTCATCAATATGGCTGGGTTTTAGCCTTTGAATCCTATTTTTATTTTGATGTTTCAAAAAATCCAAGCCAGTCAAAATATATAAGCATTTTTCAGGCGACCTCTTTCAAACAATAAATAATGTAATAATAATGCCAAACAACATTTCCAGGGTAGAGAAAAAATATATAAAACGAGACTATTTAAAACTTAATACGTTTGTGCAGAAATGGGATTTTAGCGGAAGAATTCTCTTCTATTATTGTATAACTGGTGGTAAGATATTATTTATTAGTTAGCATTATTTATCGTTCTAGTTTTTATAGCTTAAGGGGCTTCGGGAAAGGGGGGGGGTAAAAAAGTAATTTTCTTAGGTAAGGAATTGTTTTTATCATTAACAAAACACATTTGCACTTTTACAAAAGTACTTCGTCTTGGCAAGTTATAAATATTGGTTTGTCACACGGCACGCACGCAGCGAATGATGTCACTTGTATGTGCATATATGTATAGATAAACTGCGGTAGTGACGTCACTGATCGGAGTTATGGGAGGATTACGTAATCAAGCAGTTAGGATTACGCAATCTAGTCATTGCTGACGTCATCCATTGTAAAAATGGGTTGGGAAAGCGCGCAGGACAATTACGCGATCCCAATGCTAAGATGACGTCACCAGCACAGTCGGCAGCAGCACAGACGCGACCACCAGTCGGTTTTCTCTTCGCCGTGGTCCTTGACGGTCTTGCTGCTGGCATCGCCGGCTTCTGCGGGCTTGTCCACGCCGTCGCCCTGAGCTTTGTCAACGAAGTTCTGCTGTTGCTGCGTCGACGAGGCCGACGATTTCTTAGAATGCGGCGAATTCGACTGCGGAGTGCCGGACGAGGTCAGCGCGCTCGTCTGCTGCACCGGCTGCGGACTTGGAGCCGCCGCGGGCGCCGGAGGTGCCGACTTGACGCAGCGTTCGGTGAGCACCTTGCCGACTTCTAGCATCATCGCGTCAACTTCGAGGTTCTCCTCGTCGGCTAAGACGCTCAAGCTGAACATGACACCGTTGGCCGCTCGGCAGAGGTCCCGAGCTCGAGTCATGGTGGCCTGATGGCAGCCTAAATCGGTTTTATTCGCCACAAGAACCAGCAGAGGCGGTGTCGAAGCTGAACTGCTAGACGGCGACTTCAAAGCCAGATGGTGCCAGTGCTCCAGGTCGGCGATGGCGTCACGTGACCCGTCGAATACGATGAACACGGCGTGGAGCTGAGCGAGGCGGCTGTCCAGGCAGCTGGCACTGGGGGCGGAGCCCGGCGTGTCCCAGCACTGGAAGACCACATGGTTCTGGCCCAGACTGACAGACTTGGACACAAAGGAGATTTCGCTGGTGCGGCTGTAGATGTCGCTGTACTGGCTGTCAACGAATCTCTGCAGCAGTTTGGTTTTGCCAGCTCGACTGCTCCCGATGAAAGCGATGTTGAAGTGCCAGACGCGATGGTCCAGATCCGCGAAGGAGTGCAGGCTGAGGTCGAGGCGTTCCGGACTGTCCATGGTTGATAAGCTAAACAGAGTTCTGGAGTCTAAGAAGTGCGCAACTCTCCCCTGTAATCACATGGAATTAGTGGACTTATTTAATTAACAAAATCAAGCAACTCTCTAACGGAAACCAGAGAGTTACACAGATATTCAATAGTGTTGTCTGAATTGAACGAAAACTCGAGGCGATAGTATTGGCCATAGACTATTTGACGAATTCGCTTGCCTTGCTATTCTAGGCCAGAGAAACAGAATGAAAATTTAGCATTGAACACGCAGACCGCAGATATGTACGAAGGGCGCACAGCGGGACTTGATAGAGCCATTAGAGTCAGGGGCTGTGTCGCACAATGCATGTACACTTCACTGTGCCTTGGGCAAGGCAGAACTAAGCCGAGATTCAAATTTAGCCCCCCCCCCAAAAAACTAATGTGACTGCACTTGGAATCGAGACTGGGCCGCTGGCAAATCAGACCCCCCCCCTCCCACTACAAGCTCCACAGGTGAAAACTCGTTCACGCGCTCCCCAATATAGATACTCGTAAAGCACTCAACAAACATATTAAAACGCATATATATCAACCATTTGTTTCGCAGGAGCATTCAGCAGTGTTCTGCAGTGCAGCTCACACAGGATGAACACGACGACCTCATCGAGCTGCTGCGGCCGCATGAACGCCAGCGACCCAGCCGCTTCGTCCTGTGAGATTCCCAGCGAGACCGGGGTGAACATGACGCCCACGCTGACCCTCTTCCTGATTGGCGTCACGGGTAACCTGGCCGCCCTTGCCGTCCTGCAGAAGCGCAGGCCGAGCAAGAGTCGAACCCTGTTCTACACCCTGCTCACCGGACTCATACTCAACGACTTGCTGGCCCAGCTGTTGGCCAGCAGCGCGCCTCTGCTGGTGTACGGCATGGGCGTCTTCAACGAGACGTCGAAACGACTTCGTCTGGCTTGGATTGGCGGTCGGACGGCCTGCCAGGCGCACGCTGTGGTGATGACGGCAGTCTGGCTGGGGGAGCCGCTGCTGGTGCTGTGCATGTCGGCTGAGCGCCTGCTGTGCCTGACCAGGTGGCAGAGCTACTCGGTGATGCAGCACAAGCAGAGACGGACAGCTCTAGGGATGCTGGGCGGTCTGGCGGCGGTTCTCGTCGTGGCCTCGCTGCCGCTGACGGGCCTGATCGGAGTCTACCGGCTGCAGTACCCCGGCACCTGGTGCTTCTTGGACTCGCGCGGAGAGGCCGCCAGCCTTCGACACCGGGTGTTCGCCGCTGTGCTGGCACTGTGGGACCTCCTGGCTGTCGCCATGATTGTCGCCTGCAACCTGTGGGTCATCCGTTGCCTTCTGACGGTGCGCCGAACCAGGAAGTCGCTCAGTCAGGCTGCCACTGACGCGTCGGCGAATGTCGAACGATCGACAGCAGCCGCCGTCGGAGGCGTCAAGCCAGCCGGGACGGGGTCGGCAGTGGCGGCGGCGGCACCGGGAGCCAGTCGACAGCCGAAGCACATGCGATACATGGAGGTGCAGCTGGTGGTGCTGCTGATTGCCATCACGGCGTCCTTCGGCCTGTGCTGGACTCCACTGATGGTGAGGACAGGTTTTTAAGGGATAAGAGTTGTTGCTAGTCTAGTTTACATTGGCTGCTCATCTAGTTTACATTGGCTGCTTATCTAGTTTAGATTGGCTGCTCATCTAGTTAAGATTGGCTGCTAATCTAGTTTAGATTGGTTGCTCATCTAGTTTAGATTGGCTGCTCATCTAGTTTAGATTGGTTGCTCATCTAGTTTACATTGGCTGCTCATCTAGTTTAGATTGGCTGCTCATCTAGTTTAGATTGGCTGCTCATCTAGTTTAGATTGGCTGCTCATCTAGTTTAGATTGGCTGCTTATCTAGTTTAGATTGGCTGCTCATCTAGTTTAGATTGGCTGCTCATCTAGTTTAAATTGGCTGCTCATCTAGTTTACATTGGCTGCTCATCTAGTTTACATTGGCTGCTCATCTAGTTTAGATTGGCTGCTCATCTAGTTTACATTGGCTGCTCATCTAGTTTAGATTGGCTGCTCATCTAGTTTAGATTGGCTGCTCATCTAGTTTAGATTGATTGCTAGTCTAGTTTAGATTGATTGCTAGTCTAGTTTACATTGGTTACTCATCTAGTTTAGATTGGTTGCTAATCTAGTTTAGATTGGCTGCTCATCTAGTTTAGATTGGCTGCTCATCTAGTTTAGATTGGCTGCTTATCTAGTTTAGATTGGCTGCTCATCTAGTTTAGAGTGGCTGCTCATCTAGTTTACATTGGCTGCTCATCTAGTTTAGATTGGTTGCTCATCTAGTTTAGATTGGCTGCTCATCTAGTTTAGATTGGCTGCTTATCTAGTTTAGATTGGCTGCTCATCTAGTTTAGATTGGCTGCTCATCTAGTTTAAATTGGCTGCTCATCTAGTTTACATTGATTGCTAGTCTAGTTTAGATTGATTGCTAGTCTAGTTTACATTGGTTACTCATCTAGTTTAGATTGGTTGCTAATCTAGTTTAGATTGGCTGCTCATCTAGTTTAGATTGGCTGCTCATCTAGTTTAGATTGGCTGCTCATCTAGTTTACATTGGCTGCTCATCTAGTTTAGATTGGCTGCTTATCTAGTTTACATCTAGTTTAGATTGGCTGCTCATCTAGTTTAGATTGGCTGCTCATCTAGTTTACATTGGCTGCTCATCTAGTTTAGATTGGCTGCTTATCTAGTTTAGATTGGCTGCTCATCTAGTTTAGATTGGCTGCTCATCTAGTTTAGATTGGCTGCTCATCTAGTTTAGATTGGCTGCTCATCTAGTTTAGATTGGCTGCTCATCTAGTTTAGATTGGCTGCTCATCTAGTTTAGATTGGCTGCTCATCTAGTTTAGATTGGTTGCTCATCTAGTTTAGATTGGCTGCTCATCTAGTTTAGATTGGCTGCTCATCTAGTTTAGATTGGCTGCTCATCTAGTTTAGATTGGCTGCTAATCTAGTTTAGATTGGTTGCTCATCTAGTTTAGATTGGTTGCTAATCTAGTTTAGATTGGCTGCTCATCTAGTTTAGATTGGTTGCTAATCTAGTTTAGATTGGCTGCTTATCTAGTTTAGATTGGCTGCTCATCTAGTTTAGATTGGCTGCTTATCTAGTTTAGATTGGCGCTTACCCCAGCTTACTGACACGACAGCACTTATATTCTTACCTGCATGCAACCAATTTGCAATCAGCTAATGGAAAAAATACAAATTTTTAGTCCCACATTTTCAACTTGAAGTTTCTTTCAGTCTTCTAATAAATTACATCAAGTCGCGTTTGTCTCTTGCTTAGCCCTCAGCTTTTGCAGGATTAGAAACAAGAAATGGATTCTTTTTTATCTACGCTAAGCTCCAGTGTTTCAAATTACTTTTAAATATGCAGGATGCTGGACGCAAACAATAACTGGGATGAAGCTGGGGATGAAGCTGGGAATGCGCCTCTTCTTCCGCTTGTATCATATCCACATCAAATCCCAAAATTTAGAGGAAGGGTTATTTTCAAAGCTGACACAGCCTCAAAGCTTGCAGAGTTGCAGAGTTGGATATGCAAGTGCACCCAACCGTGAACTGTGTGGACTGTTCTATAAAATCTGTGGAACCAGGAAGTAGCCCTGGCTGAGCATTGTGTGAGCACAGCAACAAACTTATATAACATATCTAAAGTGCAACACGAGATTCTTTCAAACAAGCCGATGCCAGCTGATTTTATATAGTAAATGAGAAGATGGCGACGCAGACAGGCAGGAAGGAAACTGCGTTTTGGAATTTTTCGAGTGGCCAAACAGATAAGACAGATGGCGGGCAGAGGCTGCACCTGCTGTGCGCGTCTGCGGGCAGTTTTTATGGCCGGGGTTGGATAAAATTGTTTATTGTGCACACTGACTGCGAGTGAGCTGGCATGGGGTGGGTATAAGTGGATAGAGTTGGATAGAGTTGGATAGAGTTGGATAGAGTTGGATAGAATTGGATAGAGTTGGATAGAGTTGGATAGAGTTGGATAGAATTGGATAGAGTTGGATAGAGTTGGATAGAGTTGGATAGAGTTGGATAGAATTGGATAGAGTTGGATAGAGTTGGATAGAGTTGGATAGAGTTGGATAGAGTTGGATAGAGTTGGATAGAGTTGGATAGAATTGGATAGAGTTGGATAGAGTTGGATAGAGTTGGATAGAATTGGATAGAATTGGATAGAGTTGGATAGAGTTGGATAGAGTTGGATACAGTTGGATAGAATTAGATAGAGTTGGATAGAGTTGGATAGAGTTGGATAGAGTTGGATAGAATTGGATAGAATTGGATAGAGTTGGATAGAGTTGGATAGAATTGGATAGAGTTGGATAGAGTTGGATAGAGTTGGATAGAGTTGGATAGAATTGGATAGAGTTGGATAGAGTTGGATAGAGTTGGATAGAGTTGGATAGAGTTGGATAGAGTTGAATAGAGTTGGATAGAGTTGGATAGAGTTGGATAGAGTTGGATAGAATTGGATAGAGTTGGATAGAGTTGGATATGGTTGGATATGGTTGGGTAAAATTGGATAGAATTGGATAGAATTGGATAGAGTTGGATATGGTTGGGTAGAATTGGATAGAATTGGATAAAATTAGATAGAATTGGATAGAATTGGATATGGTTGGGTAGAATTGGATAGAATTGGATAAAATTAGATAGAATTGGATAGAATTGGATAGAATTGGATAGAATTGGATAGAATTGGATAGAATTGGATAGAATTTGATAGAATTGGATAGAATAGGATAGAGTTGGATTGAATCCGATAGAGTTAGATAGAATTGGGTAGTATTGGATAGAATTGGATATGGTTGGATAAAATTGGATAGAGTTGGATAGAGTTGGATAGAGTTGGATAGAGTTGGATATGGTTGGGTAGAATTGGATAGAATTGGATATGGTTGGATAAAATTGGATAGAGTTGGATAGAGTTGGATAGAGTTGGATATGGTTGGGTAGAATTGGATAGAATTGGATAAAATTGGATAGAATTGGATAGAATTGGATAGAGTTGGATATGGTTGGGTAGAATTGGATAGAATTGGATAAAATTGGATAGAATTGGATAGAGTTGGATAGAGTTGGATATGGTTGGGTAGAATTGGATAGAATTGGATAAAATTGGATAGAATTGGATAGAATTGGATAGAATTGGATAGAATTGGATAGAATTGGATAGAGTTGGATAGAATTGGATAGAGTTGGATAGAGTTGGATAGAGTTGGATAGAGTTGGATAGAGTTGGATAGAGTTGGATAGAGTTGGATAGAGTTGGATAGAGTTGGATAGAATTAGATTGAATAGGATAAAATTACATTGCAGGATAAAGTGTAGAAGTAAATAAATGGCAAACGAGAGGTGGGACCTGAAATATGCACTCTAACGGTCACAGAATGCCAGCACTTGCTCTCAATCAGACACTGCTCTCACTCTCTTCGGTCTGCATATTAAACTGTCCCAGATTAAACGAAAAGCTTAATTTCGACGCTTCACCGACTTTTGCTGCAGTTCGAGGCCTTTTAGGGAGAGGGCAGGGACTTCTAAAACGTAGCATTTGGATTGGAATTGCCACAAACTTGTTTTAATTGGCGAGTCAAAAAATGTTAAAATGAGAAATGCGATTTTATTTCTAATCAATACCAGCAATAACAACCGAAGGTGAGGATTCGACATGAAACCGGCCAGTCCAGATGCATAGTTTTGTTTAGTAGTCCTTGAAGCTCCAAAGCGGTTTTCACAGCAATTTGCTACAATATGCAAATAAGCCTTCTCTCCCTCCCAGATGACGGAGCGAAAGGGACTTTACTATTAGTCGTCAGGGAGAAATTTCCCTACAATCATCAACAACGCACGTGCTGGCTGGCCTCAGAGATGCCGGTTGAGGTGTTGAGTCCACAGGTCCAGCCATGCAGGCAGCTGCTGAAGAAATTGTTGGGGAACAAATTGAATTGACAGCTCTGGGTTGTCCCATGTGAATAGCTAATATGATAATATACCATATGGCAATTTCTCATATTGCGCCTGGATGGCGCCTGCTCAAAATGCGAGCAAGGCGTACCAGCTGCATGGATGTACATTTTAAACTGTTTTTGCGTATTACAGCAAGTCCGGCTGCTAGGCTAGAGTGCGCAGAGTGCAAATTCTGCAATGCCAAAAATATGTTTATCAACCATATTGAAACAGTGCAATTGGTGACAGGAGTCCTGAGTCAGGAAGGCCCAGTAGTTTAGTGCGGCGCTCTGATGTGCCAGCGGCCCAGGCTCGATTCCAATTGTGCAGCCACATTAATTTGAGGCTAAATTGGAATCTCGGATTGGCTCTGCTCGTGCAATTAACGGCCTTGAGGGCCAACCCCCAAGGCACAGTGAAGTATACATGAGTCAGGGTGCTCACACACCAGAAATGAGTCAGGGTGCTCACACACCAGAAATGAGTCAGGGTGTTCACACACCAGAAATGAGTCAGGGTGTTCACACACCAGAAATGAGTCAGGGTGCTCACACACCAGAAATGAGTCAGGGTGCTCACACAACAGAAATGAGTCAGGGTGCTCACACACCAGAAATGAGTCAGGGTGTTCACACACCAGAAATGAGTCAGGGTGTTCACATACCAGAAATGAGTCAGGGTGCTCACACACCAGAAATGAGTCAGGGTGCTCACACAACAGAAATGAGTCAGGGTGCTCACACACCAGAAATGAGTCCGGGTGTTCACACACCAGAAATGAGTCAGGGTGCTCACACACCAGAAATGAGTCAGGGTGTTCACACACCAGAAATGAGTCAGGGTGCTCACACACCAGAAATGAGTCAGGGTGTTCACACACCAGAAATGAGTCAGGGTGTTCACATACCAGAAATGAGTCAGGGTGCTCACACACCAGAAATGAGTCAGGGCGCTCACACACCAGAAATGAGTCAGGGTGCTCACACACCAGAAATGAGTCAGGGTGCTCACACACCAGAAATGAGTCAGGGTGCTCACACACCAGAAATGAGTCAGGGTGCTCACACACCAGAAATGAGTCAGGGCGCTCACACAACAGAAATGAGTCAGGGTGCTCACACACCAGAAATGAGTCCGGGTGCTCACACACCAGAAATGAGTCAGGGTGCTCACACACCAGAAATGAGTCAGGGTGTTCACACACCAGAAATGAGTCAGGGTGCTCACACACCAGAAATGAGTCAGGGTGCTCACACACCAGAAATGAGTCAGGGCGCTCACACACCAGAAATGAGTCAGGGTGCTCACACACCAGAAATGAGTCAGGGCGCTCACACAACAGAAATGAGTCAGTGCGCTCACACACCAGAAATGAGTCAGGGTGCTCACACAACAGAAATGAGTCAGGGTGCTCACACACCAGAAATGAGTCCGGGTGTTCACACACCAGAAATGAGTCAGGGTGCTCACACACCAGAAATGAGTCAGGGTGCTCACACACCAGAAATGAGTCAGGGTGTTCACACACCAGAAATGAGTCAGGGTGCTCACACACCAGAAATGAGTCAGGGTGCTCACACAACAGAAATGAGTCAGGGTGCTCACACACCAGAAATGAGTCCGGGTGTTCACACACCAGAAATGAGTCAGGGTGCTCACACACCAGAAATGAGTCAGGGTGTTCACACACCAGAAATGAGTCAGGGTGCTCACACACCAGAAATGAGTCCGGGTGTTCACACACCAGAAATGAGTCAGGGTGCTCACACACCAGAAATGAGTCAGGGTGTTCACACACCAGAAATGAGTCAGGGTGTTCACACACCAGAAATGAGTCAGGGTGCTCACACACCAGAAATGAGTCAGGGTGCTCACACACCAGAAATGAGTCAGGGCGCTCACACAACAGAAATGAGTCAGGGTGCTCACACACCAGAAATGAGTCAGGGCGCTCACACAACAGAAATGAGTCAGGGTGCTCACACACCAGAAATGAGTCAGGGTGCTCACACAACAGAAATGAGTCAGGGTGCTCACACACCAGAAATGAGTCCGGGTGTTCACACACCAGAAATGAGTCAGGGTGCTCACACACCAGAAATGAGTCAGGGTGCTCACACACCAGAAATGAGTCAGGGTGTTCACACACCAGAAATGAGTCAGGGTGCTCACACACCAGAAATGAGTCAGGGTGCTCACAAACCAGAAATGAGTCAGGGTGCTGACACACCAGAAATGAGTCAGGGCGCTCACACGCCAGAAATGAGTCAGGGTGCTCACACACCAGAAATGAGTCAGGGTGCTCACACACCAGAAATGAGTCAGGGTGCTCACACACCAGAAATGAGTCAGGGCGCTCACACAACAGAAATGAGTCAGGGTGCTCACACACCAGAAATGAGTCAGGGTGCTCACACACCAGAAATGAGTCAGGGCGCTCACACACCAGAAATGAGTCAGGGTGCTCACACGCCAGAAATAAGTCAGGGCGCTCACACACCAGAAATGAGTCAGGGTGCTCACACACCAGAAATGAGTCAGGGTGTTCACACACCAGAAATGAGTCAGGGTGCTCACACACCAGAAATGAGTCAGGGCGCTCACACACCAGAAATGAGTCAGGGTGCTCACACGCCAGAAATAAGTCAGGGCGCTCACACACCAGAAATGAGTCAGAGTGCTCACACGCCAGATCGCACCCAATCAACAGCTCCGAGTCCTGATCAACTCGCTATTCAACGGATCCGACTGCCGCCGCGACCTCTCAGCCGTGCACCTGGCCTCCATCAACCAGATCCTGGACCCGTGGCTGTACATTCTGCTCAGGCGCAGCAACTTTCTCCGGCTGTGGCAGCTGCTCAGACGGGCCGCCGCCTTCTGCGGCTGCGTCTCCGCCGACGGCGAGTTTGTCGACTATGCTGAGAGGCGACGCCAGATGGGGATGCCGCTGCACCTGCAGGCAGCGACGTGTCAGCATCGGGGACAACTGCAACTGCGCGACCGTCGGGCAACAGGCGGAGACCCAGGACCGGCGGCGCCGCCGCCAACAGCCATCGACGACGGTGAGCGAGCAGCTTCGCAGCAGCAGCAGCAGCTGTTGTTGAAGATGAACAACCGGCAGCTAGTTGTCACCCAGCGCCGCTGCTGCAACTGCAGCTGCCATTCGAGAAAGCAGCGCAGCGGCAGGTCCAGGCGACACCAACAGAAACAGCAGGTGCCGCTGACGTCGGCTGGTAGTCGTAAGAGATGTCGCAGCCTGCCAGAGTTGCAACGGCGATTGGATGACGACGCCAAGAATGACGACAGCAGCAGCGGTACCGACGGCTGCGAATTTGAGTGCGGCGATGAGTCCATCTGGCTGCATCAGAGCAACCGGTGAAGCGACTGATCGCTTATATTGATGGCCAGATTCATTTGGCCGACAACTAAGGCATTCTCACAGATTCCCGGGTTTTAAAGGTTGCAGCATGACCATTTTACAGTGCATGAACTGTTGTTGTCACCGTAGATGTGGTAGTAGTAGCTGTAGTATAGTAGCTATTGAGCCCACTTAGTTTTGACTTCCGTTTGATAAGTTGATACTCAATGTGACGTCTTTGATAAGCTGATAACTTAAGGTGACGTTTTTGATAATTGCTGATACTCAATGTGACGTCTTTGATAAGTTGATACACAATGCGACGTCCTTGATGGTTTGATTGCTACTCAATGTGACGTCAATGATAGTTTAATTCTCAACGTGACTTCCTTGATGGTTTGATACTCAACGTGACTTCCTTGATGGTTTGATACTCAATGTGACGTCCTTGATGGTTTGATACTCAATGTGACGTCCTTCCTTGATGGTTTGATACTCAATGTGACGTCCTTCCTTGATGGTTTGATACTCAATATGACGTCCTTCCTTGATGGTTTGATACTCAATGTGACGTCCTTAATGGTTTGATACTCAATATGACGTCCTTGATGGTTTGATACTCAATATGACGTCCTTGATGGTTTGATACTCAATGTGACGTCTTTGATGGTTTGATACTCAATGTGACGTCCTTGATGGTTTGATACTCAATATGACGTCCTTGATGGTTTGATATTCAATGTGACGTCCTTGATGGTTTGATACTCAATGTGATTTCCTTGATAAGCTGATAATCAATGTGACCTTGGTAAGTTGATACTCAATCTGACATCCTTGATGCGCAAGTTGATACTCAATGCGACGTCCTTGATGCGCAAATTGATACTCAATTTGACGTCCTTGATGCTTTGATATTCAATGTGTGACGTCCTTGACAAGTTGATACTTACCGTGGCGCTCCAAGAAATCCTTGTTTCGTCGCCCACACTTTTAATTGTCTGTCATCCTCTGCCTACATTCCTCTCTCTATGCAATCGCCACCATATTGATGCAGCGATGTCTCTAAAAAAATAACTTTCAGAAGTCTGTGCGAGAGACTATTTCCCCAACCTACATATTTGAAAAGAAATACACTGCACAATATGGACTGCAAGTCTGCAACAGTATTCGAGGGTACTAAGGAGTTGCCTAACTACTGTAAATATTACCAACTACTTTAGTTCAATAGTTGCACATGGTGTATTGTCCCAATCAGAGGCACAGTCCAGGGTGGAAAAATCGTTACAGAATAATTACGACTGAAGCTTGGTTCAATATATGAAGTGGCTAGTTAGTACAGTCTCCCACTGAGCGCTTAATTGCATGGTCAAGTGCTATTAAATTGAAACCTTTTAAAGTATATTCTATACAGCAAGCCTGCTATCTAAGTGAACTTAACTTCTCAAGCTTCTCAAATAAAACGGCAATCCCTAAAATGAAATGGCAATCACTCAAATGAAATGGCGATCACTCAAATGAAATGGCAATCACTCAATGAAATGGCGATCACTCAAATGAGATGGCAAGCACTCAAATGAAATGGCAATCACTCAAATGAAATGGCAATCACTCAAATGAAATGTGGCAATCAATCAAATGAAATGTGCCAATCACTCAAATGAAATGTGGCAATCATTCGAATGAAATGTGGCAATCACTCAAATGAAATCTTGTTATCGAAGATGGCGAAGGTCGATATACCTTTCGTAATATCGACGATACCTTCGCCATCTTCGATAACAAGAACAAAATTGACCGTTTCTTCGACGCTCTCAACTCTACACACACAAACATCAAGTTCACTTCTCAGGTTGCTTCCGAACAGGGGGGTCTTTCTCGAAAGCAACTTACGATCGACCATAGACGTAAGCTACACTTACGGGTTGCTCGAAGGGCTCGCAAGTTAGCTATGCGTAAGATTGATCGCAACTTTACGAGTTCGTAACTTTGCGCAAAAGACTGTTTCTCGAAACGTTCGTATGTCTATGGTCTTTCGTAAGGTTGATCTTAACCCTACGACTGCTCGGTATCAGTCGTAAGACGCACTTAAGCACTAATCGCATAGTACGTGAAGCTTTAGTCAAGCCAAGTCAAGTTAAACTTTATCGAAGGTGGGTCTTTCTCGAAAGCAACTTACGATAGACTAAGTAAAGATTTGCAGATTTATGACCATAGACATGTAATGTGGTAGCGTGGGTCTGCTCAGTTGCTCCGCTCAGTGTAATGTACAGTGCAGGTGTACACCTGCACGCGCGCGTGTGATTGGCTTACGCTTTGTCAGACAACCTTTATTGTTGGCCAGCTATATTAAATACAAGCTCTCTGCCTTTGGGGGGGTCTTACCCCCGAAGTGGAGTTTTCACAGTGGCGACGAGACTGAAACGATCCTGCGCAAATGAGTAGTGCAAGTGCACTAGGGCTTGTCGGCCCATACGAAGAAGGCTCTGAGCCGTGGCATATGTACCAAGCAAGGTTAGAACAATATTTTGTTGCCAATGACGTCACTGAGGAAGCGAAAAAGCGAGCGATTTTGCTGAGTTCATGCGGCAAGAAAGTCTTCCATCTGGCCTTCAGTCTTCTGTCTCCTGCACAGCCATCAGCCAAGAGCTACACCGAAATTTGCGAAACACTTAAGAGCCATTTCGAGCCTGAGGAGTCCGAGATCGTCCATCGTTACCGGTTCTACACCAGAAATCGCAGGGAAGGTGAGGGCGTCGCGGACTTTGTCGCAGACCTCCGAGACCAGGCTCGCGACTGCAAGTTCGGCGACAGCCTGACTTCGATGCTTCGCGACAGGCTGGTGCTGGGAATCAACAACGACAGCGCTCAGCGGCGGCTGCTGGCGGAGCCCGATCTCACTCTAGCGAAGGCATTGAAGCTGGCCCTGGCCCACGAGTCCGCTGCCAAGGGCTGCCAGCTGGTGTCGGGAGCGAGTAAGCCAGATCCAGTCAGTCAGGAGTCCGTCAGCATTGTCAAGCAACAGCAGAAGTCATCTTCGACGAGGAGGTGCTTCAGGTGCCTGTCAACGAAGCATCTCGCTAATAAGTGCCCGTTCGCCACCCAGAAGTGCTACAAGTGCTCAAAGACCGGCCACACTGCGGCTGCCTGTAAATCCCAGTCGAAGGACGATAGAAGAGAGGCTCTGCAGATGCAGGACGGCGAGGAAAAAGACAGCTGCGAGGAGGAAACGGCTCACTCTCTGTACCAGCTGTCCGGCAAGCGAGTGTCGAAGGTGCCGCCAATTACAACGACGGTGCGCATCAATGGCCGACCTGTTGTCATGGAAGTGGACACCGGAGCCTCCGTGTCCCTGGTATCCTCGAAGACCTACAGGACCGTGCTCAACTCCCAGCCAGCACTGCAGCCTGCGTCCATGCAGCTGCGAACATTTTTTTTATTAGAGGCAGGGGGGTTGTGTGCACCCTGGCGCACTTTAAGCGACATAGGCACACAACCGGCGAGAGGCATTACTGCCCATTCCGCCGACTCCCCTGAGCAGGCATACAAGCGCGCGGATACGTACGCAGGCACACACTCACACAGGAGTGTACAGCGGCCCTAACTTTATATTATCGTTAGGCATGTACACTTCACTGCGCCTTGGGGGTTGGCTCTCAAGGCCGTTAATTGCACGAGCAGAGCCAAGCCGAGATTCCAATTCAGCCCCAAATTAACGTGACTGCACTTGGAATCGAGCCTGGGTCGCTGGCACACCAGAGCAGCTGCGCTACCGCTGGGCTACGGCCCCCCAGCTGCGAACATACTCCGGTGAGAAAGTGCCAATTGAAGGCTGCATCTGCGTTGCTGTGGAAGCTGCTGAAGCACCGCCCAAGTCACTCAGCCTCCTTATGGTCGCCGGCTGCGGATCCGACCTGCTCGGAAGAGACTGGCTGTCCGAGTTGCGGCTCGACTGGAGATCAATCAAGCAGGTGGCAGCTGCTCCTGAGGTGTCGCCCGGACTGCAGCAGCTGCTCGACAAGTACAGCGATTTTTTTTCGCCTGAGCTAGGAAAGTACAACGGACCGCCAGTGAGTTTGAATATGAAACCCGATGCTCAACCCCGCTTTATGGAGGCCAGGAATCTCCCATTCGCTTTGAAGGACAAGGTGGAGAGCCAACTGAACCGCGAGATCGAACAAGGAATCCTGGTGCCCGTGCAGCACTCCGAGTACGCATCGCCGGTGGTGCCAGTGCTCAAGTCCGACGGCTCTGTGAGGGTCTGCGCCGACTTTAAGCAGACCGTCAACCCGAACGTGGAGCCCGACTCGTATCCTCTGCCGCGGATCGAAGAGCTGTTCGCGAAGCTGACTGGTGGGCGGCTCTTCACTAAGCTCGACTTGTCGCAGGCGTACATGCAGCTGCCACTCGATGAGGCTTCCCAGGAAGTCTGCACGATCAATACGCACAAAGGGCTGCTTCGGTACACGCGCCTGCCCTTCGGTGTCTCGCCAGCGGTCGGGATTTTTCAGCGCCGGATGGACTGCTTGCTGCAAGGAATCACCAGCACCGCCTGCTTCATCGATGACCTCATCATCACCGGAAAGGACGACAGCAGTCATCTGAACTCCCTGGAGCAGGTTCTGGAGAAGCTGAGCCAGAGTGGCCTCCGGTGCAAACTGGAGAAGTGTCAGTTCATGCAGACGAGCGTCAGTTATCTCGGTCACCGCATCGATGCCGACGGCCTGCACCCGATCAAAGACAAGGTCGAGGCAATTGTCAGCGCTCCAGCTCCCAAGGACGCAACTCAGCTGCGCAGCTTCCTAGGCATGGTGAACTACTATGGCAAGTTCCTGCCTAATTTGTCTCAAGTCCTGGCACCGCTGCACCTGCTGCTGCGCGAGCAACACCGCTGGAACTGGGGCGCTGCTCAGAACGCCGCTTTCGAGAAGTGCAAGGCCCTGCTGTCTTCGGCTCCGGTTTTGGCGCACTTTGACCCGAGCGAAGACCTGCTGCTTGAGTGCGACGCGTCCCCCTACGGTCTGGGCGCGGTCATCAGCCACAGGATCGATGGAGCTGTTCGGCCTGTGGCCTTTGCCTCGCGTACGTTGCACGACGCTGAGAAAAACTACTCGCAGCTCGAGAAGGAAGCCCTCGCGGTAGTGTTTGCGGTCAAGAAGTTCAACGCGTACCTGTTCGGCCACCCATTTCTGCTGGTGAGTGAACACAAACCTCTGCTTGGACTGCTTGCTGAAAACAAGGCCGTGCCGGCCCTGGCATCTGGAAGAATTCAGAGGTGGGCTCTGCTGCTGTCTGGCTATAACTACCGCATGGTTCACCGAGCCGGAGCCTCACTGCTGTGCGCCGATGCCCTGAGTCGCCTGCCGCTGCCCGACAAGCCGGCGACGGTCCCGAAGCTGGCAGAGCTGGTCATGCTGATGGACCACCTGGACGATGGACCTGTCACGGCAGCTCAGATACGCGGCCTGACTCGAAGGGACCCCACACTAGCCCGAGCTCTGCACTTCACGCAAATCGGCTGGCCAGAGCGGGTCAGTGACGATCTGCTGCCATACTCTAAGAGAGCGGCTGAGCTCAGTGTGCAAGACGGCTGTCTCCTGTGGGGCGCTCGAGTGGTGGTCCCGGTCGGAGCGCGAGCTGCACTGCTCCAGGTGCTGCATCAAGGTCATGCGGGGGCGTCACGCATGAAGACGCTAGCCCGAGGTTATTTCTGGTGGCCAGGATTAGACTCGGAGATTGAAAACCTGGCCAAGGCCTGCTCTGACTGTCAGGAGTTGCAGAACGCCCCGGCGCCTTCGCCAATGTTGTCGTGGCCGTGGCCTGACCGACCGTGGTCTCGAGTGCATATCGACTATGCGGGTCCGGTGTCTGGCAAGATGCTGCTGGTCGTCGTCGATGCCCATTCAAAGTGGCTGGATGTGCATGTGGTGACATCAGCGACCTCAGCTGTCACCATCCAGAAACTCCGCTCCAGCTTCGCGACGCACGGGTTGCCAGATGTGCTGGTGTCGGACAATGGGCCCAACTTGGTCAGCGAGGAGATGTCCGACTTTCTGCGGAAGAACGGCATTCAGCACGTGCGCGTTGCTCCCTATCATCCGGCGTCCAACGGCCTGGCGGAACCAGCTGTCCAGACGCTGAAGCGGTCCCTGGAGAAGCAGCGCGAAGGCTCCTTGGAGGATAAGGTCGCCCGGTTCCTGCTGAGCTACCGGGTCACTCCGCATGCGACAACTGGTGTGGCTCCCTGCGAACTCCTGATGGGACGGCGCCTGTGCACGTTGCTAGATCGAGCTCGGCCAGACCTGGGTGCAAGAGTACAGCGTAAGCAAAGTCAGCAAAAAGAGCACCACGACTGCAAAGCTCGGTTCCGGACCTTCGAGACTGGAGACGCTGTACTGGCCAAAGACTTTGGAGCCAACGGAGGTCGGTGGAAGCCGGCGCGAGTTGTCGGTGCCGCCGGTCCGGCCTCCTACTTGTGCGGCTTCGATGGCGACGACCGAGTGGTGCGGCGGCACGTTGACCATGTCCGCGGTGGTCCTGAGCAGCCGCGGCCTACAGGAGCTGGCGTGACAGACGGTGCTACCGACGCCAAGGCCGCACCTGAGCCGGAAGCTGCGATGCCGGCCGTGGACGAGCCGCCAAACCTGGCTGCTCCTGGAGACCCTGAGATCGACGGGTCTCTGCGCCGATCGTCGCGAGTTCGACGTCCCCCGGAGCGCCTGAGCTACGGGTGACGTCATCTGTGAAAGAGACTGTTTTGATTGACTGTAGTGTTCGGAAGTTTAAATTTGGATTTTGAACTTTGTTATGGTTATGGTTTATTTTCCTTATTCTGTTGTGTCGTTGCTTTCCTATCTCGCGTTTTCGTAGTTTTGGTACTGGTTAATTATTATTTATTATTAAGTTATTTATTGAGTTTTTGTTCCTCACACTATAATGTGTTGCGCTAATGTATTCTCTTGCGATCCCTGATCCCCATGTAGATGGGGAGGGATGTGGTAGCGTGGGTCTGCTCAGTTGCTCCGCTCAGTGTAATGTACAGTGCAGGTGTACACCTGCACGCGCGCGTGTGATTGGCTTACGCTTTGTCAGACAACCTTTATTGTTGGCCAGCTATATTAAATACAAGCTCTCTGCCTTTGGGGGGGTCTTACCCCCGAAGTGGAGTTTGCACATGTAACTTTTCGTTTCAGATACGACTTACGAACAGCGTAAGCCACGCAAAGTCTAAGTGAGTTTTGAGAAAGCGTCTTACGAGCAAACTTACGCTACACGTAAATTTCTTTCCTAAACGATCTAACTTACCATAGAACTTACGTGAGTTTCGAGAAACACCCCCCAAGAGGCTCCCGTTCCTTGACCTCGACATTGATTTTAACTGCGGAACCCTCTCCACCAAAGTTTTTCGGAAAAGCACGTTTACCAATCTCATCCTCAACTTCAATGCTTTATGTCCAAGACAGTGGAAATCTGGCCTGATTAGATGTCTGCTACACAGAGCTTTCAGTGTCTGCAACACCTGGACTAACTGTGACCAAGAAGTGAATTTTCTAACCAACATGTTTCAACAAAATGGTTATCCTCGTGCGTTTATTCACTCTCACATTCACAAATTCGTCTCTAAGAAAATCGCCAATCAGCTTAGCACTAAAGCCGATCCCATCGATCTCAACGAACCAACTCTTGTCCTCCCTTTCTTTGGCTATCCTTCTCAACTTTTCAAAAATAAAATCTGCAAATTATTCCGCAACTCGCTTAATTGCAACGTCCGTGTCATCTTTCGTTCTGCTATGGTTGGCAACTTTGTCGGTCGGTTGAAGTCACGTGTTTTCCTGTGCTCTTCGTGCTGGTGTCGTTTATCAGTTCAACTGCTCTGATGACCAGTGTCTCCTACGTGGGGAAGACAAAAAGGCACCTGCACACTAGAATCAGGGAGCACTGGCTGAAATCGTCGGCTATCCAAAACCATCTCTTAGAATGCAATAGTTGCTCCAACTGCAAACCCGAAGAGCGCTTTAAAGTCCTTGATCAATGCTCATTTGACTCCAAACTCCAGATTCTTGAAGCGCTGTATATTAAAGCGCATTCCCCCAGCCTCAACACTCAACTCCAACACAGTGGCGCGGGACATGTTCTCCGTGTGTTCTGAGGGAGGGGGCACTGGATGTACATTATATACTTCTAACTATATCGCTATCATTCCGTCCCTGGACTTTGCCTCTCGACTTTTGGACCAACAAACATGTACTCGTATACTTCAAATATTGATTGAATTCACACCCAAAATTTTGTATTTATTTACTGCCGATCCCACTCGTTTCCTTCGCTCAAAAATAAACCTGAAGATGCACAGTATCGTGCGAAACGCGTCGTTTAATTAAATTAACTTAATGTTTGTTTTTGCCTTCCTATTCAATTATTAATGACTATTGAAGCGGAAGAAGACGCTCATAAAACGCTCTATTGCTAGCATAATTGCTATCATCCTCTCGTCTGGACAAGTGATGATTTATGATTCAAGTTGTTATTTTTTCGAATTTGCCCTAGTCCTAAATGCAGTGGAAGAAAAACTATTTATAGACATATTTGCAATCCATGAAATCAAGCAGTTGAGCAGACTTATCAGAAATTATTTTTACTGTCAATACGAAGTGTTTTGAATTCAAACAATGCCTGACTGAAGGGGATCGAGTTTACTTCAATCTGGAAATTGGTTGCTAGGCTCGGTGCATTTTTTGTTTCAACAAAATAGAGTGAAGCTTTGTTGAGCACTGCTTTTGATGACGAAATTGCATGATAAAAGTACAAATACTTTTACTACCTCTCAGCTGAACCTGCTTGAACGTCCTATTCAAAGAGACAGTGCAATAATAGCAGGCATGCCTTAAATGACAGGGAAATTCAGCGCAGCTATCGATCCTAGCTGGCGCACCTGGCCGAGCAGAGTTCAAGCAAATATGAAAAATGCGATACTCCTTTAGTTGATTTCTAATCCCGATTAAACATGCAACACTTCTATCTAACACTTATTGTATAAGAAGACTATCTAACAGATAACACCCAATTTAACAGATAACGCACACATCTAACTGATAACACACAAATCTAACAGATAACACACAAATTTAACAGATAACACAAAAATCTAACAGATAACACACACATCTAACAGATAACACACACATCCAACAGATAACGCACACATCTAACAGATAACACACAAATCTAACAGATAACACACACATCTAACAGATAACACACAAATCTAAAAGATAACACACACATCTAACAGATAACACACACATCCAACAGATAACGCACACATCTAACTGATAACACACAAATTTAACAGATAACACACAAATCTAACAGATAACACACACATCTAACAGATAACACACAAATCTAAAAGATAACACACACATCTAACAGATAACACACACATCCAACAGATAACGCACACATCTAACTGATAACACACATCTAACAGATAACACAAATCTAACAGATAACACACACATCTAACAGATAACACACAAATCTAACAGATAACACACACATCTAACAGATAAAACACAAATCTAACAGATAACACTCATCTAACAGATAACACAAATCTAAAAGATAACACACAAATCTAACTGATAACACACAAATCTAAAAGATAACACACAAATCTAAAAGATAACACACAAATCTAACAGATAACACACACATCTAACAGATAACACACAAATCTAACTGATAACACACAAATCTAACTGATAACACACAAATCTAACAGATAACACACAAATCTAACAGATAACACACAAATCTAACTGATAACACACAAATCTAACTGATAACACACAAATCTAACGGATAACACACAAATCTAACAGATAACACACAAATCTAACTGATAACACACAAATCTAACTGATAACACACAAATCTAACTGATAACACACAAATCAAACGGATAACACACAAATCTAACAGATAACACACAAATCTAACTGATAACACACAAATCTAACTGATAACACACAAATCTAACAGATAACACACAAATCTAACAGATAACACACAAATCTAACTGATAACACACAAATCTAACTGATAACACACAAATCTAACGGATAACACACAAATCTAACAGATAACACACATCTAACTGATAACACACAAATCTAACTGATAACACACAAATCTAACTGATAACACACAAATCTAACGGATAACACACAAATCTAACAGATAACACACATCTAACAGATAACACACAAATCTAACAGATAACACAAATCTAACAGATAGCACACACATCTAACAGATAGCACACATCTAACAGATAACACACAAATCTAACAGATAACACACAAATCTAACTGATAACACACAAATCTAACAGATAACACACAAATCTAACAGATAACACACAAATCTAAAAGATAACACACAAATCTAACAGATAACACACAAATCTAACTGATAACACACAAATCTAACTGATAACACACAAATCTAACGGATAACACACAAATCTAACAGATAACACACATCTAACTGATAACACACAAATCTAACAGATAACACACATCTAACTGATAACACACAAATCTAACTGATAACACACAAATCTAACGGATAACACACAAATCTAACAGATAACACACATCTAACTGATAACACACAAATCTAACTGATAACACACAAATCTAACGGATAACACACAAATCTAACAGATAACACACATCTAACGGATAACACGTATCTAACAGATAACACGCACCGAACAGATACCTCCTTTCATCTCAATTGCGTGAGTGATTTAGAGTGAGGCAATTAGCTTTGCAGTTATTCCCTCAGGTCAGTCAGTTCACTTTAATCCATAATCCTCTCAACCGAACAGCTACTTTGAACCAGCAGACACAGGCAGCCTATCTTGCCTCAATTTCGCTGTTGTGCAAGTACAGGAAAAAAATGTTTTAGCCCACTTTCAGGAAACTAAAAGAAAACCTACAAAGAAGTTGGAAAAGCAAATTAATGGGGGAAAGCTTCCCCTCCTTCAAAGTGTCCGGATCTGCCCTTTTTGGGATCACTGTAGGCTTTGTAGCGAAAATGCTTGCGTTTCTCAAACGTCTTGAAATAAAAACCGATTGAGAAACACAAAAATTAATTAAAACCAAGTCGTTAATTAACAAATTTGAATGAGGCAACATGCGACGAAGGCAGATGTTTTATAATAATGTGTTTATTTTATTTTTGTTTGCTTAAAAATGCTTAGTTACTCAATAGTTCTTATTATTATTAGTGATGAACAAAGACTTCCACAAACACCAAGTCTTGGTTAATTCATATTAACAGAGCAAATTAAAAAACCTGTTTTGTACATTTCATACTTTTTGCATAAAAATCATTAATTTCCCTATTAGACTACTTACACAAGCGAGGGCAAACAGTAGTATAGTCAGTAAATGAACAAGTTAGGCAGATTCGCCTCCAACAGACTGCAGCACATTGCCAGCATAGCAATGATCCCAATAGTGCTCAACACCGGCCTTCTTAAATATCTCCCTGCCAGCCATCTCAGTTGGGGCGGATTGAAAATCCAGCTTGTCAAATGCGCGATCCTTAGTGAAGCCGGTCCAAACCAGTTTGCACTGGTTGTCTGGCACTTTAGTTTTGCCTTCGGTCCATCTGATCCGCTCAAGCATCAGCCGGCTGAACTTGCGAGTCTGCTTGGGGCCGCCTTCAACTACCACTACACAGCAGTCGCGATGAGTCACCGCCACGCCTGTCATGCCCAGCTGCTCGGCGTTGGCCCGGACCTGAGGATTCAGGGGGTATTTTGAATGGCTGCTTTGTAGGGCCGGCTCAGTTGGGCTTCTTCAGTGTGTCTCTCATGAGTATTTAAGGGGAAATTCACTAGGGTTCTTCATGGTGTATTTAAATCGAGTCTCTTTTTTAGGGGGTATTTGAATAGAATCTTTTAGGGGGTATTTGAATAGAATCTTTCAGGGGGTATTTGAATAGAATCTTTCAGGGGTTATTTGAATAGAATCTTTCAGGGGTATTTGAATAGAATCTTTCAGGGGTTATTTGAATAGAATCTTTCAGGGGTATTTGAATAGAATCTTTCAGGGGTATTTGAATAGAATCTTTCAGGGGTATTTGAATAGAATCTTTCAGGGGTATTTGAATAGAATCTTTCAGGGGTATTTGAATAGAATATTTCAGGGGTTATTTGAATAGAATCTTTCAGGGTATTTGAATAGAATCTTTCAGGGGTATTTGAATAGAATCTTTCAGGGGTTTTGAATAGAATCTTTCAGGGGTATTTGAATAGAATCTTTCAGGGGTGTTTGAATAGAATCTTTCAGGGGTTTGAATAGAATCTTTCAGGGGTATTTGAATAGAATCTTTCAGGGGTTTTGAATAGAATCTTTCAGGGGTGTTTGAATAGAATCTTTCAGGGGTGTTTGAATAGAATCTTTCAGGGGTGTTTGAATAGAATCTTTCAGGGGTGTTTGAATAGAATCTTTCAGGGGTATTTGAATAGAATCTTTCAGGGGTATTTGAATAGAATCTTTCAGGGGTATTTGAATAGAATCTTTCAGGGGGTATTTGAATAGAATCTTTCAGGGGTATTTGAATAGAATCTTTCAGGGGTATTTGAATAGAATCTTTCAGGGGTATTTGAATAGAATCTTTCAGGGGTATTTGAATAGAATCTTTCAGGGGTATTTGAATAGAATCTTTCAGGGGTATTTGAATAGAATCTTTCAGGGGTATTTGAATAGAATCTTTCAGGGGTATTTGAATAGAATCTTTCAGGGGTATTTGAATAGAATCTTTCAGGGGTATTTGAATAGAATCTTTCAGGGGTATTTGAATAGAATCTTTCAGGGGTTATTTGAATAGAATCTTTCAGGGGTTATTTGAATAGAATCTTTCAGGGGTTATTTGAATAGAATCTTTCAGGGGTATTTGAATAGAATCTTTCAGGGGTTATTTGAATAGAATCTTTCAGGGGTATTTGAATAGAATCTTTCAGGGGTTATTTGAATAGAATCTTTCAGGGGTGTTTGAATAGAATCTTTCAGGGGTATTTGAATAGAATCTTTCAGGGGTATTTGAATAGAATCTTTCAGGGGTATTTGAATAGAATCTTTCAGGGGTATTTGAATAGAATCTTTCAGGGGTATTTGAATAGAATCTTTCAGGGGTTATTTGAATAGAATCTTTCAGGGGTATTTGAATAGAATCTTTCAGGGGTATTTGAATAGAATCTTTCAGGGGTATTTGAATAGAATCTTTCAGGGGTTATTTGAATAGAATCTTTCAGGGGTATTTGAATAGAATCTTTCAGGGGTATTTGAATAGAATCTTTCAGGGGTATTTGAATAGAATCTTTCAGGGGTATTTGAATAGAATCTTTCAGGGGTATTTGAATAGAATCTTTCAGGGGTATTTGAATAGAATCTTTCAGGGGTATTTGAATAGAATCTTTCAGGGGTATTTGAATAGAATCTTTCAGGGGTATTTGAATAGAATCTTTCAGGGGTATTTGAATAGAATCTTTCAGGGGTTATTTGAATAGAATCTTTCAGGGGTATTTGAATAGAATCTTTCAGGGGTATTTGAATAGAATCTTTCAGGGGTATTTGAATAGAATCTTTCAGGGGTTATTTGAATAGAATCTTTCAGGGGTATTTGAATAGAATCTTTCAGGGGTATTTGAATAGAATCTTTCAGGGGTATTTGAATAGAATCTTTCAGGGGTATTTGAATAGAATCTTTCAGGGGTATTTGAATAGAATCTTTCAGGGGTATTTGAATAGAATCTTTCAGGGGTATTTGAATAGAATCTTTCAGGGGTATTTGAATAGAATCTTTCAGGGGTATTTGAATAGAATCTTTCAGGGGTATTTGAATAGAATCTTTCAGGGGTATTTGAATAGAATCTTTCAGGGGTATTTGAATAGAATCTTTCAGGGGTATTTGAATAGAATCTTTCAGGGGTTATTTGAATAGAATCTTTCAGGGGTTATTCGAATAGAATCTTTCAGGGGTATTTGAATAGAATCTTTCAGGGGTATTTGAATAGAATCTTTCAGGGGTATTTGAATAGAATCTTTCAGGGGTTATTTGAATAGAATCTTTCAGGGGTTATTCGAATAGAATCTTTCAGGGGTTATTTGAATAGAATCTTTCAGGGGTATTTGAATAGAATCTTTCAGGGGTTATTTGAATAGAATCTTTCAGGGGTTATTTGAATAGAATCTTTCAGGGGTATTTGAATAGAATCTTTCAGGGGTATTTGAATAGAATCTTTCAGGGGTTATTTGAATAGAATCTTTCAGGGGTATTTGAATAGAATCTTTCAGGGGTATTTGAATAGAATCTTTCAGGGGTATTTGAATAGAATCTTTCAGGGGTATTTGAATAGAATCTTTCAGGGGTATTTGAATAGAATCTTTCAGGGGTTATTTGAATAGAATCTTTCAGGGGTATTTGAATAGAATCTTTCAGGGGTATTTGAATAGAATCTTTCAGGGGTATTTGAATAGAATCTTTCAGGGGTATTTGAATAGAATCTTTCAGGGGTTATTTGAATAGAATCTTTCAGGGGTATTTGAATAGAATCTTTCAGGGGTATTTGAATAGAATCTTTCAGGGGTATTTGAATAGAATCTTTCAGGGGTTATTTGAATAGAATCTTTCAGGGGTTATTTGAATAGAATCTTTCAGGGGTATTTGAATAGAATCTTTCAGGGGTATTTGAATAGAATCTTTCAGGGGTTATTTGAATAGAATCTTTCAGGGGTTATTTGAATAGAATCTTTCAGGGGTTATTTGAATAGAATCTTTCAGGGTTTATTTGAATAGAATCTTTCAGGGGTATTTGAATAGAATCTTTCAGGGGTATTTGAATAGAATCTTTCAGGGGTTATTTGAATAGAATCTTTCAGGGGTATTTGAATAGAATCTTTCAGGGGTATTTGAATAGAATCTTTCAGGGGTATTTGAATAGAATCTTTCAGGGGTTATTTGAATAGAATCTTTCAGGGGTTATTTGAATAGAATCTTTCAGGGGTATTTGAATAGAATCTTTCAGGGGTATTTGAATAGAATCTTTCAGGGGTATTTGAATAGAATCTTTCAGGGGTATTTGAATAGAATCTTTCAGGGGTATTTGAATAGAATCTTTCAGGGGTTATTTGAATAGAATCTTTCAGGGGTTATTTGAATAGAATCTTTCAGGGGTATTTGAATAGAATCTTTCAGGGGTTATTTGAATAGAATCTTTCAGGGGTATTTGAATAGAATCTTTCAGGGGTTATTTGAATAGAATCTTTCAGGGGTATTTGAATAGAATCTTTCAGGGGTATTTGAATAGAATCTTTCAGGGGTATTTGAATAGAATCTTTCAGGGGTATTTGAATAGAATCTTTCAGGGGCATTTGAATAGAATCTTTCAGGGGTTATTTGAATAGAATCTTTCAGGGGTATTTGAATAGAATCTTTCAGGGGTATTTGAATAGAATCTTTCAGGGGTATTTGAATAGAATCTTTCAGGGGTATTTGAATAGAATCTTTCAGGGGTTATTTGAATAGAATCTTTCAGGGGTTATTTGAATAGAATCTTTCAGGGGTATTTGAATAGAATCTTTCAGGGGTATTTGAATAGAATCTTTCAGGGGTATTTGAATAGAATCTTTCAGGGGTATTTGAATAGAATCTTTCAGGGGTATTTGAATAGAATCTTTCAGGGGTATTTGAATAGAATCTTTCAGGGGTTATTTGAATAGAATCTTTCAGGGGTATTTGAATAGAATCTTTCAGGGGTATTTGAATAGAATCTTTCAGGGGTATTTGAATAGAATCTTTCAGGGGTATTTGAATAGAATCTTTCAGGGGTATTTGAATAGAATCTTTCAGGGGTATTTGAATAGAATCTTTCAGGGGTATTTGAATAGAATCTTTCAGGGGTATTTGAATAGAATCTTTCAGGGGTATTTGAATAGAATCTTTCAGGGGTTATTTGAATAGAATCTTTCAGGGGTGTTTGAATAGAATCTTTCAGGGGTATTTGAATAGAATCTTTCAGGGGTGTTTGAATAGAATCTTTCAGGGGTATTTGAATAGAATCTTTCAGGGGTATTTGAATAGAATCTTTCAGGGGTATTTGAATAGAATCTTTCAGGGGTATTTGAATAGAATCTTTCAGGGGTATTTGAATAGAATCTTTCAGGGGTATTTGAATAGAATCTTTCAGGGGTATTTGAATAGAATCTTTCAGGGGTATTTGAATAGAATCTTTCAGGGGTATTTGAATAGAATCTTTCAGGGGTTATTTGAATAGAATCTTTCAGGGGTATTTGAATAGAATCTTTCAGGGGTATTTGAATAGAATCTTTCAGGGGTATTTGAATAGAATCTTTCAGGGGTATTTGAATAGAATCTTTCAGGGGTTATTTGAATAGAATCTTTCAGGGGTTATTTGAATAGAATCTTTCAGGGGTGTTTGAATAGAATCTTTCAGGGGTATTTGAATAGAATCTTTCAGGGGTATTTGAATAGAATCTTTCAGGGGTTATTTGAATAGAATCTTTCAGGGGTATTTGAATAGAATCTTTCAGGGGTATTTGAATAGAATCTTTCAGGGGTATTTGAATAGAATCTTTCAGGGGTGTTTGAATAGAATCTTTCAGGGGTATTTGAATAGAATCTTTCAGGGGTTATTTGAATAGAATCTTTCAGGGGTATTTGAATAGAATCTTTCAGGGGTGTTTGAATAGAATCTTTCAGGGGTGTTTGAATAGAATCTTTCAGGGGTTATTTGAATAGAATCTTTCAGGGGTATTTGAATAGAATCTTTCAGGGGTTATTTGAATAGAATCTTTCAGGGGCATTTGAATAGAATCTTTCAGGGGTATTTGAATAGAATCTTTCAGGGGTATTTGAATAGAATCTTTCAGGGGTATTTGAATAGAATCTTTCAGGGGCATTTGAATAGAATCTTTCAGGGGTTATTTGAATAGAATCTTTCAGGGGTTATTTGAATAGAATCTTTCAGGGGTATTTGAATAGAATCTTTCAGGGGTATTTGAATAGAATCTTTCAGGGGTATTTGAATAGAATCTTTCAGGGGCATTTGAATAGAATCTTTCAGGGGTTATTTGAATAGAATCTTTCAGGGGTTATTTGAATAGAATCTTTCAGGGGTATTTGAATAGAATCTTTCAGGGGTATTTGAATAGAATCTTTCAGGGGTATTTGAATAGAATCTTTCAGGGGTATTTGAATAGAATCTTTCAGGGGTATTTGAATAGAATCTTTCAGGGGTTTTTGAATAGAATCTTTCAGGGGTTATTTGAATAGAATCTTTCAGGGGTATTTGAATAGAATCTTTCAGGGGTATTTGAATAGAATCTTTCAGGGGTATTTGAATAGAATCTTTCAGGGGTATTTGAATAGAATCTTTCAGGGGTTATTTGAATAGAATCTTTCAGGGGTGTTTGAATAGAATCTTTCAGGGGTATTTGAATAGAATCTTTCAGGGGTGTTTGAATAGAATCTTTCAGGGGTATTTGAATAGAATCTTTCAGGGGTTATTTGAATAGAATCTTTCAGGGGTGTTTGAATAGAATCTTTCAGGGGTATTTGAATAGAATCTTTCAGGGGTGTTTGAATAGAATCTTTCAGGGGTATTTGAATAGAATCTTTCAGGGGTATTTGAATAGAATCTTTCAGGGGTTATTTGAATAGAATCTTTCAGGGGTATTTGAATAGAATCTTTCAGGGGCATTTGAATAGAATCTTTCAGGGGTATTTGAATAGAATCTTTCAGGGGTATTTGAATAGAATCTTTCAGGGGTATTTGAATAGAATCTTTCAGGGGCATTTGAATAGAATCTTTCAGGGGTTATTTGAATAGAATCTTTCAGGGGTTATTTGAATAGAATCTTTCAGGGGTATTTGAATAGAATCTTTCAGGGGTATTTGAATAGAATCTTTCAGGGGTATTTGTTGAATAGAATATTTCAGGGGTTATTTGAATAGAATCTTTCAGGGGTTATTTGAATAGAATCTTTCAGGGGTGTTTGAATAGAATCTTTCAGGGGTATTTGAATAGAATCTTTCAGGGGTGTTTGAATAGAATCTTTCAGGGGTATTTGAATAGAATCTTTCAGGGGTATTTGAATAGAATCTTTCAGGGGTTATTTGAATAGAATCTTTCAGGGGTATTTGAATAGAATCTTTCAGGGGTATTTGAATAGAATCTTTCAGGGGTATTTGAATAGAATCTTTCAGGGGTGTTTGAATAGAATCTTTCAGGGGTGTTTGAATAGAATCTTTCAGGGGTTATTTGAATAGAATCTTTCAGGGGTATTTGAATAGAATCTTTCAGGGGTGTTTGAATAGAATCTTTCAGGGTGTTTGAATAGAATCTTTCAGGGTTATTTGAATAGAATCTTTCAGGGGTATTTGAATAGAATCTTTCAGGGGTGTTTGAATAGAATCTTTCAGGGGTGTTTGAATAGAATCTTTCAGGGGTTATTCGAATAGAATCTTTCAGGGGTATTTGAATAGAATCTTTCAGGGGTTATTTGAATAGAATCTTTCAGGGGCATTTGAATAGAATCTTTCAGGGGTATTTGAATAGAATCTTTCAGGGTATTTGAATAGAATCTTTCAGGGGTATTTGAATAGAATCTTTCAGGGGCATTTGAATAGAATCTTTCAGGGGTTATTTGAATAGAATCTTTCAGGGGTTATTTGAATAGAATCTTTCAGGGGTATTTGAATAGAATCTTTCAGGGGTATTTGAATAGAATCTTTCAGGGGTATTTGAATAGAATCTTTCAGGGGCATTTGAATAGAATCTTTCAGGGGTTATTTGAATAGAATCTTTCAGGGGTTATTTGAATAGAATCTTTCAGGGGTATTTGAATATAATCTTTCAGGGGTATTTGAATAGAATCTTTCAGGGGTATTTGAATAGAATCTTTCAGGGGTATTTGAATAGAATCTTTCAGGGGTATTTGAATAGAATCTTTCAGGGGTTTTTGAATAGAATCTTTCAGGGGTTATTTGAATAGAATCTTTCAGGGGTATTTGAATAGAATCTTTCAGGGGTATTTGAATAGAATCTTTCAGGGGTATTTGAATAGAATCTTTCAGGGGTATTTGAATAGAATCTTTCAGGGGTTATTTGAATAGAATCTTTCAGGGGTGTTTGAATAGAATCTTTTAGGGGTATTTGAATAGAATCTTTCAGGGGTGTTTGAATAGAATCTTTCAGGGGTATTTGAATAGAATCTTTCAGGGGTTATTTGAATAGAATCTTTCAGGGGTGTTTGAATAGAATCTTTCAGGGGTATTTGAATAGAATCTTTCAGGGGTGTTTGAATAGAATCTTTCAGGGGTATTTGAATAGAATCTTTCAGGGGTATTTGAATAGAATCTTTCAGGGGTTATTTGAATAGAATCTTTCAGGGGTATTTGAATAGAATCTTTCAGGGGCATTTGAATAGAATCTTTCAGGGGTATTTGAATAGAATCTTTCAGGGGTATTTGAATAGAATCTTTCAGGGGTATTTGAATAGAATCTTTCAGGGGCATTTGAATAGAATCTTTCAGGGGTTATTTGAATAGAATCTTTCAGGGGTTATTTGAATAGAATCTTTCAGGGGTATTTGAATAGAATCTTTCAGGGGTATTTGAATAGAATCTTTCAGGGGTATTTGTTGAATAGAATATTTCAGGGGTTATTTGAATAGAATCTTTCAGGGGTTATTTGAATAGAATCTTTCAGGGGTGTTTGAATAGAATCTTTCAGGGGTATTTGAATAGAATCTTTCAGGGTGTTTGAATAGAATCTTTCAGGGGTATTTGAATAGAATCTTTCAGGGGTATTTGAATAGAATCTTTCAGGGGTTATTTGAATAGAATCTTTCAGGGGTATTTGAATAGAATATTTCAGGGGTATTTGAATAGAATCTTTCAGGGGTATTTGAATAGAATCTTTCAGGGGTGTTTGAATAGAATCTTTCAGGGGTGTTTGAATAGAATCTTTCAGGGGTTATTTGAATAGAATCTTTCAGGGGTATTTGAATAGAATCTTTCAGGGGTGTTTGAATAGAATCTTTCAGGGGTGTTTGAATAGAATCTTTCAGGGGTTATTTGAATAGAATCTTTCAGGGGTATTTGAATAGAATCTTTCAGGGGTGTTTGAATAGAATCTTTCAGGGGTTATTTGAATAGAATCTTTCAGGGGTGTTTGAATAGAATCTTTCAGGGGTTATTTGAATAGAATCTTTCAGGGGTTATTCGAATAGAATCTTTCAGGGGTATTTGAATAGAAACTTTTCAGGGGGTATTTGAATAGAATCTTTCAGGGGTTATTTGAATATAATCTTTCAGGGGTTATTTGAATAGAATCTTTCAGGGGTATTTGAATAGAAACTTTTCAGGGGGTATTTGAATAGAATCTTTCAGGGGTATTTGAATAGAAACTTTCAGGGGTATTTGAATATAATCTTTCAGGGGGTATTTGAATAGAATCTTTCAGGGGTTATTTGAATAGAATCTTTCAGGGGTATTTGAATAGAAACTTTTCAGGGGGTATTTGAATAGAATCTTTCAGGGGTATTTGAATAGAAACTTTTCAGGGGGTATTTGAATAGAATCTATTAGAGGTATTAAAATTGAGAACTCTTCAGGGGTATTTAAATCGAGTACTTCTGGAAGTATTTAAATCGTCTTTTAGGTTACTTTCAGGTCTCTCTCAGTGGGTAGTTCGGTTGGTATTCGGTCTTCAGTGGGTAGGGGTTTCTCAGTCGATCCCTTCAGGGGGTATTTCAGTGGGGTCGCTTGTATTGAAAGATGCGCTGCTACACAGGCAAGCTCGAACCTTGAACCGATGCGACAGGTCGGACAGGTCCTTAACCAAGAACACGCTGACAGTCACCCCGGTTTTCGTATCCTCCGTCAGCTTGCGAATCTTTTTAGCTCGCCTCTGCTCGGGCGTCAGCTGGCGGGCTGCGTTGGCCGACTCGTGATCTCGCTTGCGCTTGTCCATTTGGGCGCGGACGAATGCCTCCGCTTTGGTGGGGTCCTGCACCGCCTCGGAGCCCAGCACCTGAGTGCGGGAGGGGCGGAGTTGGGGGCGGATGAAGATTGAGACAGCGGAAATGGGGCGGATTTCAGGAGAGCAGATATCTTCGGTGTGGATTTCAGAGAGAGCGGATATTTGGGGGCGGATTTCAAATGAGCAGATATTTGAAAGGGGCGGATTTCAGATGATCGGATATTTAGAAGGGGGCGGATTTCAGATGAGGGGATATTTGAAAGGGGGCGGATTTCAGATGAGCGGATATTTGAAAGGGGCGGATTTCAGATGAGCGGATATTTCAAAGGGGCGGATTTCAGATGATCAGATATTTGGAAGGGGGCGGATTTCAGATGAGCGGATATTTGGGGAAGGGGCGGATTTCAGACAGAGCGGATTCAGAAGCAGCACAGGCCAAGCACCGCTCACCCTCATCAAGTTAGTCATCCTCAGTTTCGGCTGAGGCGCTGGCACCAGACCAAGCCGCTGTTTCTCCTGCCTCTCCTTCTGCATCTCAACGCGATTCTGCCGGCGCAATTTCTTCTGCTCCTCTTTAGTCAGTTGCAGTTTAATTTCCGGCGGCTTCTCCGGATACTGGGGCGCCTTCAACTGAAAAGGATGCTCCACCAGCCTGGTGAACCAATCGGACTGCAGCAGTTCAACAATAGGCTTGCCGCTATCCAGCACTGAGTAGCTTAAATCGTCCGATTTCAATATGGGCGCGTCCCACCATTCGATGCTGGGCACAACCTCGTCTGTCCGGCTGGCTGACTGGATAGCGGCCAGCTTAGTGGCGCAGGCGATGCCAGTCCGACGGGCCTTGGCCTCCACAGATTCCTGCAGTCGCCGGAGCTGCGCTTTGGTGCGAATCCGGGCGGCCAGCTTGGTGAACTTGCCGGGCTCGTGGAATGCCAGCTGGCGGCGGGACTGACGGTTGGGCAGCTTTTGACTGCAGTGAGGGGATGGGGGTTGGCGATCTGGATGCTGACAAGCTGCGTCTCTTGTCTCTATCACTTGTGTCTAATCTCTATCAGATGTGTCTAATCTCTATCACTTGTGTCTAATCTCTATCACTTGTGTCTAATCTCTATCACTTGTGTCTAATCTCTATCACTTGTGTCTAATCTCTATCAGGTGTGTCTAATCTCTATCACTTGTGTCTAATCTCTATCACTTGTGTCTAATCTCTATCACTTGTGTATAATCTCTATCACTTGTCTAATCTCTATCAGGTGCGTCTAATCTCTATCAGGTGCGTCTAATCTCTATCACTTGTGTCTAATCTCTATCACTTGTGACTAATCTCTATCACTTGTGTCTAATCTCTATCACTTGTGTCTAATCTCTATCACTTGTGTCTAATCATCAGGTGTGTCGAATCTCCATCAGGTGTGTCTATTCTATATCAGGTGTGTCTAATCTCTATCAGGTGTGTCTAATCTCAATCAGGTGTGTCTAATCTATATCAAATGTGTCTTTTAATTCCTATTCAGGTTTGTCTAATCTCTATAGGTGTGTCTTCTAATCTTTATCAGATGTGTTTAATCTCTATCAGGTGTGTCTTCTAATCTCTATCAGGTGTGTCTAATCTATATCAAATGTGTCCTCTAATATCTATCAGATGTGTCTAATCTCAATAACTTGTGTCTAATCTCAATCACTTGTGTCTAATCTCTATCAGGTGTGTCTAATCTCAATCACTTGTGTCTAATCTCAATCAGGTGTGTCTAATCTCTATTAGGTGTTTCTAATCTCTATAAGGTGTCTAATCTCAATCAGTTGTGTTTAATTTCTATCAGGTGTCAATTAATTCCTACAAGGTGCGTATCTTAGGAAATTTATATCAAATATCTATTAAGCAGTTCTTATTTATGCATGTCTCTATCAGATGTCGGTAATATATCCAGATCAGAACCATGTCCAATGGTCCGTCGTTATGGTTTCTTGTCTAGATATGTTTAACAAATATCATTACTAGTTTAATAAGTAGTTCAAACAGTTTCAAATACACAAACTAAACAGCCAGGTAAATCGACAATTCACTCACGGAATCTTCGGGTCGTAAAACTGGCTGCTCTCCAATCCGGTAGGTCCCGAGCTCGGCTCCTCGTTACTTTTCATTGCCTGTTTAAACTGCTCAGACTTTTTCACTCGCAAATTCACCTTGAGAGTGGGCCGGTGCTGGCCGAGCTGAACCTCCTCGCCAGTCAGCCTGTCTATGGTCCGACCCTGCGAGTCTATGATCAGGTTCCTGTAAAGATGAGGGCGACGAGAGGCTGGAAGATCGCTGGGTTGTACGAGTGTTCTACTTCATCGCTACATTTTCTACATTCTTTTACTATACCATCTGCCTTTCCCATCTATACATTCCATACCATCTGCCTTTCCCATCTATACATTCCATACCATCTGCCTTTCCCATCTATACATTCCATACCATCTGCCTTTCCCATCTATACATTCTATACCATCTGCCTTTCCCATCTATACATTCTATACCATCTGCCTTTCCCATCTATACATTCTATACCATCTGCCTTTCCCATCTATACATTCCATACCATCTGCCTTTCCCATCTATACATTCTATACCATCTGCCTTTCCCAACTATACATTCTATACCGCCTTTCCCATCCGTACATTCCATATCATCTGCCTTTCCCATCTATACATTCCATACCATCTGCCTTTCCCATCTATACATTCCATACCATCTGCCTTTCCCATATATACATTCTATACCATCTGCCTTTCCCATATATACATTCTATACCATCTGCCTTTCCCATCTATACATTCCATACCATCTGCCTTTCCCATATATACATTCTATACCATCTGCCTTTCCCATCTATACATTCTATACCATCTGCCTTTCCCATCTATACATTCTATACCATCTGCCTTTCCCATCTATACATTCTATACCATCTGCCTTTCCCATCTATACATTCTGTACCATCTGCCTTTCCAATCTCATCACTAAATCAAAGCAAAAATTGAAGCAAGAACCAGTTTTTTTATAACTCACGTGGCGTTGACTTTTCTGAAATGGGGGAGAAAAGGCAATAATAAGCTGTGGACAAAATCGAGCCAGTGCAATTGCAAATTCTGGAACAAAGAATCAGTCTAAAATCCTTACGCAGCTTCACCAGACGATGCGGAGGCAGCAGTCGAAGTCGAAGGAGCCGCAGCCGTTGTCGTTGCAGGCGGAGTCGCACCTGCTGGCACGAATCTCGGAGCGCCTGCAACGGCGGCGGCAGCGGCTGCTGAATAGTTGGAAGCGGGCATCAGCGGCGGAACGATGCCTCCGCTGCCTCCAGCTCCATTGCTGCTACTAGTAGCAGTAGAACTGCTGAGCACGTTGAGCACAGGTCCCGCCGACTGCAGTCTGGCTTGGATTTGAGCGTGCAACTCAGACTTGCGTTGAATGGCAGCTGCAACGGCTGCCGCTGCCGCTGTGGCCGCATCAATTGGCTTCTGCGGCTGCTGCTGTTGTTGCTGCTGCTGTTGTTCCTGGGATTGCTGCTGCCAACTGCCTGTTCGGGCTGCGCTTTGAGCCATGACTCACTGAAGATGCGGGACAGACACAGCAGTAAAGTATTCTAGATGTTGATTAGACGATATTCTAGGGGTAGAATAGATGGTTATCTAGGGGTAGATTAGATTTTAAGTCTAGGGGTAGAATAGATGATAGTCGAGGGGTAGAATAGATGGTTATCTAGGGGTAGATTAGATGATAGTCTAGGGGTAGATTAGATGGTTATCTAGGGATAGATTAGATGATAGTCTAGGGGTAGATTAGATGATAGTCTAGGGATAGATTAGATGACAGTCTAGGGATAGATTAGATGACAGTCTAAGGGTAGATTGGATGATAGTCTAGGGGTAGATTAGATGATAGTCTAGGGATAGATTAGATGATATTCTAGGGATAGATTAGATTTTTAGTATATAGGATGATAGTCTAGGGGTAGATTAGATGATAGTCTAGGGGTAGATTAGATGGTTATCTAGGGATAGATTAGATGATAGTCTAGGGATAGATTAGATGATATTCTAGGGATAGATTAGATGATAGTCTAGGGATAGATTAGATGATATTCATGGGATAAATTAGATCATCTTCTAGGGGTAGATTAGATGGTTTCTATGGGTAAATTACGAGTAGATAATAAAATTGTCTAGGGATAGAATAGACGTTTCCTAGTAGTAGATCACAGGATATTCTGTAGTACTATCAGCAAAGCAAAAGCACGGACACAAAAATAGTAGATCGAATGCGCGCGAGAATTCCAACAGCATGCATTTTTTATTAGAAAAATAAACAATACAAATTATAATAAGGTAAGTAGATCATTTACTTATTCAAAGGACTTATTTGGCTAAGGTATCAAGTTTTAGTAGCACAGAATAAATTTATTGAAGGAATAAATATACCCTATTAAAGATTTCAGGTAAGCACAGGGTAATATTTAATTAATAAAAATGCCAGCTAATTCTTACATTAAAAAATGCATTAAAGCCAAGATACTTTACTTCATCGGATTTTATAAGCATCCTTGTCAAAAATTTTACTGTGGCCAGGCCACACAAACTAATGATTACGACTTTGTAAAGAACGAAGTTAACGAGGTCTGCTTGCCACCGCCAGACTTTTTGCCTTGACGCTGCTTCCCACAAGACGCCACAGCGGCTCCTCCTCGCTTCTTAGGCCCGTCTTGATCCTTAGCTGGTAGCGCCTCTTCTGGCTGATTCTTAGAAACAGAAGCAGATTCCGTCTTCTTTTGCTCTTCAGCCTCATTGCTATTATTGTCATTGTCTTCTTCTGAGAATGGCTCAGCAACATTCTCAGTTACCAGGTAGCCTTCGTCGTTGACAAAGGTGCGGACAACGTTGCGCACACCGCGGCGCCTTCGCGGACCGTCTGGCTCTTTTGCTGCTTCTGATTTGTCTTCTGGTTTTTTCTGCTTTGTTGAAGAGTCGCTAATACCAGTAGCGCCGGCAGAGGCTGCCGACGGGGTGTCGGGCGCTAGCACAACTTTTTTCTTGGCTTTTTTATTATTGTTATCCCGTTGATCTTCGTCGCTACTGGCCTTGCCGCTGCTGCTACTGCTACTAAAAGTCATAATCCGACGTCGCTTGTGCCTATTGGCTCCAGTGGCTTTCTGAGCTTTGCCTTTGCCATTCCTAACGCGAGCAGTGCCTCCCTCATCGCCACTGCTATCGTCACTAATCACTGCGACTTTCTTTTTAGCATTTTGCAACTTCTTTGTTTCAGACTTTGACTGCTTCTGCTTCTGCTGTTTGGTCTTCTTGCTAGCCATAAAAGAAGAAAACTCATTGTCGCTGCTGTTCTCTGCAACCGGGGCTTCCTGCTCACTCTGCTCTGCTTGAGCCTCTGCTTCCGATGATTCCGATGAAGAAAAACCAGTCCTACGACGTTTGCCCTTCTCGACACTGACGTCATTAGTCTTTGTTGTTGTTGTTGTTGTCTTTGTAGTATTGGTGGATTGGCGCTTTTTTGACTGAGAGGGCGCAGCTGATGAGGCTGCAGCTGGTTTTGCTGGCTTTTTAGCAGCAGCAGCTACAGCCGCGGCCGCCGCCTCCGACGCTGTGGCTTTTGCGGTGAAAAAACTGCCAATATTTGCGCCACTAGTTTTGGCATTCTTCTTTGAAGTATGCTGTTGTTGCTTCTGCAGAGCCTGCTTTTGCTGCTTCTGCGGCTCTACAGTAGCTTCTTCAGAAACTGAGACAGTCGGCTTTGGCGGAGCTGCAGCAGATTCTGCCGAGTTCTGTTGCAGTTTTGGCTGTTCAACTTTCTTAACACTACTAGCTTGCTCCGCCACTGCAGGCGGTTTTGGAACAGCTTTTGTTGCTGCAAGAGTAACAGGCGCGGCGGGAGGCCTGTAGGCCTTTTTACGCTCACGCAGCTTGATCTCAGTTGAGACCAACGGGCCAACACTGCTCGAGTCGGCATCGCTAAGGCTGGCAAAATTTGTTAATTTGCGAAGTACTTTAGCCTCAAGTGTGCCGTCATTTGTATCATCTGATGCACCAACTAATCTGCGCGGATCAACTGCTTGACTGGCGCAACTGCTAAGCTTTCCAGTTAGCGCAGGCAAATCAGCCTCAGACACTAGGCACACCTGCTCACATTCGCTGTCATCTGGATTGTTATCTGACAGGCCAGTAAAGTACATCAACTTTAGAGACATGATTGCTGACTATTCGTTTTTTTGCAGCAATTGATATCAGAATCAATTTCTTGCTTTTAGTTAATTGCAGACATAAATAATTGAGGAAAATAAACAACTAAAAGTTATTCAATTATTCAAGATTTTGTTAATAGTTTGTTAATAAATCCTTTAAATCATCTCAATACATTTACATAGAATATTGTTCACCTGAATTGTTGTAACTGCATAAAAAGGAATAGTATTCATCACATTGAAACAAGAGTTTTTGAACCTGGGTAGTTGATATTGCAAAGTAAATAAAAAACCTTTTCAAAATTAATCACTACATTCTAATTTAAATGATCTTACTAATGGAGCCAAATGGCTAATGAATATTAATATTAAATATCATCATCTAATATTGCTCCTAAAATCCTTCATTATTAATCAAAATGCTAGTTCTAATTAAAACAAGTATAAGACATATGTATCCCTTTTAGAATAAGTTTATTATAAACTATAGATTGCCAACTAACAGAATTTAATATTTTCCAATGTCACATCCTGAATTCAGTGATAAAGTTGAAAAGCAAGGCAATATTACATGTTGTGGCACATTGTGATGAATGGGCGGCAGTGCTAAAAGTATAGGGCATGTTTAACACTATAGAAAAAATTTAATAATCATTTGAGACTTTGAACAAAGAGTTTCAACATATTTACTTTATTTTTTGTTTTATATTTATTGTTATCTCTTGTTTTCTATTATCTAAGTACAAACTATAAATGAAAAGAAAATTTATATCAAAATAGTAGTAAAAAAGCTTTTGCCAATTTTAGGCAAAAAGACCACAGTGCCAAAATGGCACAATGCATTAAAAAATTCAGAAATTGATCTCTAATGGACTAATAAAAAATATTCAAAATTCAATATACAATAGGTGTTATTTTACTCAGGCAAATAAAGCCTATCAAATGAAATAAAAAACTATTAAAAACCTTCAAAATCTTGCTAGAGTCTCTATTTTAGACAATATTTATAGCTAAGCCAACTAGGTCAAGTATTGATTGAAAATGGTAATGGGTCTGATTCTTAGGCCTTATCCTTGACCTTATCTAGCTCAGTGGCCTAGGCTAAATAATTAACCTAGCTAGGTAGGCTAGGCCTAACTATCTAACCCAGGGATCAGCAAACTTTTAGTGCAGGCTGGATTAGAATACTAGGGCTAAGATAGCAGGCCAGAAAAAATGCATAACAATTGTAGGTTTATATAAAAATTTTAGATTAGACCAAATACAAGTAGGCCCTATATAACCAACAACCATACATGTGCAACAGTTGGCCAAGGTGGCCAATCTGGCTGACCAATTTGGTAGCCAACCAAGGTAAGTCACAAAAATGCCCACTTAAATAAATACCCTAGTAGTAAGTAGATAATGAGGCATTTTGCCTTAATAAAACAGTCATAGTTACTTTTGCCATTTCCCAAAGTTGTGTTAATTTTGCTTTAGGGTTTCTTTTATATGTAAGTCACATTTTTGGCCAAAAACTATCACTTTTTTGTTATAACTAAGTTGTATGATTGACCAAATTTTGGAGGTTGTGCATGTATAGTAACAACTCTATAGTTAAAACTGATACAACCTATATAGGATAAAAGCTAATTTTACTTGTAAAGTTGAATGTTTCAATATAAAATTGATTTACAGGCCAGACTTAAAGGTGTTGCAGGCTAGATTTAGTCTGCTAGCGAGAGTTTACTGACCCTTTATCTAACCTAACCTTAAGCTTAAAATAGGTAGTTGTTATTGTTACAGTGACCATACCAATAGCAAGATTGTTATTTTTATGGCTAATATATAAAACAAATACTATCTAAATTAAATGACAATTGATGGACTTGCAGTGCAAATAATAAGAGGCTATTAACATTGAGTTTAAAAATAAAGAAACATGTTGATATTAAATATTATTATAATTTAAAGGCCTAATGGTTCTTGTTATCTACTTTAACTAGCTTTATTAAGCTTATTTACATAATTATATAATAGGGGGGCCTAGGCTTTGTTTTCAGTAGACTAACTTTCTTAGAAACATAATTTCAAAACTCTATCATTTGTTATACTATATAAATACTAGAACTTTTTGAACATTTTATATGTTGTTTTGTTTAAAATAGTAAAGATAAGTTTTATTATAAATAGGGGCCCACTGACATTGAGAGCCTAATCAAATAAATTGTCTTCTTTATCAAACAATAACTATTTTTAATCCTTATATTTGCAGCTCCTTCAAAGCTTGCTAAGCATTTCTCTAGTTGTTTTTTGGAGAAGAAATTGAATCAGCCTTAGGCTATATATTTGTTTTTTATATAATACCATTTTTGAGTAATAGATAGTGAGTTAAGAATAGCCCCAAGATTGGGAGAATTTAATCTATTCTTAGAGAACAAGATAGGCCTATCCAGAGTTGGAATCTAAGAAATCACATTAGAACCAGATTTTCTAGAGAAACCCACCTTAGGATAGAATAATACCTAGAAAGTAAGCTATGACTGTCTTTTTTTGATCCTAGGGAAGCCCAGGAATAAGAGAGAAAAAAGCCTATATTCCTATAACTTAAAACCTTAAGTTAGAGGAATGTAGGGTAATAGGGATAGGATAGATAGTGCCATAAGACCACTTAGGCCAATAAACACCTAGTATCCTGATTGCAGCGCATGGGCATTTTGGCGGACGGCGTCCAGCGCGGATCTAATATGGCGCGGCGCGGCGCGTACGGTGCGCAGCGATTAGTACGGCGCGGCACAGTACTTATTAGATGCCGAGGCATTTAGGCTTGATAAGACAGTCATAGTTACTCCTGCCGTTTACCCAAAACTGCGTTAATTTTGGTTTAGGGTTTCTTTCACAGGTAAGTCATTTCACAGCGTGGCGCAGGTTGTGTAGGCGTCTGGCGTACTTAAGCCATGCGCTGCAATAGGGCCTAGTATGCTATTAATAGTGAAACTCTTATAATTTTTAAAGAATATTTTCTCTAAAAAATATAGTGTTCAAGCTAGGCCACTTTACACTTAAAGTACAACTTTTTAATTTACGTCAGCATAGAATTGAAAACTAGAAATTTTATTTTTTGTTGCATGGGCCATGATCTGCATATGACTTGTTTTTACAGCTGGCATGCGCATGCGCATTTGCGCGCTACTCCAAAAATGTGTGTGTGTGTGTGTGTTTTCCTACCCCCAAGCAAGAATTCCATCCTGGTAATACATGCACTAAGTAGGCCCTATATTAATGTGCTACTAACTAATAAAAGTATATAATTAATAGCAGTAAGATCATTTAAAAGGATAGAACTCTAAGAACTGCATCTGTTACAACTTAGTGGCTAATTAACCAATGGGATTTCCCATGATATGGGAAAGAGACCTGTTATAATTGTTAGGCCTTAGCTGTTAGCTGCCTAACTACTAATGTAAATGAACTTTCTTCCCAACCCCAATGACCATAAAAATAACAGTTTTGCTATTTATAATTATAGTATAGTTACATTAAGTTAAAACCTTAAGCACAGATAGTGTCTTATATGCTGACCATAAAAATAACCATTTCACTATTTATACAGTCATTGAAACATTAACAATAACAACTGACTTGAAATAATATTTAGGGTCAGGCAGAGGCAGCCAGCCAGGCCTATCCTACATTTAATTAAATTTAACTTTAATTAAATTTTTCAAGAATTTACTGCAGCGAATAAGGCATAGTGTTAACCACTATTGGCAGACAGTAAAAAAGACTTGCTTTGCCCTGTAGCCTTTAATTCATTGCTACCTTGGTTCTGTATTCAAATGTCAATAGACAATGTCACAATATAATAGGTAGGCCCTAGACGTAGGCCTAGCCTAGGCCTGCAAATAACTCATTTCTCTCGTTATTTTCACATATACTAGGTTTTAACCTAATTAGATCTTTCTCTCCTGCTCTCTGTCTTATCAGTTTTATACTTTTCTGTAATAATATAGTGCAAGTTATGTAATTCGATTAAAAAAAATTATTATTGCCTAATTTATACCGATACTTGTACATGTATGTCATTATCAAAACTTTTAAATTTTAAACTGGCTCCGAATTTCTTAGCACTTTTTGATGATTAAAACTAAGTTAATGCTAAATAGGTAAGGTTTTTACTGTTGTTACTGAGCTTTAGATTAAAATGCAGAAAACCCCACGAAATTCGGACCACGCAGAGTCAAGTTAAACGAAGGTTCCTATAGATAGGTAGGTACATGGTTTTGTTTTGATTTTTAGTATATTTGAAGTTTTGATTTTTAGTATAAGAAGATCTTAGAGATTTAGTATATTGTGATTGCAATCTCTAGAGCGTTATGGACATTCAAGCATACAAACCTTAGAGATTTAGTATATTTAGATTACTGTAGTTGCAAATGAAAAGCCAAAATTAACGTTTGAATACTTTGAGGCATGCAATGTTGAGTTTAATTACGTACGGGTACTCTTCTTTGTTTGGTTTGCATGCTTGAACCATACAAGAACATAATCATTGTTTTAAGTCTGAAATTGCTATACAATTTATAAAAATGTATACATCTGTTGCCATCTTCCAATGTATCGCGGTAGTGTTTTAAATAAATTTTAAGCTTATTAATTAATTAATCGGGCTTAAATTTTCGAGAAAAGCGAACGTAGAAGTAATCATTTTTTCACTCGATTGAGGGCACTCCCTCAAATGTAAAAGTAATAATTGTTTCACTTGATTGAGGGCACCCCTCAAATGAAATTGTTAAGCTTGCAATTTGTATTGCCAGTCAGAAAAATTGTAAGCTCGCTAGTCAAAGGTATACGATCACAACATTACAATACACAGATTTCGGGATATACTAGGCCGTCGTAAATAAAATGTAAAAATCGACTGGTGAGATGTAATATCAATAGAAAGGAAATTGTTGAAACCAAAGGGCGTTTACAATCCCTTCCTTCCTATATACAGTAGCTGCGCCAAACCACTTCGCGCATGTGACAAAATTTAAGCAAAATCAATTATTTAACGCATTGCCGCTTCTATTTTACGCCACGGACTCAACAACGTTTAGTCGTGAGCATGGGCAAATTGGTCTATTAACTATTAATCGCAGAAGGAAAGCAGACAATATATAACATTGTATGCAAATGTTTAATGTGTTAATTTCAGCGTAGTACACGGTCGCTCTGAGGCACACATAGATGCATTGTATCAATTCATAATCGCGGTTGATTAATATCCTAGGTAGAGAGCCCATATTACCACCAAAGATACATTATGGATCCCTACAAGGTGCAAAGCATGCTGCCCCGTCTGAGAGGTCACACAGGCAAGATGGTGCAAGAGGACGCCGGAATGAAGCGCATGATTCGGCCAGTGTACAATCGGCACACTAAGAATTTACCCAAATTTATTGCTCTGCCATTTACTGTCTGCTTCAACTTTCCGGGTACGTTGATTTCCAAATATTTACCTGGCTTAGACATAAAGACTCACCAACATATATTTAACTAAAATTTCAAGCACTGGCCTGCTTGGACTCTCAAAGATCTATCCCCCCAATCCACTGTCAAAGTAAATGGTACTCCCTCAAATCAAATAAAATGGCACTCCCTCAAATCAAATAAAATGGCACTCCCTCAAATCAAATAAAATGGCACTCCCTCAAATCAAATAAAATGGCACTCCCTCAAATCAAATAAAATGGCACTCCCTCAAATCAAATAAAATGGCACTCCCTCAAATGAAAATGGCACTCCTTCAAATGAAAATGGCACTCCTTCAAATGAAAACGGCACTCCTTCAAATGAAAATGGCACTCCCTCAAATGAAAATGGCACTCCTTCAAATGAAAATGGCACTCCTTCAAATGAAAACGGCACTCCTTCAAATGAAAATGGCACTCCCTCAAATGAAAATGGCACTCCCTCAAATGAAAATGGCACTCCTTCAAATGAAAATGGCACTCCCTCAAATGAAAATGGCACTCCCTCAAATGAAAATGGCACTCCTTCAAATGAAAATGGCACTCCATCAAATGAAAATGGCACTCCTTCAAATGAAAATGGCACTCCCCCTCTAATAGAATGGCATACACGCAAATAAAAATGGCAAGTCCTCAAATTGTACACAGGCACGTAGTACCTGTAAAGACGCTTACACGGGTGTACAGCGGCCTTTGGGGTTGACCCTCATGGATGCAAATCACACGACAACCCTTGGTCAATATTCGGGCGCACAAGCCCCAAATGAAAATGTGTTCGCCCACGGAATCGAACCAAGGAGTCGTGATACAAGAGCACTGCAATTAATAAACAGATTAAACCAAATTCACAACAAAGGAACATCGCTGACCCACGCGGAAGTGAAAGCCTCAATCGAGACTAAACTAGAGCAACTATCTGGGCAGTACAAAATCACCAACGTGCAGTTCTTGCCGCTAGCCAGCCAACTGAATCTGCGAGCTATGGACAACCGTTGGCTAGTGTCGTTCAACAAAAACGAGCCCAAACTTGAGCTGGTCAGATTCGGACTGAAACTAAGAGGCTCGTACGTTGCCGTTCGAGACTACAGCGACGTGCAACGAGTTGAAATGGCTGTCTGGCAGCTGGCTAATCCAGACAAATCCGACAGTGTTCTGGGCAGCGACAGTAGCAGGCCAACTACGGGATTCGAGTCTGTCAACAGCGGCGGTGGCAGCACCGATCTTGACAAGGTTAAACGAGCGCTAACGAAGCGTAGGCACACCTTTGCGGAGCTCAGGCCGCTGCTTGACGAGTGTTGAGCAACAGTTGAACAAACTCTTGGGGGGAGTAGGGGATCACAGAGGGAGTAGGGGATCACAGAGGGAGTAGGGGATCACAGAGGGAGTAGGGGAGCACAGAGGGAGTAGGGGATCACAGTGGGGAGTAGGGGAGCACAGAGGGAGTAGGGGATCACAGTGGGGAGTAGGGGAGCACAGAGGGAGTAGGGGATCACAGTGGGGAGTAGGGGAGCACAGAGGGAGTAGGGGATCACAGAGGGAGTAGGGGATCACAGAGGGAGTAGGGGAGCACAGTGGGGAGTAGGGGATCACAGAGGGAGTAGAGGAGCACAGTGGGAAGTAGGGGAGCACAGAGGGAGTAGGGGAGCACAGAGGGAGTAGGGGATCACAGAGGGAGTGAGGGAGCACAGTGGGGAGTAGGGGAGCACAGAGGGAGTAGGGGATCACAGAGGGAGTAGGGGATCACAGAGGGAGTAGGGGAGCACAGTGGGGAGTAGGGGATCACAGAGGGAGTAGAGGAGCACAGTGGGAAGTAGGGGAGCACAGAGGGAGTAGGGGAGCACAGAGGGAGTAGGGGATCACAGAGGGAGTGAGGGAGCACAGTGGGGAGTAGGGGAGCACAGAGGGAGTAGGGGATCACAGAGGGAGTAGGGGATCACAGAGGGAGTAGGGGAGCACAGTGGGGAGTAGGGGAGCACAGTGGGGAGTAGGGGAGCACAGAGGGAGTAGGGGAGCACAGTGGGGAGTAGGGGAGCACAGTGGGGAGTAGGGGAGCACAGTGGGGAGTAGGGGAGCACAGTGGGGAGTAGGGGAGCACAGAGGGAGTAGGGGATCACAGAGGGGAGTAGGGGAGCACAGTGGGGAGTAGGGGAGCACAAAGTCGAGCACAGAAGGGAGCAGGGCTGTTACAGTAACCTGACCTGTTTACTGACTTTAATATACACTACTAACTTTAGAAATATGAATAATAAAAGGTTTACAGCCTTACAAACAGATGCACTTTTAAAAATCCTATTAACGAAAACACACTAAATACTAAACAAATAAATAAACTAACAAAACAGTTAAAAAACTGGTACAGTTTCCTCACAGAGCGTCCAGCAGCAGGAAAGGCCTATCATTGCTTTGCTGTGTCGATTTATTCCTAACGGCAAACAAAAATATATATATATTTGTTAATATATATATTTTGTTAACTGACACGGTTATTTTTATTAATATTAGTTTGAATCTTGCAATTTTTCTATTACAATTTCAGCAGGGAAGTTGCTTATCCCACAACGCAGGAAAATTAGTATTATAAATAAATAGAATAATTTATTATTAAAAACTGAATCAGTTATTTTTTTGTTAAATTCAATCAGTCAAACACGATTCGAGAAAGTCAGGAGAGACGCACTGAAGCAAGAAAAAATATTATAATAAACAAAATCGAACTGGCGGAAAATGAAAAGCCGGATGTGATAATAAATTACCAAAAATATATTAAGAACCAAAGGTTGTTTCTAAGCGCACTGGCGATATGATAGCCTTACTTGCTATAGTTGCAGTTAAATGGCAAGGAACTTAAAAAATAATTAACATAACGATATAGTTTTAGATTATTGTTAAAGGAGGAACCAAACGAGAAAGAAGCACAAAAAATAAGAAAAATGACTATCTGGTTTGAGGAGATATACATGTACACACGAAGGCAACATGCACATGAAGACAAATGTAGATGAAGACGCATGCACATGACGTCAACGTGGATATGAAGACATATGCACATGAAGACATACTTTGAAGAGACATATGCACATGAAGCCACATTCGCATGAAGGCATAGGCACATAAAGACAACATGCACATGAAGACACATACTTTTGAAAAGACACATGCACATGAAGACACACATGAAGTTACATACTTTTGAAGAGACAAGCACATGAAGACACACATGAAGACACATACTTTTGAAGAGACACATGCACATGAAGACACACATGAAGACACATACTTTTGAAAAGACACATGCACATGAAAACACACATGAAGTTACATACTTTTGAAGAGACAAGCACATGAAGACACACATGAAGACACATACTTTTGAAGAGACACATGCACATGAAGACACACATGAAGACACATACTTTTGAAGAGACACATGCACATGAAGACACACATGAAGACACATACTTTTGAAGAGACACATGCACATGAAGACGCACACAAAAAAGCGGCGCAGGCAACACGCGGAGCCGCAGACAGACAGACATGTTGAAAAAATAATATAATTCCGTCGATTTGTACTATCAGTAGTAGCGGATAATTACTAGTATTTTATCAGAAGAAAATTGCAGCCTTAAAAACATACCCAATTACTAAACGTAGATAACGCGCCAGAGAACATTTGCAACAACAACAAAAGATTGGTGCACAGTCATTATACAGGTCAGGTGGTTAACAATAGATTTTTAATTGCCAAAAATAGATTCGTCGCCAGTTGCGTGAGAAATTAAAATAAAAAACGCAAGCCTGAACTACTGTTACTACTATTACTGAATAGTAGGCACAGTAGAGCGGATTGCGTTTCTCCCCAAGCACTGGCGAGTCATGAGTGGCAACCGGACGTTTAATTAAAAAAACAAAAACAAGTTTCACTGAAACGCAGGCATTAAATTCCGGGTTTTCTTGCTTTAACAGTTTTGTTTTAACTTTCCCGCAGATTGAACTGATTTGGAAACAACTAATAGGGCTATTCTCAGGGGTGCTCCACACGTTGCTGTGGCTGGAATTTCCTGGGATTTGAAGCTTGGGGATTTGAAGCTTGGGGATGTGAGGCTTGGGGATTTGAAGCTTGGGGATTTGAAGCTTGAGGATTTGAAGCTTGGGATTTGAAGCTTAAGGATTTGAAGCTGGGGATTTGAAGCTTGGGGATTTAAAGCTTGGGGATTTGAAGCTTGGGGATTTGAAGCTTGGGGATTTGAAGCTTGGGGATTTGAAGCTTGAGGATTTGAAGCTGGGGATTTGAAGCTTGGGGATTTAAAGCTTGAGGATTTGAAGCTGGGGATTTGAAGCTTGGGGATTTGAAGCTTGAGGATTTGAAGCTGGGGATTTGAAGCTTGGGGATTTGAAGCTTGGGGATTTGAAGCTGGGGATTTGAAGCTTGGGGATTTGAAGCTTGAGGATTTGAAGCTTGGGATTTAAAGCTTGGGGATTTGAAGCTTGAGAATTTGAAGCTTGGGGATTTGAAGCTTGGGATTTGAAGCTTGGGGATTTGAAGCTTGGGGATTTGAAGCTGGGGATTTGAAGCTTGGGGATTTGAAGCTTGGGGATTTGAAGCTTGGGGATTTGAAGCTTGGGGATTTGAAGCTTGGGGATTTGAAGCTTGGGGATTTGAAGCTTGAGGATGTTAGACTTGGGGTACAAGGCTTAGTGATCAAGACACCCCAATCAATTGAAACAAAACTGGTAAGCTACAATACATAGTTGAATTTAATCAATCAGTGATGCACAGGTCGCAACGAACAAGATAAGATACTTTACGCTTTATTATTGTTGTTTTACTGAGAAGCTACCCGACTCTGCAGCGCCGCCTGTTGCTGCTCAGTGAGCTGCGGCCAGCAGGCTTTCACAGCCTCAGGATTAGCCAAGACTTGGCGGGCAATGGCCACGATACGGGCCGCTGTTGGCTTGTCCTCGTCTAGGGCCTCGCGGTACAGGCACTCGCCAATGATGGCCAGAATGCGGGGCACGTTCTGATTGTTGGGGCCCAGGATGTTAGGGTCGTTGCTGCGGAAGAGGTAAGGCGGTGCAGCGTTGTTGTTTTATCTGTAAAGCTGGCGTTTTCTACGTTTTCTTTGTTTCTAAATCAATAAATTCAATATTAAATCGTTCCGCTTGTTGCACTTGTCTATTTTAGACTGTTTAGATATCGATCGGTACGAGTCTGTCTTTCTGTCTTAGTGTCTGTCTTAGTGTCTGTCTAAGTGTCTGTCAGTTTGTCGGTCAGTCAGTCAGTCAGTCAGTCAAGTCAGTCAGTCTGTCTGTTGTTTGTCTGTTTGTCTGTCAGTCTGTGTCAAGTCAGCCGGACAGGGCACTAACCGCTCAATGAGGTCGCACAGGAAGCCATAGACGTGCTCAGTCTCCTCCCTGTCCTCGGACACTGGCAGCCAGCTCAGCCACATTGGCAGGATCTGTTCAGGCGGCTGTCCGGCCACCTCAGCCGGGCAGTGCTTGAGAATTTTCGTAGCCGCAGCGATGGCATTCTCCGTGCAGCTGACATTGTCCTCGTTGCGCGAGTCTGGGGCTGCGATCAGCTGTACCAGGAACGGCATCATCTGGCTGAGGGTCGGATGGTACTGCGGCCCGCCAAACTGAGCGGCAACGCCGAGGCCGTACAGGGCGGCTTGCCGGAGGTCGGGCTCTTTGTGCACCGCCGAGGATACCAGGCGAGGCAGGAACACCTGGGCGGGCGGGTGAAGCGATACGACAGTAGATTGATTGAGGTCACTCCTGGAGTCACTTTTTGAATTGAGGCCACTTTTTTAATTTGGGGTCACTCTAGTTGGACTGGGGTCACTCTAGTTGGACTGGGGTCACTCTAGTTAGACTGGGGTCACTCTAGTTGGACTGGGGTCACTCTAGTTGGACTGGGGTCACTCTAGTTGGACTGGGGTCACTCTAGTTGGACTGGGGTCACTCTAGTTGGACTGGGGTCACTCTAGTTGGACTGGGGTCACTCTAGTTGGACTGGGGTCACTCTAGTTGGACTGGGGTCATTCTAGACTGGGGTCACTCTAGTTGGACTGGGGTCATTCTAGACTGGGGTCACTCTAGTTGGACTGGGGTCATTCTAGACTGGGGTCACTCTAGTTGGACTGGGGTCATTCTAGACTGGGGTCACTCTAGTTGGACTGGGGTCACTCTAGTTGGACTGGGGTCACTCTAGTTGGACTGGGGTCACTCTAGTTGGACTGGGATCACTCTAGTTGGACTGGGGTCACTCTAGTTGGACTGGGGTCACTCTAGTTGGACTGGGGTCACTCTAGTTGGACTGGGGTCACTCTAGTTGGACTGGGGTCACTCTAGTTGGACTGGGGTCACTCTAGTTGGACTGGGGTCACTCTAGTTGGACTGGGGTCATTCTAGACTGGGGTCACTCTAGTTGGACTGGGGTCATTCTAGACTGGGGTCACTCTAGTTGGACTGGGGTCATTCTAGACTGGGGTCACTCTAGACTGGGGTCACTCTAGTTGGACTGGGGTCACTCTAGTTGGACTGGGGTCACTCTAGTTGGACTGGGGTCACTCTAGTTGGACTGGGGTCACTCTAGTTGGACTGGGGTCACTCTAGTTGGACTGGGGTCACTCTAGTTGGACTGGGGTCACTCTAGTTGGACTGGGGTCACTCTAGTTGAACTGGGGTCATTCTAGACTGGGGTCACTCTAGTTGGACTGGGGTCATTCTAGACTGGGGTCACTCTAGTTGGACTGGGGTCATTCTAGACTGGGGTCACTCTAGTTGGACTGGGGTCATTCTAGACTGGGGTCACTCTAGTTGGACTGGGGTCATTCTAGACTGGGGTCACTCTAGTTGGACTGGGGTCATTCTAGACTGGGGTCACTCTAGTTGGACTGGGGTCATTCTAGACTGGGGTCACTCTAGTTGGACTGGGGTCACTCTAGTTGGACTGGGGTCACTCTAGTTGGACTGGCGTCACTCTGGTTTGGGTTCACTTATATAAAGTTATAAGTCCCGTTTTTTGGTAACCTAACTGGTTTCAGCTCAGTGTTAAATACGACAATGTATTTTCGCTTCCACCTATTAATTAACAAATAATAATGAATCTGACCTCCTGATAGCGAAAGCTAGCCGGTCCCAGGTGCTCAATAACGTCGTCAAAGATGCATACACCCCATTGCCAATCTAGCCAGGAGCGGCTCTCGTCCAATAGTTTAGCAATTAGCGGTAGCAGACGCTGCAGTTGCGGTTCGAACTGCTGCTTGTAGGCGCTGAGCAGCGAGTGCAGTACGTCAGCCACGCGGGAGAGTACGTATTCGTCGTCTTCGCCTTCGGTTTTCAGTCGTTCCTCTTCGACATCGTCGTAATCTTCGTCGTGACGAGCGGCCTGACGCTTTTCGGCTTTTTCAAAATGAGAATTGAGCAGCTTCTCAAGGAGTTCGAGACAGGGGTCCATGCTGTCCGCTAGACAGCCTGCTCCCATGGCTTCGATGCACTGAGCTAGGCTGCTCAGGCCGTCGGCTTGAACTTCGGGCTCGGGCTCATCACCGATTGCGGCAATCAGACTCGGCCGAATGTAGCCCCACAGGTTGCCGAGGAAGGTGGGGCCTGAGAGGGGATGAGTAAGTCAATAGGGTTCATTGTTGCTGTGCCTGCGACTTGCGGAATGAGGATTCACTGTGGTCAATATGATGGAGCATTGGTTTATGGAATTGTATAGGGGTGATCTGGGTTATGAGGATGGGGATCTAGGATCAGAATGGGGAATTAGGTGGAATGGGGTTCTAGGACCAGAGTGGGGATTTAGGATCAGAATGGGATCTAGGACCAGGAAGCGGATCAAGGATCAGGATGGGGATCTAGGATCAGGATGGGGATCTAGGATCAGGAAGAGGATCAAGGATCAGGTTGGGGATCCATGATCAGGATTGGGGATCTAGGAGCAGAATGGAAATCTAAGAGCAGAGTGGGGATCTAGGAGCAGAGTGACGTGAGGATCTAGGATCAGAATGGGGATCTAGGATGAGGAAGAGGATCAAGGATCAGGATGGATATTATAGTAGGTATAAACTACCATTCGCAGGTTACTCACCCTGCGACCTGGCGCACTCCAGCAGATGCGGCAGCGATTCGCAAGCAGCCGAACGAACCTCGTCGTGAAAGTAGAACTTCAGCAGCGGCACCATCAGCTGAGCCACCTGCTCCGTGTAGGGAGCGAAAGCTTCGCGCAGCTCTCTGGCGTAGCAGACAAGCATCTGACAGGCGTTGGCCTTGTCCTCCAGGCCGCTAGTCTTGATGGCAAAGTTCTGCTCGTCGGCCAGCTTAATAAATTGCCATTCGGGATCCTGCTCGGCGTTCTGCACCTCCTCGGAGTCCATGATGCACACTTCGGGCTTGATCTCCGCCGCTTTCATTACCGGGCCCATTACTAGGGGTAGGTAGGGCTCGAACTCGCGACCCATGATTTTGCACATACGAGCCCAGGCCGAAATCATATAGGTCATCTGCGGCGGCGAGGTGGGCCGGGAGAATGACTATGAGAAGTGTCATTTCGACGCTATATGAATGCCACTAGAGGACACCATTAGAAGTGACCTTTTAGGCGCGAGACAGACGCTAGTAGAGGCAGTAATTTTAGAGGCTAGAATGACGTTACTGAAAGTGCTAGTTATGGACCACACAGGTGCCACTAGAAGTGCCATTTCATAGCCTACACAGGTGCCACTAGGAGTGCCATTTTATATCCTACACAGGTGCCACTAGGAGTGTCATTTTATGCACTACACAGGTGCCACTAGAAGTGCCATTTCATAGCCTACACAGGTGCCACTAGAAGTGTAAGGGTGAAAGGGACAAAGTTATCTTTTAATAAAAGAACTAAACATAAGTAGATGCGCACCTGAGGATCGTCCTCAGCCAGTGGATGATCAGTTTGAGTCCTGAGCAGCATTTGCATAACAGCAGACGCGTCGGCAAGGAATTTCTCTTTACCAACAGCCAGGCCAATCAGCGAGATGCACTCGATAGTTTTGCCGCGTAGCAGGCTCAGCTCCTTCTGTACGGCATTTTCCATGATGTACTTTAGACAGGGCATGAACTTGTCGTAGTACTGGATGAATTTTTCCTCGGCCGTATCGGCAACCGAGGCCAGAGTAGTGACAACCTGTTCAATAACCATTTTGTTGCCTTTCTGCACCAGCTCCTGGAACTTGGTGCTTAGAATTTGTTCCAGCTTGCTAATTAGGCTGTCCAAGTAGATTGTTAGAATGGATTTTGGACAGCTTTCGCTGAAGTTTACCATGGCTGCGCAGGCGTGTACCTGTTTGGTTGGGGTGAAGATGGCGAAGTAATTTAGCTGATTTTATAGTCTGGCTTCTTCTGATTTTTTTGTAATTTTATCCGATAATATCGGGGTTGAGACGATTCTCTTAAAAGCTGAAGCGTTTCTGTAGATATAGAGGCGATTCTTTAGGGATAGAGGCGATTCTTTAGGGATAGAGGCGATTCTTTAGGGATAGAGGCGATTCTTTAGGGATAGAAGCGATTATTTAGGGGTAGAGGCGATTCTTTAGGGATAGAGGCGATTCCTTAGGGATAGAGGCGATTCGTTAGGGATAGAGGCGATTCGTTAGGGGTAGAGGCGATTCTTTAGGGATAGAGGCGATTCTTTAGGGGTAGAGCCGATTCTTTAGGGACAGAGGCGATTCTTTAGGGGTAGAGGCGATTCGTTAGGGATAGAGGCGATTTTTAGGGAAAGAAGCGATTCTGTAGGGACAGAGGCGATTCTTTAGGGGTAGAGGCGATTCTTTAGGGGTAGAGGCGATTCTTTAGGGGTAGAGGCGATTCTTTAGGGGTAGAGGCGATTCTTTAGGGGTAGAGGCGATTCTTTAGGGGTAGAGGCGATTCTTTAGGGGTAGAGGCGATTCTTTAGGGGTAGAGGCGATTCTTTAGGGATAGACGCGATTCTTTAGGGGTAGAGGCGATTCTTTAGGGATAGAGGCGATTCTTTAGGGGTAGAGGCGATTCTTTACGGATTCTTTAGGGGTAGAGGCGATTCTTTAGGGGTAGAGGCGATTCTTTAGGGGTAGAGGCGATTCTTTAGGTATAGAGGCGATTCGTTAGGGATAAAAGCGGATTCTTTAGGGATAGAGGCGATTCGTTAGGGATAGAGGCGATTTTTTTGTTATAGAAGCGATTCTTTAAAGCTAGATGCGATGTTTTTTGTGGCACAATAAAACTCAAACACCAACCTGAACTCGCGGATTAGCATAGTCATCAAACAGTCTGAGCAGATTCGGTACAATTTGCGCGTGAAATTTTTTTGGCATGATTTTGCCAAAATCGGTGCACATCTGGCCAACAGCGTTGCAACAGGCGTAGCGAACTCTCGGATGGGGATCTTGAAAGAATGGCAGCACGGCGACCAGTACGTTGTCCAGCATGCTCTCCATCTGGGCGTGGCAGCCTTCGCCGCAGGCTGACACGGCCATCAGAGCGGCGTGCCTGTGCTGCCAAGTTGGACTGCGCAGCATGTGCGGCACCAGTTCGAGAATGTGCGGCAGCATAGCTTTGCCGCCGAGGCCGCAGCACAGCCGGTCAAGAGCGGTCTCGCCGTTGATGGCGTTCGATTCGTCGTCGTCGTCTTCGTCTTTGTTTTCCTAATTTTTAAGTGTTTAGGTGCGGATTTAGGTGTGCTTAATGACGGTTTTAGGTGTGCTTAATGACGGATTTAGGTGTGCTTAATGACGGATTTAGGTGTGCTTAATGACGGATTTAGGTGTCCTTAATGACGGATTTAGGTGTGCTTAATGACGGATTTAGGTGTGCTTAATGACGGATTTAGGTGTGCTTAATGACGGATTTAGGTGTGCTTAATGACGGATTTAGGTGTGCTTAATGACCGATTTAGGTGTGCTTAATGACGGATTTATGTGTGCTTAATGACGGATTTAGGTGTCCTTAATGACGGATTTAGAGGTGTGCTTAATGACGGATTTAGGTGTGCTCAGAAGGGCGGATTTAGGTGTGCTCAGAAGGGCGGATTTAGGTGTGCTCATAACGACAGATTTATTAAGTGTCCTCAAAAGGGTGGATTTAAGTGTGCTCAAAAGGGTGGATTTAAGTGTGCTCAAAAAGGCGGATTTATCAAGTGTGCTCAAAAGAGCGGACATAAGTGTGCTCAAACGGGACGAATTTAAGTGTGCTCAAAAGAGCGGATTTAGGTGTGCTCAAAAGGGCGGATTTAAGTGTGCTCAAAAGAGCGGACATAAGTGTGCTCAAACGGGACGAATTTAAGTGTGCTCAAAAGAGCGGATTTAGGTGTGCTCAAAAGGGCGGATTTAAGTGTGCTCAAAAGAGCGGACATAAGTGTGCTCAAACCGGACGAATTTAAGTGTGCTCAAACGGGACGAATTTAAGTGTGCTCAAAAGAGCGGATTTAGGTGTGCTCAAAAGGGCGGATTTAAGTGTGCTCAAAAGAGCGGTTTTAACTGTGCTCAAAAGGGCGGAATTAAGTTCAAGACTATATTAACACGCGACTACATACCTGCAGAGCCCATTCCGGATCGTCTTCTAGATCGGTCATTAGCATGAGCACCTGTTGCACTAGAGCGCCAACTTTGCCAGCTCCCGCTTTGCGTACAGAAGCGGCAGCATTCTCAGACAGAGTGACAACCAACTCCAGGGCCAGGTGGCGCCTCGAATCCGGCAGCTGTTGATTGCCGACAGTTTGTACGCACAGTTCAATTAGTTCGGTTAGCTGAGGCCGCAACCATTTGTGCAGCACTTCGGCCAATTCGACAAAGCCTTTCAGCACAGCGTCCTCGTCGCCTGAGGCGTCGTCAGACTCGGGAGTCACAATTGATTCGGCTAGGCCGCGGAGCATCGGCGGCAGCAAATCCCGCATCTGGTTCAGCGTGCCCTCCTCTTCTTCGTTGGCTACGAGGAAAGCGCAGGCGGCTTTCACACCGGCGGAGCGGACAGCGGCGCTGCCGGCGTCGGAGACGGCTTTGCCTAGCAGCTGGTGCACCAAGGGCAGGCTGGCCGGGTGGGAGAACGCGCTGGGCACCTGCGATATGAAAGTTAAAGCTGGGTTGTAGCAGAGTTTTACCTGAGACTTTGATGCGATTCTAAAGGGTTTGGGCGATTCTTGAAGGGTTTGGGCGATTCTTGAAGGGTTTGGGCGATTCTTGAAGGGTTTGGGCGATTCTTGAAGGGTTTGGGCGATTCTTGACGGGGTTTGGGCAATTCTTGAAGGGTTGGGCCGATTGTTGAAGGGTTTGGGTGATTCTTGAAGGGTTTGGGCGATTCTTGAAGGGTTTGGGCGATTCTTGAAGGGTTTGGGCCGATTCTTGAAGGGTTTGGGCCGATTCTTGAAGGGTTTGGGCCGATTCTTGAAAGGTTTGGGCCGATTCTTGAAGGGTTTGGGCCGATTCTTGAAGGGTTTGGGCGATTCTTGAAGGGTTTAGGCGATTCTTGAAGGGTTTGGGCGATTCTTGAAGGGTTTAGGCGATTCTTGAAGGGTTTGGGCGATTCTTGAAGGGTTTGGGCGATTCTTGAAGGGTTTGGGCAATTCTTGAAGGGTTTGGGCGATTCTTAAAGGGTTTGGGCGATTCTTAAAGGGCTGGGCGATTCTTGAAAGGTTTGGGCGATTCTTGAAGGGTTAGGGCAATTCTTGAAGGGTTGGGCCGATTGTTGAAGGGTTTGGGCGATTCTTGAAGGGTTTGGGCGATTCTTGAAGGGCTGGGCGATTCTTGAAAAGTTGGGGCGATTTTTGATGGGCTGGGCAATTCTTGAAGAGTTGAGGCGATTTTTAAATGATTGAGGCGATTGAGAGCAACTTGACTATAGCGCAAACCTCCAAGAGACAAAATGTACACATTGCCTAACAAAGCCAGAGCTACTGTACACCCGACATAGGTATCCCTGCATGCATGCATAGTTAGGCAATAAGACACACCTGAGCAAGCAGATGCAATCCAATCTGCTGAGTAGCCGGCTGACCACTATGCACGCACTGAGCAGCCAGCTGGACAAACTCAGGCCAGCCGCAGGCGTTGCTGCTGTCATTGCCGCTAGCAGCAACGTCGCCAATATTGCGAGCCATCTCAGCTGCCGCATCTGCTGCTTTCCTGCGCACAGACGCATCCGGCTCGTTAGTAACGCATAGCAACAATTGTTGACGAACGCTAGCCTGATCGGTTGGATTCAATTGTTCGTAGGCTTCGTCTAGATTTTTAACTAGTAGGCGACGCAATAGAACAGCGGAGAATGAGCGCAGCTCCGTTGTCTGGCCAGTCGACATGCTTTGAAGCAGTAGGCCAAGCCGAGTCTGAGCAGGGATCTGCTCATACTGAGTCTACAATGCGAGTAGTCAAGTTTCTTATAATAAAACTGCATTGGTTTATATTTTTACTTAAAGTAGTAGAGGTTTGACGAAACAAGAAAAACAGCAAAAACTCTTCGATTCAGATTTTTATATTTGAGCCTTATTTGTGTTGATATTTTGTCTAACTAAGTTTATAATTCCTAAGATGATTTTGGATCAATCAATCAAGACTCTAAGCTTGTTGTAAGAGTCATCGATTATATATTCGAATCAAATCATGAAATGTTAGACTATGTGGCGTTAGATTCGAAGCCTCAGAATATTATATAGTCTAACAGACTGCGTTAGTAAGGGCACAGGAGGCCAAGTATTTAACTTTGTTCTTATTCTATTAAGTGCTTCATGGTAGGCAATATTCATGTAAGATCACAAATATCTGCATAATAGTTAACTAATTCTTGTGAATTAAACAAGTAATTATTGATTATTGAAAGTAGAAACAATTAAAAATTTATAATTATTTAAAGCCAACCCTATTAGAACTTAGCATTTTGTCTATTTTGTCTATTGGGTAGTACTATTATTGGAAAGGTTCAGCAATATATATATATTAAGAAAGCTTAATTATCTCTTTCAGACCATCTCAGGGCGACACTCTGGTTTGTGCAATTACTTGTATAACAGTTAGCCTTAGACCATTTTCCCCTAGCTACTGCAGATCGAAGTTATTTAGGATAAGTTTTGCCAGAAGTAGTATTAGTCATTACTAGGCAATTTAAGAATTCAGGGACAATTAGCACATTAAAATTTGTGCCAGGTGCTAAATCAATTCCAGTTAGAAGTCTGGAGACATTTAGCATACTTTTGAATAAAAAAGTAGTGAATCACAGTGTGACATTTAGCCTGCCTTACCTAAGAGTTCAGGCAAGACAATTAGTGAATTTTGTTGGGTTTTTTTTTCCAAAATTCCAGTTTAGGCCAAGAGACATTATGCATAGTACAAAACCTAAAATATTTTAAATCTTTATAGTTGGTGGCATTAGGTTGGATTTAAAGCCAGAATGTCTCAATCCTTTTACCCCCTTTACAACTTGTAACAATATTGGATTTATTTTTCTTTTTATGCACTAACTTGGATGCCTTTTACAACTTGATATGCAGTGATAGGTTTGTTGTTAAGACTCATTAACAACTTAAGGCGACTTTTTGTACCTATTGCTCCCATTGCATGTTTTGAATCTTATTCTAATCAGGATTGTAACAAGCAATCGGTAACAAGAAAAAAAATTTAGCAACAAAAATACCCATTATGGTTGCAAGCAAAAAATATCTTTCCAATCTTTATGTATTGCAATCTTTATATATGAAAGAAACCTAAGCAAAAATGAACATTGTAAATTAGAGTAAATGGCAGGACTAAGACTATATTATTAGGCTAAATTAGTATTTTAGTCTGTTTTAGATAGTCATTTGTGCAATTTACCTTGGCTAGGCCCTTTCCTAACTAGCTACTTGTAGGTTGGCTAGGTTTTGCATATATAAATAATATTGTAAAGTATCTCTTGTCACTAAATAACAACTGGTATTGGCTGGTAATTATCTAACAATAACTACTTACCAAATCTCTCATTTTTACCATTGTATCTACCCTGTAAAAAATTCGGCTGTTTCTTTGGCTGTTTCTTCTCTGCACATTTCAACCGGAATCAACCGTATTTGTGCCCTATATCCGCAGTGTGTACAGGAATCAACCGAGGAAACAGCCCATGTGACATTTAATTGTGCGGAATCAGCCAAAGAAACAGCCAAACATTGTCTTCTTCTGCAGCTGATTCCGCGACTCCTGGTTGATTCCAGTGAAGGAATCACCTCAATTTTTCAGTTGATTCCCGCGACTCCTGGTTGATTCCTCAGCTCAGTCGGACGATTCTTACTACGTAGTACTACAGAGTACTCCGGGTTGATCACAGGACTGACTAATGTCCTTTAGCAGTGTCGGATGCATCCCCAACCCTAGCAGATCAACCACTTTGAGACCCAAATAATTTACTGTGCAGCTACTTTTACAAGTAGTTTCTTGTACATGTATCAAGAAAAATAAGACCACTTTTCAGCGGAAGCACATGAGACAGCACAATTTCAGTCAATAAGCAAAAACGTGGTTGACAAAACCACCAAGCACCATCATCGTCATCATAAAAAACAATGTATTTGACAACAACACAATAACAATTCACAACAATCCCACAGGGTCCCCGTGTGAAATTTAATATCAATCTACCATTTTTTCCCAATTGAAATGAGTAAATCTCACGATTCTATCACTATGCACGACAAAAGTAGAACAGCGGTTGAATTGATTCCCAGAGTGATTCTTGTCCTAGAAACATCTGACTGCGCTGATTCCCTGTATTGACAGTTTCCTTCCTAAAGGTGGGTTGATTTCTTTAGCTACATTTAGCTGATTCCTTAAGTGGAATCGTCCTATTAAGCTGATTCCTAACTTGGCAGATTCCTTTCATTAAATTTGGCTGATTCTTTACCTAGAATCATCTGAAATATGTTGGTTCAGTTGATTCTCAACTACGGCTGTTTCCATTCTGTGTAATCATTCGAAATTACTGCTGATTCCAGCTGGAATCAACCGAAGAATCAACCAAATTTTTTGGCGGGTATCATAAAAGCAACTTAAGATCAAAATGACTACTTGTTAGACTTAAAGTTCCTAATCTACAAAGTTAGACCTTTTTATATTTATTATTCTATAGACTTATATCTTAAAATTATATCTTAATCTAAGAACTAAATTATAGATTGAAAATGTGATTCAAAAAGACATTTAAGCTTGTATAGAAGATTTTTTAAGTTATTATATTAAATGCCTCTGTTTTGCCTTATTGAATCCCACTGCTGCTTTCCAAGTTGTTAAAGGGATATTTCCTCTGCCTTTCAAGATGATCAAACTACTGCCACCAAAGTTGTTAAAGAGTTAAGCTTCTCTATTTAAAATTCCATCATTAAGTCAAAACAAAGAGCACTATGACATTTTGTAGCCATACCTTTGCTGTTTGTCCTATTAGCTTGAATTTTAATAGGCAAATAGAACAATATTTGTAACCATAATAAAAAAATTGACATAAATATCTTGCAGCATTTAGCCACTAGAGCCAGACAACTTTAGCACATCTGCCCACTTTCTAGTAGAGTTCATGGAACTGAATTGCAAGCACTTTTGTGCCTTGATTTTGTGCCTTGATAAGGCAAAATTTTGTGTCTGTGCCTTGATTACAGCAGCCTTGATTGCCACCAATGCTACAAAAGACTATTAGCAGCTTCTATAAAAGCTGTTCCATAGCCTGACTGTCAGAAAGTTAAAAATATAAAAAACAAAAATTTTAATTTTAGCATACACCTGCCATGATCTGGACTATGGATTGAAGCATAGAGATGCAGCAATAAATCAAAGTTTTGGTTGATCAGGATTATAGTTATGAAGCACTTCCTGTCATTAAAATGACTATACTTATTAATATATATTATACTTATGACTATATGTTTATAACAAAAGCAACTTATTACCAAAATTACTATTTGTCACCAGAATATTTGTAACCAAAATGATTTGTTATCAAAATGACTAGTACCTGGTTGATCATGGTTGAAGATTGTTAATCAACTAAAACTTTGATTTATTGCTGCATCTCTATCCTTCAATCATTTGCTCTAAAACTTTTATCACTTTTTGACACCTGTCTCAGCTTTGCAATGACATCTTAGACACATGATTGTCTTTTAGGCATAACTGTAGTTTTGTTTTCTAAATTATTTTGACTCTAGAAAAGTAATCTACAAACTACTTTGAGTACAAGAAAGTATTTTTAAGGAACTTAAACCTGATTAAGTACTAATTCTATGCTTAAAAACCATAGTCTGGATCATGCTGGGTGCACACCTAAACAAGAATTAAATAATCAGAAATATATACTAAAAAAGTGAATGCACACTTATTCTCAAAACTATGCCCCTGTTGTAACAATAAATGACCTTTTTTAAATTACATAATGGAAATTTTTTGGCAAATACTTTGGTTAATTTTTATGCTTTTTTGGCAATGCTATATATATCAGAAAATCAATACACACAAAGATTTGTTAAAATGTTTTATTACAAGCTTAAAAAACCTAGAGAGATTGAAATGTATGCTTAAAAATGAACTTTTCTAATCTTCCTACTTTTGGAATGTAAGGCCAATACACGCCTCAATTTTTGGGCATATACTATATGATCTAGAGTGTGGCTTTAAAACTTGATATAATGTATCTTAATATACACTGGAATATACACTTGAAAGCTGCAATAGTCTATGGCAAAAATGTCAGATAGGGCTTACAAAGTCCTATGCATGGCACATAGCTTGCCACATAGCCAAAAAAATTGCCTTGATATTGCTCACTCCCCGCTGGGCTGTAAGGGGCAATATATTGCCAATTAATACCAAGGCGATGTTGCTACATTTAATAAGATTGCATTGTTTTTGTACTTGCAGTTGAATTCAAATTACGCCATAAAAGTGAGTTTTAATCTATTAAAAAGCAACCATAATATTCATTTTTGTATAGAAAAGGTTGCCTTGGATTTGCCAAAGTATCACCTTGATATATTTATATTTACCATGCAATGCACAAAATTCTTACCAATCCATCGCAGCGCGATAACCATTTGCCATTATATAGTCCCCCTTTTGGAAAGCCACCAGGTCATATAGAGAATTGCCATGAGAGATTGTATTGCAAGTGCGATATTTGAGGGTGAGTATCCCACTCGAATCTATGGAATGACGAAGATTGAGAATAGCACTGCAAATTGTGCACTATAGCAAATTTTTGGCAAGAACAAAAAGTTTCTGTGCATTTAATTATTTAAAAAAACAATATCAAAAATTAAAATATTGATCCATTTGATTCAATAAAAATTAACATCTCTTTTATTGCCTCACTCTCACATAATTTTATAGCCTTGCCTATCTGTTTCATAAAATGCAAGGCCTGTGTCTTGCCTATTGGTAAAAAAATGGCAGCATTCCCAGTATTCATCAATGTTGTACACCAATGAAGTCTTACTCTTCAGATGTATCTGGTCATTGAGTTCCAAAACAATGTAGACTCGAGTCTAAAGTTAGTGGAGTATGTTCCAGAGGCATGGATGATTAGGCTCACGTAGTGCTTATGGCCATCAGTTTCTAGCTCCAAACTAGAGTCCTTGCATACCCGAGCTTTTACCCCTGAAGAGACATGGGAAAGACACCATTTTGTCTTGCTGTCTGAATGCTATAAGTACTACCTGCACCAAATGATCAATTCAAGTCAAAGGTGATTGACTTTTACTCCACATCTTTATAATCAACCCATTTCAGCAGATGAACTTTATGTGCAACGAAGACTCAGCCACTACATTAAAGATGGTGAAATCAAAAGTACTGATCTCAACAAGAGAAGAAGATTGAAGACCAAGCACTTCATAGAGGAAGACAATAGGCAACGAAAAAAGAGGATGGAATCGAGTTCTGACAATGAATCCAATTCTGAAGAAAATTCTCCTAAGCATGCAAATCTGAATTCTGGTTTGAGAGATCTACCTTCTTTCCCCTGTATTTCAGGGTCAACTTTTGCTTTACCTTCAGTCTTGGCTTCAGCTTCAGCATCAGCTCCAGCGTTAGCATCAGCTCCAATGTCAGCGTCAGCTTTAGAATCAGCTCCAACTTCAATGCCTTTAGCATCTACTGAGTTGGAGCAACGTATGCCAACCTCATTCTTAACTCTAAGGGAAGAAATTGAAGCCTCTGAAGTCTATTCTCAACTTGATTCAAGTAAGTGCCAACTACATGCATCTATTTCTCAAGTTTTAAATTTGTTTTCTCAATTCTCTCTGTTCTATTCTGCAGGTCAGAACTCTGAACCAGCCAATGCACCTATGTAGGTAGTCAGCGTTGCATATCATGGTGTTCAGAAATGCAAATAGAATTGTCATGTGAGTTCTGCTTCCAAAACATGCAGCTTTTTGCTGCTGATAGTAAATTACAATCATTGGACAATGATACGAGGCAGTTTATGTGAGATCAATTCTTTTTTGCAGCATTTGAAAGACATGTGCTCTGCGAGCTAGCCACATTTCGGACAATTGTAGATGGCATAGCACGTCAGCTAACAGAGACCCTTATCCACATTTGGCTGCTAAGGATCTACCATTCAGCATTCTCATCAATGGCGATGCCAGAATTGATCAGCTAAATGCTTGGCTGCAGAAGAAAGAAAATTTGGTCAAATTGGTAAAGATGAATAGTATTGACTTTTTGTGCTTCCAAAATGCATATAGGTAGGTTTCTCGTTACTAAAACTTGGTATTTTTAATTGCTAGATTTATTACGCGTATAACTGTGGGCTTCATTCTAACTTGACTTTACCACACTTGATCAATTGCAGGCTCAGCAGCTCTTAAGACTTGGCAGAAGGACTTCCCAAGAGGCTACCTGCCAGCTCCTCTGCCGTCTCTTTGATCCCAATGTGCTCACAAAGTTTACGTTCAAAGGAACAAAGGACAAGCGGCGCTTTAAAGACTCTGCTATGCATAGTCTTATATAGCTAGCCTTAAAAAACAGCCACCTGAATATGACCAAGGCACAAGTGAACTCAGACATAAAGCATGTCTTTTTTTATGCCTTGGACCTAACGTGGAAGTACAAAGCCAAGGAGAACGAGTGATTTGGGATTGTTAGCAAAATCATTAATGGTCTAATTAAGCCATTTCTAACATAAATGCCATTTGCCTAGTTTGTATTAAAGGGCACGCCATGTGCCACGTGGCTGTTATTGCATGCAACCATCGGGAATAACAATGAATGTTTTGAAAATAAAAAAATTGAAGTGAAAATTAACAACTTTAATAGACAAATGCCAAAATGGAAAATGAAGAATAAAATAAATTGAGTTCAAGTGTATACATGAAAAATGACTTATTTTTTTGTTTGGCTATCGCTAGGCACTTGGAAAGCCATTATTAGGCAATATCACTTGGCAATATTATGGCAACTCTATATGGATGGACAAACCTGGTGAATAGGCGATATTGGGCGATATTGAGGCAATTCAAAGATGGGATGTTAGGCAATTACTACACGATATTGAGGCAATATTTTTGGTTATATGGGTTAGCCTTGCTAAATTTAAGACTTTATTTTTTGTTATTTGTTATTTATCAACTTTTTAAAGATCATAAATATTTAGACTGGACCATAATAGTTGGTAGATTACTTTTTTAGAGTTAAAATATTTTAATCAACAAAACTACAACTATGCAGTCTTTTGTATTTCCCAAGATATTTGACTTCCAAAATGTGTTTATAAGGGGTGCTACTGAATTCATCTTTTGACAAACTGCATTCATACCATTGTTTTTTTCTTTATAACAGAAAATTTTTACATATAAAATTTATATTTTAAATTTTAAAGCTAAATATGGCATCAAAGTGAGAAAAGTATCTCAAAACATTATTTATTATTATTATTATTATATAGACGCTGGCTCAGGGGTCAGCAAACACCTGTTGGTGGAAAACACCAGTCCAGCCTAGCTACAGACTGAGGGGTAAGGCCATCTCAAAACATCTCAAATCTCAAAACATTAACTTATTTTTGTTTTAATTATCCATTTGAAAGAAAAAATATGTCAGGAAACCCACACGTATCTTATTAGCAGGCTAGAAACTGGGCAAACAACAACTTTAAAAGACATTAGTCTGTCTTTTCTATAAAAAAATGCCATTGTTATATACTACTTAAATTTTAGCATTGCAAAAAATGAATAAGCTCATCAATTAATGCAAGAAAAATAAGAAAATAACTGGTTACCTCTGCATTTGTTCTCTCTTCATTATGCATACTTTGCAAACCATTTAAAAGTGTGCAGAAGTCACTTTGATGATTGTTCAGAGAGTTAGAAGCAAAGTCCCCGTGTTCCACCATCTTTCCAAAGAGACTAATAATATGCTGTAAATAAAGAAAAGTAGCACACTACTTAGACACACCCCGCTGAAAATTTTGTAACGAAAACCAAGCTCTTATTACAATTTTTAATTAATAAGGTTCGACTGGACGGACACTGCGAGAAAGCAACCAGCAAGCAAGCAAGCAGTGAAAAGTGTGGTGGCCTGAAGATTTGAACTTATTGACTGAATGCTTACAAAATACAGTAAATAATGTTCATTGTATGTCAAACTTTAGTTTTTAATCTTTTTTGCCAACGACAAAGGCATAAATGCTTTTATAGGAAATATTTAAAAATAATTTGTTTAAAATACTTTATAAATCGTTTAAAAGCATTACGTCAACTACTCTTCTAGTTTAATGAGAATAATTCTGGGATTATTGAATTGCTCAGAATGTTTGGACAATGTTACGTGTTAAGTAATCAAAAGTCTAATTGCTAGTTGCAATATCCAGGTCGCTGAATACAGAGTAAAACTGAAAAAAGTAACAGTACTTCCCGGTGTCAAACTAAATGTAAGAAAACAAATGGAAATAAGAAAACATCCGTTTGTTAAAAGTTGTTTAACAAGCAAGCACCCCAGCTACTGAAGCTACATGTATGTATTTTATTTTCTACATAACATTATTTTGAGATGGCAAATTGCACGTGAAGGAGAGGGAATTGAGATTCAAGGGCGATCAAGTGAAAAATTGCTTGAAGAAATAAGTTGAATGTAATTGATGTCAAAAGTTAAAAACAAATTTCTTATCTTTTTTATGCATTCATTTGCACATCTACCGTGTAATTTACTACTTGTGTTTTTAATCAGTGATGAATAATAGTAGTTTTTATTCAAGAATCAAGTGTACATTGTAAAATGTAAATTAGCAATATGTACTATAATTAATGCCGTGTCATTCAGAGGCCATGCAGAAATGGAGATCGAGCTAGGCCGGGATGCCAAAAAAATTCGCTGCTCCAAAAGACTTCATGTGCAGGCATCAACACATGCCCCATAAGATAATTTGTGAAATAGGAACGCCTGGCCACAAAAGAGTCGAGTGAGAATCGATTCCACTTTTTAGAAGACAAATACCTGCGTCATAAGCGCAGGTATGACGCCTTTGAGGATAAGTTCTACTAGAAAACGCATAGCGCTGAATGGGCTTCAACCATAGACAAATGAGTTTAAGATAAAGCCCGCGCTAGAAAAATCTGATTCATGCACAGATATATATTACATGTTCCTTCATGGGACTTCTCTGCGATATATGCCCTAACGCCTGGGTTTTCAGGGCGCCTCGGGGACGGACGTGAATGTACATTAGCGAATGTTAAGGAGTGACACATCTAGATATGTCTAAGGTATACATGTAATATACATGTAGAATCTGTGATCGGATTTTTCGAGCACATACTTAATTTACTATAAATCCACTGGCGATATGACGTTTCAATTACCCGCTTTAGAAAATCAAGTGTAGTGCCCTTCTACTACTGCAGTTGTCCATGGATTGGTTAACATTCAATACATGGTTTGCTAGTCATACTATACGTATCTACAAATAAGCAATCTCGTATGCACATGGGTGGATGATTTGCGAGAAGCATTGTCAGATGTGTATATACCTGCTCCTATGAACAGTTTTTTATATGACCAGGTCCTCCCGATCTGCCCCCCGCACTCAATGACTCTGGAGCAGTTCCCAATCCGCTCCTACACTACCCTACGGCTGCAACTCGGGATCCTCCACTAGCAGCTGTGCCAAACAGCGCCATCCCCATTCCCCCTCCCCAACCATCATCATCGGCCTCGGAAAATCCACCTCCATCCGTTTGCAACTGCGTCTATATTGCAAACTGGTTGGTCTAAAGCGGAATATGCCTACCCTGCGGGACTCACATTTCTCTCTGCCCCATCGCTCAGTACCCCTGTACTCTATTTGAGCAGCGCAGCCAGCGTGCGCACTCAGCAATTTTATACTGGCGTCGGGAGGAGGGGTGTGTGGGAGTGAATAGCGACCAGCCTTCCAAGTCCATCTCAAATCGATTCACCCATCCTCCCATACCGCAGCTCCTCGCTCCTCACAACCCGCCGGTTTTCATTCGCTCCGTCCCAAAAAATCCCAGCTTCACCATCCCATCCGTCCCCTCGCCTCGGTCGCTCGTTCGCCTACCCAGACTCTCCCATCCCTGCCTGTCTTTCTTCCCCTCCGTTCGACAGTCGCTTCAATCCTCGGCTTCAGTCCGTCTCGTCTCCCCCTTGCTGCGAGGCAATCGGGAAGAATTTAACCAACAACCCCCATCCCCATGCATTCTCTTCCGCGCAGAATCTTTCGACTCTCAAAATCTCAGAAGCCTACTGACAGGCCCGATCAAAAACGGGAGTGAGCAGACTGACAGTTGAGTGAAGCAGCGCCTGCTGTATATAGCCGCAATCAATCTTTAGTCGGCTATAGCGACCTCACAGGTGTGCCAATCAAGTCTATTCACACCTGGCCAGCTGTTTAGTTCCCGTCGTCCCTGTCAAGCTATTGAATCAAAAATTCAATCAACACTAATATTCAGAGGTGCGGAAAAATGTCCTCTGTGAAGGTCGCGGTTCGAGTGCGACCATTCAACAGTCGCGAGCAGCAGAACGATGCCAAGTGCATAGTTGAGATGCGCGACAACACCACCTGTGAGTTGTTTGCGGCTCTTGTTTTAGTGGTTCTAGAAATTACCCTATAGAAATAGAAAATACGCCTGACCCCCAAGAATAATTATGGTTCAATCATGGTGCAAGTCTCCAAGGTTACAGCAATTGTACTGAGCACAACACGGTGGATCTGGAACTCAGCTGGATTTTATTCAGCTACGAGTACTAACCACGGCCAGCTCTACTTAACTTTCAGGTGCTCATGGTGAACGAGTCAATCTGGGATATAACAACCTCATTACTATTAACGATTCCTTCTGATGCCCCGTGTGTCTTTATTGTATGTTTGAGTGAAAAAACCTACAGGAAAAGACAGAACCGCTAAAAGCAGACTAAGAAATCCAAGCCTAGATACTCGTAGCTTTAGCTACAAACAGAATCACTTGATTCGGCATCTTAGCATGTGACTCATAGGCACGTACTTTACATGTACTATCGCCACGGCTCTAACTTTAATCGAACGACTATTACCCTCGAGGACGGAGACGGTCCCAGAGGATGAAGGAATTAAATAAATTTCGGCACACAGTTTCAGATCCGTTCGGCGCCCCGATGGCGAACAAGGAGTCGATGGGAGGCTCTATAGGGGAAGCTGCGAACTTCCCCTATTCGGCCTGAATTTCAGTTCCCACGTATCGATTAGTATATAGGCTGGCGACTCTCCCTGCTGCTCTGAGGCAGGGGAACTGAAAACAGGAGGCTTGGGCAGTAGGGACAGACAGCAGCCCCCTGCCCACACCGTCCCTGCATTATACGAGTGAACTGAATCCTCATATTAGGCGGAAGAACAAGGCAATACCGCCGAAGCCGACTCTCATAAAACCAGCGCACAGATGTATCAAAAGCAGCTGCTATAATAAATAGTGCTTTTTCCAAGAAGCGAAAATGGATGAAAGCGTTGAGCAAGGAAAGAGACTAATAAATATAGATTCATAACACTGTTTCTTTCTGCTGAAGGTTTTTTTTCCGATTGGGATGCCTGCATATTACTGTCGTAAAAGTGCATTTTGTCGGCAAGCAAGCGCGGTTTCTCTCTTCTTGACACTCCCGGCTTGATTTTAAGACATCTCTGGCATTCCGTTTCAGTTCCTCTGTACCTCCCCCCACTAGCTCAATAAGCTGAATTATGCCTTCATCTTTCAGGGGGTGAGAGCAGAAACTGATGAAATCCTTCTTCATGTAAGGGAGCTCTATGCGAAGAAGTGGACTTGAGACTTCCAGCTCACCAAGGCCTCTCTCTCTCTCTCTCTAACCAGGAGACTGAAAGGCCTCGTCAAATTTCCTTTCACCCGAATGCTTCCATATACAGTTTGGAGTGTTTTTTTCTATTTCTACTTTTCTTCTAAAAGCGGGAAGTTGACAACTGCAGTGTGGGAGCTCTGCGAATTCATTTAATTTTGCAGCAGGAAAACTAATGCTGGAGTTTTGAAATAGCTTGAAAATCATCATAATAATAATTTATTACACCTGTCCTGATGGGCAGATGTGCAACCGACAGCTCAGCCGCAGCTATTGCGAGGCGCATCTGAAGGCTGCGTACGGCTGTTCAGTCCAAGGGCTGGGGGGGGGGTCACCACACACCCTTAATTACCCCAGATAATGCTGGGTAAACTGGGCAGGGTAAACTGAAGCAATACAGAGTTAAGTGTCTTGCTCAAGGACACAAATTGTTCTAGTGGGACCGGGAATCGAACCCCCGACCTTCAAGCAAGGACTTCTAGACTAGCAGGACGTAAAACTCAAAGATCGTGTAAATTTTTAGGAGGACGATTTCCTGGAAAAAATACACTGCGGAGATAGGAGCAAATCATTTTTTCATCACAAAATCAATGATTGCATTTGATCTAAGGCAGCTAAGATAACCATTCTTTTTATTTAGCACGCACAACATGTTACTCTATTATATTTTAATGTAGTTGTGTCTTGAAAGTTTCATCTTCATATTATTTTCTTTTTATTTCATAAGCCCCAAGTTGCAAAATACTCACAAGTGGCATTAGCCGAACTTTGTATTTTTCCTTTTTAAAATCAAGTATATTTGCAATAAAAATGCTGCATTACGGTAATATTAAGCCATTATTGTAGGTATAATTCCATTTCAATGTAGTAACTATACTAATAGACCTGTCTATGTAGTTAAATATATAAGGACAATATTTACAATATGCCCCCACCATTTTCATTTTTCTTGTTTTACCTAGGCCTCAAGTCTTTAGAAAGCTATCAGTTTTTACCTGAAAGCCAGACAGAAAAAAATGGTTAGGGCCTAGGCCTAGTCACAAAAATGGGCACTAACCTTTTTTCTAGGTTTTTACACTTTTAATTAGGCTTAGATTTTTAATTTTTTATTGCAAATTTGAATACACTATACTATATAAACTAGGCCTAGCACCCAGCTGGTTTAGGTTTACCTTCCTTGAATTATATATTTTGTTGAATATAATACCTTTAAAATTGCAATTTTAGTTTGTAATGGTATATTTCATATCATATTTGAATCATAGGCCTCATACATGCGCAACCTTGGGAATCACTCGGCCATTTCTATTGGCAACACAGAACACACACATGTAAGTTGCTATTGGATGGAATAGTAGTCACGTGATTGCTCTCAGCCAATAGCAACTTATATATGTGTGTTGCCAATAGAAATGGCCGGGTGAATCCCTAGGTTGCACCCAAGCATGATAGGCCTAATTATTAGATTATTATGATAGGTCTTTTATTATAAACTAAAAAATGGGTAATACAATACTGCATGCCCACATTTATCTTAACTTTAGCATTTATTTACTATTGAAACTAGGCCTAGGCCTTATTGCACTCATAAAGCTTTGAAACTAGGAATATTTAGGCCTATTCATTTTACTACCTTATATCTATTTATAAAACTAAGCTGGCTCTAATAATTGACAATGAAAATCTAGTTTTTAGTATTAATTTAAAATTTGTTTATTAATTTAGTTATCTATATTCAGTTTTAATTTTATTTTTATAGGTAAATATGATTTTTTAATTAGTATTATTTAATAACTTAGATTTTGGCTATTAGGGTCTAATCCAAATACTAAATAGTACTTAGATGTCTAATTGTTACATTTTTATTCAATAATCTTTAATTTTACTATAAGTATTTTGTACCAATATATTATCCTATCATCTATCTTAATAGATAGATAGTTATCATGCCAATTAAATTTTTGGTAGTAACTTACACTAGCAACCATTTTAGACAAAAGGCTGCAAAATCTAATCTTGTTAGATTTCAAACAGATTTCCTTATGATATAAATTATGTCTAGCATTGTATTTGACATACTTAATCCTTTGATCTTTCCAGTGCCTATCTGACTTCAGTGGAAATTTTTGCAAAGCATCAACCTGCTAAAATGCCATTGCACAAGATGATATACTTTTGGATACCAATTAAAGTGATCCACAAAGTGTCTTTCTGACACCACAAGGTCTTCATTACATTTGACTTTAGCAAGTGAGTAAATTTTCTAAATGTTGTTTTTTTTAATATATGGATAAGGGTTAGTAAAAAGCAAGGGTCAATGTGGTTGGGGCAAAAGATGATATATCCTTACCTTTTACATGGCTAGTTTCCCTAAATTTATGATGGCATAGTTTGTAGCAAAATTTATGGTATAACCTTTTAGGAAAGTTCATTCCAATGAAAAGACAAAATTTCTCATTTTACCATTGCCCATACCTACCAACATTTTAGTGTGGTGGATGGACTCCAGCACTAGGCCTATTGCTCATCATTGCAGCACTCAAGTCAAAGTTTTGCATTTTTGGGCTTCCAACATCAACTAGAGCGATAGTCTCAATTGGAGGCCATGGAAAGCAATCTCAAGCATGCTGGTAGAGCCTGGTGCCAACCTTGGAAAGAATTTGGAGCCCACCTGATTGTTAATCATTTTTCATCTGGCAGCTGCAACTGAGCATTGGAAATGGAATTCACTATATCTATAACTGGCCAGCGGGAACTGCACACTGAGAAGCAATGCCCATGTCCTTCACCCCACATAACATTGAGGTCTCACTTTAGTGGTCTTAGCGATGTAGGATGCGATCTTCATAGACATGCCATTGAACCTGATCTGCTATGCCACATCTCAAGAAAGCTGACTAATGTTTTAAGGGTATAGTGCGGCAAGACTGAGTCTGATAGATAGTCCAATTTCAGCCACTGTAGGCCGACTGTGCAAAATTAATTGAAGCAAATAAGCTTCATGGTACTTGCTAATTTGCCAATTTTTTCTCTTTTTAAATACTGATATCTGCTTTTCTGTTTAGTTTAGCTACAAGTTGCGCAGCCATTGGAGCTAAGGCCGCCCACGCATTGCCTGGATGTAGTGCTCCTCACTAACCCCGTGCATAAAACTCCACATGGCCATGACAATCCAACTGCACTGTTAGTTCCACAAAAAAATTCTATGCCGCATACATGCGCAACCTGGGGAATCACTCGGCCGTTTCTATTGGCAACACACATGTAAGTCGCTATTGGCTGAGAATAGTCACGTGACTACTATTCCATCCAATAGCAACTTACATGTGTGTGTTGCCAATAGAAATGGCCGGGTGAATCCCTAGGTTGCGCCCAGGCATGCTATGCCTGGTAAACACTTAACACTACACTGCTGGTTATTATACTCATATTTCGACCTCCAAATTAAGCCAAGCCTTTACAGTATTTAAATTTACTTTTCTGATTTACTTTTGATTTACTTCATAGATACAAGTACCATGTCATACAAAATATTTACTCAATTTTGCCCTTGCAGTTGCATATTATGAGCTGTGCATCTTTGTGCCTGGTTTATTTTTCCATTTCTGAAACATCAAACATTGCAAAAAACCAATTCAAAAACAAAGAACATTTTCTATTTTCTACATCAGTATGTATAAAGAATGTATCTATACATTGCTCTTTTAATGTTTCAATGCACTGTATATATATTATAAATTACATCTTACATTCTTTGCAAGTCAAAACAGTTGAAAGTTCACATTTCAGATCTGTGAAACAAAATAAAATTCATTTGAAATGAAAAAAAGTCTTGTCTTTTTTATTTACTAAGGTGAAAGAGAAGTTATTAACTTTGAGTTATTTATAAGAAAGACATCACCAGCAAAAATTAAGGTAGTGCCAATGAGTCTTGAAGTGCTAGTGTCAGCCAGCAAGCAGTTAAAGAACTGCAGTTGCTCATCTTGAATGCAGTGCACAGTAGAATAGCCTCAAAGCTTGATGTTGTCTGGTTACTAGAGCATAGCAATCTTCTGTATGTTGACAACCAAACCAATTGCCAGCACAAAACCAACCAGCCTGCCTAGCTTTTTGGGTGGCAGGCTAGGTCACTGAGTTGTGACAAGTGAGCAGGACATGGAATGCCATAATGCAATCATTAGGTTGATCAAACATGAAGCATTTGCCAATACACAGCTAGTAGATAAGCTCAGAATGTAGGCTGAAAATCAGGCAGTGGCAATTGAAGCTTGTTGCTGGCAGCTGAAACAAAATATGTTGAAATATAAAGAATTTAATTGTTCAGGGTTAATGCAAAAATAAATATTATCAAAGGTTGTCAATTGTATTTTAATATATAAGTCAACATAAAAAAAAGCTAATACATAAGCAAAAGGTACAAAAATTCAATTAGAAGTTTTACTACTATATGATGTAAATTTTTAGCTAAAAAAGTAATTTAAACTTAAAATAGTACACATATAAAACTATTTTAACAAATTCCTTTTTCTTAAACTATTATTTAACATTTACCTTTTCTAACGACTAATCTATTTATTTTGTTAATTATTAATGCAAATATATTTCTTATTAACACATTTTAACCTATAAAACTTGCAATTTAATAATAATAATAATAATAATATTAAAAGTTAAATACTAAAAAAATCTAGAATATTTCTTATAGATAGACCTACTTAGTAAAAATGGTTAGAGCTTGTTTTTGTGCCTAGGTCTATATGACTATATTCTTGGTCCTATATATGCAGGTCTAGCTTAAAAAACTGATAGCTTTCTAAAGACTTGAGGCCTAGGTAAAACAAGAAAAATGAAAATGGTGGGGGCATATTGTAAATATTGTCCTTATATATTTAACTACATAGACAGGTCTATTAGTATAGTTACTACATTGAAATGGAATTATACCTACAATAATGGCTTAATAGTACCGTAATGCAGCATTTTTATTGCAAATATACTTGATTTTAAAAAGGAAAAATACAAAGTTCAGCTAATGCCACTTGTGAGTATTTTGCAACTTGGGGCTTATGAAATAAAAAGAAAATAATATGAAGATGAAACTTTCAAGACACAACTACATTAAAATATAATAGAGTAACATGTTGTGCGTGCTAAATAAAAAGAATGGTTATCTTAGCTGCCTTAGATCAAATGCAATCATTGATTTTGTGATGAAAAAATGATTTGCTCCTATCTCCGCAGTGTATTTTTTCCAGGAAATCGTCCTCCTAAAAATTTACACGATCTTTGAGTTTTACGTCCTGCTAGTCTAGAAGTCCTTGGCTACAACCCCCATAGCTTATAGATTAGCTAGTATTACAAATTATATTTTCTAATCATTCAGTGTTTTTATAAGCAATCGGTTAATTTCAACCTAAAACTATTTTTATTTTTACATTCACCAAAAGTACTTTTATTAGTTTTTTTCATCAAGCCGTTTCCGTCCACGAGGGAGACAGGGAGTTCGCAGCCAGTGCAAAGCAAGGAAATTGAAGTGAAATGCTTAACCAAACAGGACATGAACGAGATATGACTGTTTTTTTCTGAATTTTGTTTAACTTTTGTTCTCATAGCTGAAAATGCGATCTACTATAGATGCAGTTAGAGCTGCGTAAACTTTGACCATTCAGCAATAAACTTGACAGACGGACGACCCACCAAGACATTAAAAAATAGACGGACAGACAGTGCCTGTCTTAGCTTCGGTCTGTTGATCTGTCTTAGTTTAAAACAAAGACAAAATCACTTGAAGACACTTTGAGAACAAGCGACAGATATTGGAAACATTTGCTACGACATTCGCTAAGACATTCGCTAAGACATTCGCTAAGACATTCGCTAAGACATTCGCTAAGACATTCGCTAAGACATTCGCTAAGACATTCGCTAAAACATTCGCTAAGACATTCGCTAAGACATTCGCTAAGACATTCGCTAAGACATTCGCTAAGACATTCGCTAAGACATTCGCTAAAACATTCGCTAAGACATTCGCTAAGACATTCGCTAAGGCATTCGCTGAGGCATTCGCTAAGACACTCGCTAAGACATTCGCTAAAACATTCGCTAAAACATTCGCTAAGACATTCGCTAGGTATTCGCTGAGGCATTCGCTAAGACACTCGCTAAGACATTCGCTAAGACATTCGCTAAGACGCGCTCTTTCAACTTTCTTTCCCGCAGACATTACAAACACAAAGGCAGGCCCAAAAGACCAAGCTGTGAAGAGCTTTCAATTCGATTATAGCTACTGGTCCATGGATACGCGAGATCCGCACTTTGCCACGCAGCGTCGGGTGTACGAGGACCTCGGCGTGGACGCGCTCGAGCACGCACTCGAAGGCTACAACGTGTGCATCTTCGCCTACGGTCAGACAGGCGCGGGCAAGAGCTACACGATGATGGGCCGGCCGTCCGAGCCCGAACAGGCAGGCATCATACCGCAGCTGTGCCGCAACCTGTTCCTCAGACTGGACGGCGAGTCAGCCAAGGAGGAATCCGCGTCTCCGACTAATCGCAGCATTGTTGAAGTCTCCTACATGGAGATTTATTGCGAAAGAGTTCGAGATCTGTTAAATCCGAAGAACAAAGCCAACCTAAGGGTCAGAGAGCATCCATTGTTGGGTCCGTACGTTGAAGATCTGTCAAAGTGCGCCGTGACAAACTTTGACGACATTAACGATCTGATCGATGCCGGCAATAAATCCAGGTAAAGGTGATTTTGAGGATCTTTTTAGCATGTTTCGGTTAATTAAGTGTGCGTACGTGGATTATGGTTTGTAGATTAATTAAAGGTCATGGTATTATGTCAAACTATTTCTTGCAACAAAGTCTATTAGGTCATGCTTCTGTCTACAAGATCATGTTTTTGTCTAAAAGATTATGCTTCTGTGTACAAGGTTATGCTTCTGTCTAGTCTACAAAGTCATGCTTCTGTCTACAAGGTCAATGTATTGTCTACAAGGTAAAGCTTCTGTCTACAAGGTCAAGCTTCTGTCTACAAGGTCAAGCTTCTGTCTACAAGGTCAAGCTTCTGTCTACAAGGTCAAGCTTCTGTCTACAAGGTCAAGCTTCTGTCTACAAGGTCAAGCTTCTGTCTACAAGGTCAAGCTTCTGTCTACAAGGTCAAGCTTCTGTCTACAAGGTCAAGCTTCTGTCTACAAGGTCAAGCTTCTGTCTACAAGGTCAATGTACTGTCTACAAGGTCAATGCTTTTTCTGCAACGCCAACCTCTTCTTTCTAAGTTCATGCTTTAAGCTATCAGCCAAAAATAATAACAACAGAAAACTTGCTCATAAACGATTCGTAACAGAACCGTCGCTGCGACAAATATGAACGAGACGAGTAGCCGATCTCACGCGGTGTTCAACATAGTGCTCACGCAGAAGAAGCACGACTCAGCTACGGAGCTCACTGGAGAACGGGTGAGCTCAGGGCTGGATTGCATGTGTCAACTGAGGCTTAATATACGTGTATTTAGCAAGCTAGTCTTATCCCAAGTTATACATGTATATCTTTGCACCATTATTTCATTCTATTCACACAGCTAGATACTATTCAACACAGTAGTTACTTGAGCACAATTAGAGCACAGATTTATTCGTGGCAGTTGGAGCACAGCTCAGTCTCCGTGAGAGCACCGCAGCATTTGCTAAGGCCCTCGTAATTTTTAAGGCCTTTATCCTGCATGGTATCTTACCCTTCTCACTAGACTTGGGACTCTTGTCCAAGGCCCTCCCATCATCTTGAACTCTTTCCCAATTACCTTCATTCCCAATTAAGTAATTGGGAATTGGGAATAAGTAATTGGGAATTGGGAATAAGTAATTGGGAATTGGGAATAAGTAATTGGGAATTGGGAATAAGTAATTGGGAATTGGGAATAAGTAATTGGGAATTGGGAATAAGTAATTGGGAATTGGGAATAAGTAATTGGGAATTGGGAATAAGTAATTGGGAATTGGGAATAAGTAATTGGGAATTGGGAATAAGTAATTGGGAATTGGGAATAAGTAATTGGGAATTGGGAATAAGTAATTGGGAATTGGGAATAAGTAATTGGGAATTGGGAATAAGTAATTGGGAATTGGGAATAAGTAATTGGGAATTGGGAATAAGTAATTGGGAATTGGGAATAAGTAATTGGGAATTGGGAATAAGTAATTGGGAATTGGGAATAAGTAATTGGGAATTGGGAATAAGTAATTGGGAATTGGGAATAAGTAATTGGGAATTGGGAATAAGTAATTGGGAATTGGGAATAAGTAATTGGGAATTGGGAATAAGTAATTGGGAATTGGGAATAAGTAATTGGGAATTGGGAATAAGTAATTGGGAATTGGGAATAAGTAATTGGGAATTGGGAATAAGTAATTGGGAATTGGGAATAAGTAATTGGGAATTGGGAATAAGTAATTGGGAATTGGGAATAAGTAATTGGGAATTGGGAATAAGTAATTGGGAATTGGGAATAAGTAATTGGGAATTGGGAATAAGTAATTGGGAATTTCCCAATTTCCCAATTACCTTGGACTCTTGTCCAATGCCCTCTATCACCTTGGACTCTTGTCCAATGCCCTCCATCACCTTGGACTCTTGTCCAATGCCCTCCATCATCTTGGACTCTTGTCCAATGCCCTCCATCACCTTGGACTCTTGTCCAATGCCCTCCATCACCTTGAATTCTTGTCCAATGCCCTCCATCATCTTGAATTCTTGTCCAATGCCCTCCATCATCTTGAACTCTTGTCCAATGCCCTCCATCATCTTGAACTCTTGTCCAATGCCCTCCATCATCTTGAACTCTTGTCCAATGCCCTCCATCATCTTGAACTCTTGTCCAATGCCCTCCATCATCTTGAACTCTTGTCCAATGCCCTCCATCATCTTGAACTCTTGTCCAATGCCCTCCATCATCTTGAACTCTTGTCCAATGCCCTCCATCACCTTGGACTCTTGTCCAATGCCCTCCATCACCTTGGACTCTTGTCCAATGCCCTCCATCATCTTGAACTCTTGTCCAATGCCCTCCATCACCTTGGACTCTTGTCCAATGCCCTCCATCATCTTGAACTCTTGTCCAATGCCCTCCATCACCTTGGACTCTTGTCCAATGCCCTCCATCACCTTGGACTCTTGTCCAATGCCCTCCATCATCTTGAACTCTTTCCCCATGCCCTCGCACACCTTGAATTAAATGTAAGAAGCAGCTCGCAATAGTAATTTCTGCTTTCAGAGAATAGTCCCATCGTCTGAATCGAACCAGTTGGATATTGTAAGTTCGCATGCTTCCGATTTAATAGCTTAGGCGGCAAAAAGAATTGACTCTGTTAATATGTTATTCATAACTTACAGTTAATAATTTGAAATCTCTTTGTTTAACTAACAACAACCACTAAGAGAAAACTACCCTTTGGTTAGAGAGATTTTATTTGATAAAAACGTTCGAATCGAATTAGAAGTACATTTCTGCAAATTCAAATTTCATGCATATATCGAAGTTTGATTAAAAAAGCTTTCCTTGCTTGCAACACAGCATGATGAGCTTGTAACTGTGCAGACTAACTATTTTTCATGTATATTCTCAGTACTAGCTTCTCAGCAATCATTTCTGAGTAATCATCTTTTGACCCGTTGTGGAAGTCAGTGATTTTTCTTCAGTGCATCAAAATATAGCGCCTTGGACACCACAATGAATGAGTGCCTGAATGCTGCGCTAAAATGAGTGCCTGCGGCGCTAAAATGAGTGCCTGAATGCTGCGCTAAAATGAGTGCCTGAATGCTGCGCTAAAATGAGTGCCTGCGGCGCTAAAATGAGTGCCTGAATGCTGCGCTAAAATGAGTGCCTGCGGCGCTAAAATGAGTGCCTGAATGCTGCGCTAAAATGAGTGCCTGCGGCGCTAAAATGAGTGCCTGAATGCTGCGCTAAAATGAGTGCCTGCGGCGCTAAAATGAGTGCCTGAATGCTGCGCTAAAATGAGTGCCTGCGGCGCAAAAATGAGTGCCTGAATGCTGCGCTAAAATGAGTGCCTGCGGCGCTAAAATGAGTGCCTGAATGCTGCGCTAAAATGAGTGCCTGCGGCGCTACAATGAGTGCCTGAATGCGGCGCTAAAATGAGTGCCTGAATGCGGCGCTAAAATGAGTGCCTGAATGCGGCGCTAAAATGAGTGCCCTAATGCGGCGCTAAAATGAGTGCCTGCGGCGCTAAAATGACTGCCTGCGGCGCTAAAATGAGTGCCTGCGGCGCCAAAATAAGAGCCTTGGATTTGCTCCCAACCCCCCTCTCTCCCCCCCCCCCAACATAAAACCCATGGCGACACCCCCTCCTAAACTAACGAATAATGGGCATTTTTTAAAATCATAATAAATATTTGAACTCCAACAAAGCTTGTGCAATAAAGCTACACGATGAATGGAATGTTAATTAGGCACTTGTAAGCATGCTGGGAAAGTCTACAGCCACAGAATATGAACTGACGAAAGAAGCTGTTAGCTTTGTTCAGCACAAACAGAAGTTGTCAGTCTACTAAGACCGGCTTTACAGTCTGTATGAGCTTATACTCGTAGCAGAGAGACTGGGAATTTAGTCAGACAGTTTATCACGACTTCGATTCAGGGGGGGGGGGGCTGATCGGTCTTGGGGAGGGTGGATGGGAGGCTGCTGTCAGCAATTCTCGCGCATCGGGTGTTTTGGCATAGGAAGCTGGGAGAGCGATCGATGATTGATGGAGCTGTGAAGAGAGAGAGTGTGTTTGTGCAATGGGGGCCTATCGAATCAAGGCTTGGAGAGAAAAAGAGCACAGGCTTCAGGGTTCTCTTGGCTGGCTACCATTTGACTGATAGTATGGCTCCACGTACACTGCTGAATATGCTAAACTGCTAGATATATCGACACGTGTATATGAGCTGGGACAGACAGACAGACAGACAGACAGACAGACAGAAAGACAGACAGACAGACAGACAGACAGACAGACAGCCACACAGACAGACAGACAGACAGACACACAGACAGACAGACAGACAGACAGACACACAGACAGACAGACAGACAAGGATTTTTTTACTTTATGTACGCATTCATGAATTGCTGTTCCATGCGCGCGCCATACGCATGTACATTCTGCATGACGAAGCTACTTGCAGTAGGCAATACATAAATATGTATCGCTAAATATATAAATCTTCTCAAATTCGCAAATAGGTGAGCAAAATCAGCCTGGTGGACCTGGCCGGCAGCGAGAGAGCGGACTCGACTGGCGCCCAGGGCAAACGTCTCAAAGAGGGCGCCAACATCAACAAGAGTCTGACAACGTTGGGAAAAGTTATTAGCGGCCTCGCCGATGTGGTGCGCATCTTTGAGCTTGCTTCTTTTTGTTTGATTATCTAGCCATTCAACAGTCGTTTCCTCTACTGAAAATAAACTTCTTAATGGATAAGTAGTGAGTCCAGAGTGGTCGGAAGGGGTCAGGCGACCCTCCTGAAAATCCCGAGAAAGTTGGGGGTAAGGGGACCCTCCCCGAGAAAGTTAGGGGTCAGGTGACCCTCCCCGAGAAAGAAAGTTGGGGATCAGGGGACCCTCCCCGGGAAATTTAAAGGTGGGAGGTCAGGTGACCCTCCCCGAGAAATTTGGGGCGTCAGGACATCATTTGTAGTGAAAATTTTTGATCGAACAGTGCAATTTTGAAGTAAATCGGTTGAGCTATTTTTGCTAAAATCGATCGCATACTCGTACCTACCCAGATAGATACCGACAGACCATTTTTAGTATATAGGATTTAGTATATAGGATATACAGTTTTGAATCATCTTCATTTATAAATAAACTTGCGGACAGTTGGTGGATCTTCTAGGGGTCATGGCCGGGGTCCGTTGACCTCCCCCGATAAAATTCATGGATTGATTTCCCATTCCCAAAGGCACATGTACTTTTATGTACTTTTATGAAGATTCATCTTTGAACATATTGATTGCTAAGGGTTTAAACTACAAGTGCCTGAAATTATGACAGCAAAAGTCAACATATTAAAATGGGTCTATAATTACTCAATTAGACAGTTAAGCATTGAATGAGTCGTCGTGAAATCCTCTAAATATTGAAATACGATTCACTGAATCACTGAACTGTTTTTTGTAAATGATTTTGTAAATTATATTTTTCTTAAATTGCTCGCGTCAAACGGAGGCGAAAAAAATCAATAATTATTATTTATGAATGGAATTTGATTGGAAATCAGAAGCAATTCAAATCAAAGCATCGCCTGCTGGACTGTTGGGGGTTGATAAGTTAATAAATCAGTGCTAATTGCGAAACACTATCTTCAAAACAGTAGGTTGAGGAGCAAAATACTATGGTGCAAGATTAGAAACTAACAAACAAATTAACAAATAATTTCAATACGAAGGGCGAATTGTTTAAAACAAAGCACGTCGATGAAACGAGGCAAAAATTACGCACATGATGAAGAAGAGAAAGCGCCAGTCTCGTTCTCAATGTCAAAGCAAATCGTTCGGTTTTGTCTTGTTTTGTGCGTTTACCGAACGTTTTTTGTTAAAATGAAGTGTTTTGAATAAGACAAAAACAAGTCACGTGACGAATACACACTGCTCCGATTGGCAAAAGGGAAATTTCTACGAAAAATGTTACAGATAACAATGGGATTTAAAACGACCGAAGTTATTTTAATAGTTGATCATATGGACGAGACTGTTTAAAAATCCGAACTCAGATACTTGCACAAGGCACAAAGAAATTTTTTGTTTGATTGTCGGCCAATTACAAGCTGACCGCAACAAAATGCACAAAAGCCAGCAGTTTGTAGCTGATGGTGGATGGTTAATGGGCTGACTGATTTTTCGAAGCGGTGCCTGCCTGCACATGAAGTCATAAGCGGTCGAAAGTATACTTAAGCATGATATACCATATAGCACTGTGTAAAAGCTCGTGAGTTATGAATCAATTAGAGAGGAGAAATCCTGTTCTTCTCTTTCGAGTTGCATTCGGAAGAGCATTTCTGAATTACAACAGGTTGCATTCAGAGTGCTTTGATTGCTTTTTCGAGCGATTCTGCTTGCAGCCAACTGACCGCATCACCTCCGAGTACTCCTGGCTGATGCCGCTCATTGGTCGACAGGTGTAAAAATCGATAACTACCGGCTTGTTGAATTCTCTTTTCCCAACAGCCGTGGCCTCTTTGTCCCTGTTAGCTAGTTGGTGGTCGTTGCAGAGCAGAACGCCGTCCTGCCATTGCGTCTCGCTGTGAAGATCTGTGACTGGTGAATGCCCTTGCAGGAGGGCCTTTGGACTGGAATAAAGAATTAGGGCATTTCCGTGCATTAGATAACTGGTCAAACCAAAACGGTACATAGAAGTCTTTCATAGAAGTACTTACCGGATTCGCTGAAAGACTTCGCGGGCAAGCTCCTGGTCCCGCGGTGGACAGTGCGACACCAGCACGTCGACTGACTCCAGTTCCGCTGACAGTTCATCCTCGGTTGGTTTTGCCGACGACATCCCGTAGAAGGTGACACCTTCCAGAGTCACGGAGGAATTCCGCAAGCAGTGGCAAGCAGAGCCAAGCAGCTGTTGAACATCTCTCTGGCCGACGTTTGTGTCGCAAGCGGGCACCAAGATTTTGTGCCGGTGCGGCAGCGCCGACAGCAGGTCGCGCAGCTGGTGCAGCTTGCGCCGTCTCAGCAGTGGACTGAGAATGCTGCCAAAACGGTCTCTGAGGCTCGCCCTGGTGTTACCATTGTCTCTGCTGAAGCCACCGTCGGAGCCGAAGTCGCCGCCGGAGTGCACCAGCACGTCTCCGTCTGGTATCCGACCCGCCAGTTCAACAGCAGTTCCACCCCGACGCTTTCGGTAGAACGAGTCGCCGATGTGCACAATGCGCACGCACCGGGCTCCTGGGGCGTCAACGTCGCCAAGTTGAACGTAGGCAGCTTCAGGACGAAGACGAACTCGGCCGCCGATGACGCAACAGCCTGCCGCGGCGAAATCCGAAGAAGTCGAAGATGAATTGCCGATCGGGACCTCCGGATCGTTGGCGGCCGGCTGGCTCCGATTGTCGACCAGCATCAACGCTGGTCGCCTAGGGCTGACGGCGTTGGACGAAAATCTGTCGGACGGGGAAACCTGCTGCGACGCCTGAAACTGGCCACTGGCTGCAACGCAGATGCTCATGCAGGCAGGCATAGTCCAGTTGAATTGGAGAAAATTCTTTTGGGACCGATGGAGTCTGTTGTTAATATATAGGCCGGTTAGTTTTAGTCGATTTTTGGTTGCGACGCCCAGTTTTTTAACGTTGTTCGAGGGGAAGAGCAGTGTTGGGTGTGTGTGGGGCTCAGTACTCGTGCCTCAGCCAGTCCTATGCAAGCTCCACCCTTTTCTCTCCTTCCTGTCCATATTGCGCCGCTGAGCAAAGGACAGGGTTGGCTGTCTGGGCAGAGGGGGAGGAGAGGCGTCGCCCAGGGAGGTTGGGGCTGTCGGTCGGTCCGGTTGTGTTTCTAATTTTAGTAACACGCGGCTGAGAAAGTAAGATAGGGCTGGTTTTGAGATAGCTGGACCTGGCCAGTGTAGAAAATAGAAATGCAATTTGAATTTGTAGTGCAGCGCCTCCGCCCCTGTTTGCTTTATGCCTTTGCGCAACGGGAGGGCTTTGAAAAAGGTGAGAAAGGCAGAGAGACTAAGGTCATTGGATATGAAGGTGCGTCACTGACATCGACTTTACCTAAGGGAGGTTAGTCCAGGACACCAAAATAGCTAACTCTCGTCGAATTTTCATCTTTTCCAATTGAAGCTTGCAAAGCCTCACGTGTTCATCTATTTTTAGATCGATATAATACAATACAATACAAAGTAGGATACAAAAATCTTATTAAATATTTATTAAAATTAAAAATTAAACAGCCTGGAATCGTTCTAAAAGACGGTTTCTGTCTGATTATTTAACTTAATCATCAACGGATGGATTGAAAGAAGTTTAATGGTGACCGCTTTGATGACTTGTGAATCAGTCCGTTTGATAAAACTGATACGTGAGAATTGAAATACCGGAGTACATTAATCATAGCTCGATGATTAACGAACACATTCATTTTATCTTGTATGAGTCACCGCACCTTTAATTTCCCTCTCTGTCCCGCGGTCCTCGAGACTGCTAGAGAGCAAAAAAAGCAGAAGACTCAAAACCAGAAAGAGACTCAGAGTAACAAGACGAAAACTAAATAGGAAAGGAAAATAGAAAGAGCAGTACTCAACCGCGGAAGTCCAGACCTCCAGGGGTCAACGCCTTGCTAATTTATGCCATAATTCGATGCAGAAGTCGTTTGTTTTAGGCCATGCAGTTACTAACCTGATGCAATAAATCTACACTTTTTCTATTCCCCCCTTTCCCTTAATCCGCAGAGCAACGAGGTGAGTCATCGAGTCTGCAAGCGTCTCGTGACAGCGGATGAATATTCGATAACAGTAGTAGTTGCTGTATTTGGAATCGAAATCTCCGATCATGGTTGAGTCATCTATCGATAGAAAGAGCAGAGAGACCCACTGAGTAACTTTTTTGATTGTCGAAGGAGTTCGAACTGTCATCTGAGAGGGTTACAGCGCTGGCCCAGCAGCTGAGGATCTGGGAGGGTGACTGCAGTGGCCCAGAAGCAGAGGATCTGGGAGGGTGACTGCAGTGGCCCAGAAGCAGAGGATCTGGGAGGGTGACTGCAGTGGCCCAGAAGCAGAGGATCTGGGAGGGTGAGTGACTGCGGTGACCCAGCAGCTGAGGATCTGGGAGGGTGACTGCGGTGACCCAGCAGCTGAGGATCTGGGAAGGTGACTGCTGTGGCCCAGAAGCAGAGGATCTGGGAGAGTGGGTGGCCCAGCAACTGAGGATCTGGGAGTGTGGCTGCAGCTGAGGACCTGGGAGGGTGGGTGGCGGTGGTTGCCCTGAAATAGAGGATCTGGAATTGCCTCTATCCCATCAAAGACCATATCTTTGTACTATCGGTTCAAATACCCGTTTAAATAGAAAACAAGTTGATATTCAGAAGGGTACAGCTTCCAAGTAGTACGAGCTTTATTCCTAACTAGAATAAAATCTTAAACTCCTACAAAATAACAAAACCTCTTGCAGATGGATCGCCGAAAGAGCAAGAAAATAGCCCAGTTCATTCCGTACCGTGACTCAGTGCTAACTTGGCTTCTGCGCGAGAATCTGGGTATGTAATAGCGTAGAGTGCGGTTGGTTTGAGTCTGCCCTGGAATTGAGTCCACTGGGTGAGGCCTGGGTGTGGTTCATGCAGTGACTAATGTAAAGGCATTCGAGCTCCAAGGGAGGGGTTAGCTACTGAAAGCCTTTATATTCTATTAATAGCTTCATTGTGCTTCATTCACTATCATTTCGAGTTGAAAAAATTCAAAAATCTGATAGGAATGTTTGTGGATTCGTGGTACTGTATGCTACTGAAACAGTAGTCACAACTGGACGTGTTTGCTTTAAAGACGTGTTTGCTTTGCTTGAAAAAGTTTTGAAAAAGTTTGAAAAAGTTTCAACTTGAAAAAGTTGAAAATATTTTTCAGGCTGGAAGTGTATAAAGTGAGAATACACAAAAAATCATCAGATTAAGCATTTCTCCCATTAATTCCAATCGAGGATATTCGGAAAATCACCTCTTTTAAAAGCCCCTGATTCAATTAATAACAACATGGATCGTGAAAAAAATTTTCCTGCTAGCAGATCATCGATTCGCACAATGGTATCCTGTTTGCAAAATCTCGAAATCAATATATTAGACAATTCAAAAACTCTGTCATCCTTCCTGTAAAGTCTCCAAGCTATATCATCGACCCTGGAAAGTCCCCAAGCAACAATATCGACCCTGGAAAGTCCCCAAGCAACAATATCGATCCTGGAAAGTCCCCAAGCAATAATATCGATCCTGGAAAGTCCCCAACTAATATCGATCTGTAAACTCGCCAAGCAACAATATCGATCTGTAAAGTCGCCAAGCAACAATATCGATCCTGGAAAGACCCCAAGCAATAATATCGATCCTGTAAAGTCTCCAGGCTATATTATCGACCCTGGAAAGTCCCCAAGCAACAATATCGATCTGTAAAGTCCCCAAGCAACAATATCGATCTGTAAAGTCGCCAAGCAACAATATCGATCCTGGAAAGACCCCAAGCAATAATATCGATCCTGTAAAGTCTCCAGGCTATATTATCGACCCTGGAAAGTCCCCAAGCAACAATATCGATCTGTAAAGTCCCCAAGCAACAATATCGATCCTGTAAAGTCCCCAAAGCAATAATATCGATCCTGGAAAGTCCCCAACTAATATCGATCTGTAAACTCGCCAAGCAACAATATCGATCTGTAAACTCGCCAAGCAACAATATCGATCTGTAAAGTCGCCAAGCAACAATATCGTTCCTGGAAAGCCAAGCAACAATATCGATCTGTAAAGTCCCCAAGAAACAATATCACTCCTGGAAAGTCCCCAAGCAACAATATCGATCTGTAAAGTCCCCAAGCAACAATATCACTCCTGGAAAGTCCCCAAGCAGCAATATCGATCCTTTAAGTCCCCAACAACAATATCGATTCTGGAAAGTCCCAAGCAACAATATCGCTCCTGGAAAGTCCCCAAGCAACAGTATCGATCTGTAAAGTCCCCAAGCAACAATATCGCTCCTGGAAAGTCCCCAAGCTATAATATCGATCCTGTAAAGTCTCCAGGCTATATTATCGACCCTGGAAAGTCTCCAAGCAACAATATCGATCTGTAAAGTCGCCAAGCAACAATATCGATCCTGGAAAGACCCCAAGCAACAATATCGATCTGTAAAGTCCCCAAGCAACAATATCACTCCTGGAAAGTCCCCAAGCAACAATATCGATCCTTTAAGTCCCCAAACAACAATATCGATTCTGGAAAGTCCCAAGCAACAATATCGCTCCTGGAAAGTCCCCAAGCAACAGTATCGATCTGTAAAGTCCCAAGCAACAATATCGCTCCTGGAAAGTCCCCAAGCAACAGTATCGATCTGTAAAGTCCCCAAGCAACAATATCGCTCCTGGAAAGTCCCCAAGCAACAATATCGATCTGTAAAGTCTCCAAGCAACAATATCGATCTGTAAAGTCGCCAAGCAACAATATCGATCCTGGAAAGACCCCAAGCAACAATATCGATCTGTAAAGTCCCAAGCAACAATATCACTCCTGGAAAGTCCCAAGCAACAATATCGATCTGTAAAGTCCCCAAGCAACAATATCACTCCTGGAAAGTCCCCAAGCGACAATATCGATCTGTAAAGTCCCCAAGCAACAATATCACTCCTGGAAAGTCCCCAAGCAACAATATCGATCTGTAAAGTCCCCAAGCAACAATATCACTCCTGGAAAGTCCCCAAGCAACAATATCGATCTGTAAAGTCCCCAAGCAACAATATCGATCTGTAAAGTCCCCAAGCAACAATATCGATCCTTTAAGTCCCCAAACAATAATATCGATGCTGGAAAGTCCCAAGCAAAAATATCGATCCTGTAAAGTCCCCAAGCAACAATATCGATCTGTAAAGTCCCCAAGCAACAATATCGATCTGTAAAGTCCCCAAGCAACAATATCGATCTGTAAAGTCCCCAAGCAACAATATCGATCCTTTAAGTCCCCAAACAATAATATCGATGCTGGAAAGTCCCAAGCAAAAATATCGATCCTGTAAAGTCCCCAAGCAACAATATGAATCACGGAAAGTCACCAAGCAAAAATATCGACCCTGGAAAACTCCTATAGGCGGCAACTCAAAGACGGCCATGATCGCTGCCCTGAGTCCAGCTGACATCAACTACGACGAGACGCTGAGCACCCTTCGATACGCCGATCGGGCCAAGCAGATCGTCTGCAAAGCGGTCATCAACGAGGATCCGAACGCCCGATTGATCCGCGAACTCAAAGAGGAGGTTCAGAAGCTCAGAGACATCATCAAACTGGAGGGCATCGAGCTCACTGAACAGCTTACCAAGCCCAATCAACAGTCGCCTCCGCAGCCGCCGCAGTCGCTTACGGGTGGAACAAAACATCAGCCGACGATGTCGAAAGCAGCAGCCAGTGGTGCACCATCGAAGATGCCAAAGTCTGGCAGCGTCAGCGGCGGCGGCGGCGGCGGCGGCGGCGGCGGTGGCGAAGACGCCATCGAAAAGCTGCGCACTTCGGAAAAGTTGATTGCCGAACTCAACGAAACCTGGGAGGAGAAACTGAAGAAGACTGAGACAATTAGACAGGAGAGGTTTGTACATAAATACGTCTGTCATCTTAATAACAGTTTTTAACAGTAACTTGATATATAATTTTTGAATGTGTCAAGAAAGTCCCCAAACAATATTATCGATCCTGTAAAGGGGCGCCAGTCTTGAGAGATGAATGTCTATTGATAGTACTCAAGATTTTTTTTGAATCAAAAGGTTCCTGGGTTAAGTTGGTCTCTAGAGATTACGCTCGTAGTGTTTTGGGAAGCGCCAGCACCAAGGGGCGCCAGCACCAAGGGGCGCCAGCACCAAGGGGCGCCAGCACCAAGGGGCGCCAGCACCAAGGGGCGCCAGCACCAAGGGGCGCCAGCACCAAGGGGCGCCAGCACCAAGGGGCGCCAGCACCAAGGGGCGCCAGCACCAAGGGGCGCCAGCACCAAGGGGCGCCAGCACCAAGGGGCGCCAGCACCAAGGGGCGCCAGCACCAAGGGGCGCCAGCACCAAGGGGCGCCAGCACCAAGGGGCGCCAGCACCAAGGGGCGCCAGCACCAAGGGGCGCCAGCACCAAGGGGCGCCAGCACCAAGGGGCGCCAGCACCAAGGGGCGCCAGCACCAAGGGGCGCCAGCACCAAGGGGCGCCAGCACCAAGGGGCGCCAGCACCAAGGGGCGCCAGCACCAAGGGGCGCCAGCACCAAGGGGCGCCAGCACCAAGGGGCGCCAGCACCAAGGGGCGCCAGCACCAAGGGGCGCCAGCACCAAGGGGCGCCAGCACCAAGGGGCGCCAGCACCAAGGGGCGCCAGCACCAAGGGGCGCCAGCACCAAGGGGCGCCAGCACCAAGGGGCGCCAGCACCAAGGGGCGCCAGCACCAAGGGGCGCCAGCACCAAGGGGCGCCAGCACCAAGGGGCGCCAGCACCAAGGGCGCCAGCACCAAGGGGCGCCAGCACCAAGGGGCGCCAGCACCAAGGGGCGCCAGCACCAAGGGGCGCCAGCACCACTGGGCGCCAGCACCCAGGGGCGTCAAACCTGTGTGAGGGCGCAACACCTGCTGAGAAAGGACATCAAAGGCGCCAAATCAGTGGGCTAGGGGGCGTCAAAATTAGTCGAAGCTCCGCAGCCCCCCCTGGCTATATCCCGGCAATGAACCCTATGAACTTCAGGGAGCATCAGCTGGCTGAAATGGGCCTTGCTGTCATGAACGACGGCGGCTCATTGGCAGTGTTCTCACCGAAACGTACGCCGCATCTGGTCAATCTGAACGAGGACCCGTTAATGTCCGAGTGTCTGATCTACTATCTAAAGGAGGGCGAGACTAAGTAAAGATTTAATCGCCTTTTTTACCCGCTCCCAGCTACCCCTCTTCTTGTTGTTTGTAGCTAAACAAAATTTGGCAATTTTTGCAGAGTCGGTCGACCCGAAGCTACCGTGCCTCAGGATGTTCAGCTCAGCGGCGACTGCATACAGCCCGAGCATTGCGTGTTCGAGTTACGCAACGGTGAGAACTGCGTTTAACATATTTGAATAGGGGTAGAAATAGTCAAAATCGTAGAAAACGAACGAGAATTATTGTCAATCGTGGGAGATCACCGAGAAGTACCAGTCGGGGAAATCACCGAGAAGTAATGTAAATCGTGGGAAATCACTGAGAAGTAATGTCAATCGTGGGAGATCACCGAGAAGTACCAGTCGGGGAAATCACTGAGAAGTAATGTCAATCGTGGGAAATCACCGAGAAGTAACGTCAATCGTGGGAAATCACCGAGAAGTAACGTCAATCGTGGGAAATCACCGAGAAGTAATGTCAATCGTGGGAAATCACCGAGAAGTAACGTCAATCGTGGGAAATCACCGAGAAGTAATGTCAATCGTGGGAAATCACCGAGAAGTAACGTCAACCGTGCGAAATCACCCGAGAAGTAATATCAATCGTGGAAACTCCTTAAGAAACAATATCAATTGTTTCTTCAGGAGGAAAGTCCCGAGAAAAAATAACTATGCCGGTTTTGGTAAATCTACATAAACCGCAATCCGTCTTTTTCCTGCGACAGGATCCGTCAGCCTGACCCCGATTGGCTCAGCTGAGTGCTACGTGAACGGCAAGAAAGTTTCCCAATCCACAACGCAACTGAAGTCCGGTTCGCGAGTGATTCTGGGCAAAAGTCACGTGTTCCGATTCACCGACCCGTTGCAGGCGAGGGAGCCGAAAGTTGACACGCCGACAGGTAAATGTTTTATTTGCGATTGCAAGCCGTGAATTAATCAATTATGTCGACATTAACCATTTATTCGTAAAAAATCTGCCCATAATTACATAGCGGAAGGAGTGGACTGGCAGTACGCGATGGCCGAGTTACTAGAAAAGCAAGGCGTCGACTTGCGCAAAGAGATGGAGCTGCGACTGCTGCAACTTGAAGAGCAGTATAAGCGAGACAAAGTGCTCGCCGATCGAGAGTTTGAGAAGCAGAGAAGGGTAAGCTGTCTTTAAGGTAAAACACGAATGAGTGCCTTGGCATCGAAGGTTCCATTCTGTTCTAACCCGTAGTAAACTAAACTTTTTACTCACTAGTAGTCAATCTGGGTAAACACAACATCCACCAATAAAGCCTCACAGTCTGGTCTATCTTGGTGAACACAACATCCACCAATAAAGCCTCACAGTCTGGTCTATCTTGGTGAACACAACATCCACCAAATAAAGCCTTGCAGTCTGGTCTATCTTAGTGAACACAACATCCACCAATAAAGCCTGGCAGTCTGGTTTATCTTGGTGAACACAACATCCACCAATAAAGCCTGGCAGTCTGGTCTAAGAACACAACATCCACCAATAAAGCCTGGCAGTCTGGTCTATCTTGGTGAACACAACATCCACCAATAAAGCCTGGCAGTCTGGTCTATCTTGGTGAACACAACATCCACCAATAAAGCCTGGCAGTCTGGTCTATCTTGGTGAACACAACATCCACCAATAAAGCCTGGCAGTCTAGTCTATCTTGGTGAACACAACATCCACCAATAAAGCCTGGCAGTCTAGTCTATCTTGGTGAACACAACATCCACCAATAAAGCCTGGCAGTCTGGTCTATGTTGGTGAACACAACATCCACCAATAAAGCCTGGCAGTCTAGTCTATCTTGGTGAACACAACATCCACCATAAAGCCTGGCAGTCTGGTCCATCTTGGTTAACATACACAGTAACTACCGAATCAATAAAGTTAACCCGTCTAATCATACAGGACTACGAGGCGACAATTCAGTCTCTGCAGGAGCAGGTGATAATGAGCCAGAGCATGATGTCTTCTATGCTCGTTCGTGCTGCCTAGCTGACGATTCAGAAGCCACCGAAGCCGATGAAAGAGGTTTGTTCCAATAAACGGGCACTTGTTGTGAAGTAATCGAATTAGCATGATAAAGATAGCTATCGTTAATATTACGAGTACTAAATATACCTTGCAGCGAAATGGAGTCGTCGTGAGTTCTCTTTGGCAAACTGGGCTTTCTCCAAGTGGAAAGATCATCAGTACACGTCGCTAAGGGTAAGACTAACCTCACTTATGGCAACTATTTAGCTTTATTTAATCAATTTTATTTGCTACATTTAACATAGTCAATATGGTACGAAGAATGCGTTGGTTAAAGTCCGTGCATTTTCACCTGAGCTGGAAAGTAAATCTCCAGTCACCTGCTTGGTTATGTCTTAACTGTGTATAACTGTGTACTTTTTATTTACGGTAATTGAAGGCCGCACGAGCGTTTCATAGACAAGTACATTGCTAACACTGTGCTCAGCGAACTTGCTACTTTCAACTCTCCTTCAATTCTCCTTTTAATTTTTACCACAAAAATCTATGGAAACTAAACAAGCTCTTTAAAATGAGTTTTTGTGACAAAATCTAGACTAGATGGGCCACTCAGGCATATATACTTAGTAAAACAGCTTTCTACTTTCAGTTCAGTAGCAAAGAAGAATACATAAGCTATTTTATAAAAAATAAATAATGACTTTGATAAGTTTGGAAGCCCAAGCTTGCAAGCGTAAACAACTTGCTAATTGGTTCAGAAATAATGTACATTAGCCAGCGCCACTGAAATGTACATGGCAGCTTTAGCCTGGAATTCCGAGAAATGCAATAAAAATTTGAGCGGGGTGGGGGGTTAAAACTCATTAAAATGATTCTGTCTAACTTACTACTGAACTGAAAGTAGCTTACATGCAAACGTGCCGCGTGGCCTATCTAGTTCTTCGGTATTTTTGCAAGAAACTTTAAAAACAATTCTGAAAACTCACCAACACTCCAACAACGCACCCCAACAACACTACAACACTTCAACGACACTTCAAAAAGTTTTTTAACAGTATTTTAACAAAGAAAATAATACTTAATTTGTTAGTATTTTTCAAACTTCTAGCCTCGAAACTTAGAATTCCATAATAGCTAGTAATTGATCCTTAGAGAGAGACCAATTTTCACGTTCTTCTAGTCATTATGCACAGTAAGTTTGTTTTACAAGCCTAGTACTTTATGTATAATGCTTCAAATTTAAAGAAGGCAACTATTTTACTACATAGAGTCTTCATTGATAGTTAATAAATTAAAAACATGAAACAATAAAAACAAAAAGTTCCGTGATTGTATGCCTAACTTGCACTATATAGTACTCTTACTCTTAGAGTTCCATCCTCTCTGAACCACCAATTTTCCCAACTTTTTAATCAAGGGTTGCCGCCTATTACTGCAGCCTGCTTGGCAAATCAAGGTAGCTGCAATTATTGTTTTGAAGTTCCTATAGCTTCAACTAGAACCGATTAATTTCCCATTATAATATTTTTGGGACCAAATTCTAACTTTCTAGGTACATGTAGTGAGACATTCCTTTGTCGTTGTGACACTATCAGTTGTTCTTCCTCTGCGATTCCTATACAAAGTAGCTTATTTTTAAAACTAACAAAATTGCTCTGAGCGACCTAGCAGGTGACTTGGACAAAAAAGCCAGCAAAGTAACAGTTTAGTTTCTGAACAATATTTTTACCCACAGATACTAGAATAACTAGATGGGCCACTCAGCACATTTGCATGTAAGCTACTTTCAGTTCAGTAGCAAGTTAAACGGACGCATTTTAATGTATTTTTAAAGCCGAGGCTCATTATTTGGCTCCTACCTCTACCACCCCCACGGTGCCTTTCAACACTTAACCACCCCACCCCGCCCCAATTTTTATTGCCTTTCTCGGAATTCCAGCCTAAAGCTGCCATGTACATTTCAGTGGACTGGCTAATGTACATTATTGCTGAACCAATTAGCAAGTTGTATACACCAGCTTGGGTTGGGTTTCTAAACTTATCAAAGTCATTCAGCTGTCTTATATTCTTATACGTATTCTTCTTTGCTACTGATCTGAAAGTAGAAATCTGTGGCCCATCTAGTTTATTCTAGTATCTGTGTTTTTACCGAATAATTTTTAACAGTTTTATTGGACAGCTGAGATATCTGAAGCAGCAAATTAATACCATGAAAACACGTCATTGCAATAGAACATGTCTTGTCATCTGTAATTTAAGCGTCCAAAAGCATGATGGACAAAAAATTTCGAAGCCTTGTAGGCCGTAGTTCTCTAATTCAATTTTTTGGCTGTTGATACAGTATCAATGATACTTGCATTATAGCTTTTGGCAGTGCCAGTTCGCGATGCTTTACTAATAAGTAGCACTGTTGTAATATGAATCCGTTCGCTGAACTTCTACTATCTGTCGTTGCTGAGTAAAATCTCGATCTTGTACACTAAGCTATCGACTTTGCTTATTACAATCTTTCTTTGTATATTATTTTCAAGCTTTGAGTAATTTCAGGACTACAAAGTTTCAAATATCAAAACTGTCTACTTGTCCCTATCATTGCAATTCAGAAATCCAAAATATATGTACGATATCTTTCAGCCTTCTGTAAGTCATGGGCATTATTCATAAATATGTTGCCGTAAAGATGTGGTAAAACATCGCTATCTGCAGTATCCAAAACCTGAAAACTGCGCTTCAGTGCGGATAATTAAAACTTGTGTATGCCTCAACTTATGCTTTTTTTCCTAATATTTTTCCACTGTCGCTAGATACTGATATAATGTTTTGTGTACCATGTAAGTGTATTAATTTGGCAGGCTTATAAGCGAATAGATTTTATACCAGAACTTGCAAATCGAAAAAAAACTGCAGGACGATCTGTGGGCGAACGCGGCCTATTTGAAAGAAGCCAATGCCATGGCGGTGGAAATGAGCAAGAGGGTCAGTCTCGCTTTAGTTGCTTAAATAACTATACTACTGCTATGAGTAGATATGAGTAATATAATGCCTTTAGATTTGGATCTTTCAGGTTCAGTTACAGTTCGCGCTGCTGACTGACACGGCCTACACACCGCTGGGCCCGGATTTGTTGCCAGGCGACTTTTCGGGTCGTCAGTATCCGCGCACCGTGCTGGCCATCGAGGTGCAGGACCTGAAGAATGGCGCCGTGCACCATTGGAGCTTGGAGAAGTTCAGGTAGGTTTTCTTTCGAATCTGGGTGATGTGCAACCGGCAGCTCAGCCTCAGCTATTGCGCGGCGCATCTGAAGGCTGCGTACGACTGTTCAGTCCAAGGACTGGGGGGTCGCCACACACATCCTCAATTACCCCAGCTGGCACCCATTTTACAGCTGGGTGAACTGAAGCAAAGCAGAGTTAAGTGTTAAGTGTCTTGCTCAAGTACACAAATTGATCCGAATGGGTCGAAAATCGAACCCCAGACTTTTCAGTTGTGAGTCCAACGCTCTAATCATTAGGCTACAAACCCCTGCAGGACTATCTGTAGTGTCTAACTTTCTCTGACAGCACACTATAAGGGTCAACCTCCAGGGTACGGAGAGTTTACATCCCTGACGATGTATACTTACTCATCCGTGTGCGTGCTTAAAATCAGAGAAATGGGAATAGCTATCTGTTACTTGCGGATCAACTGTCACCTTGATCTCGAACAGAATGGTACTTACGCTCATACTGTAATGTGCTAGGGATGCCTCTTTCGGTGCAAGTTCGATGCCAGCAGTGCTGAAAGATCGCTACTAAGACTTCTATCATTGACACCAATAGCAAGGCATAAGCAACCTGAAAACTCTTCTTAGAAGCAGAGCCAATCACAAAAGGAAGGATCAACGCTAAATTTACAAGTGAGCTTTTCTTCGTTTCAGACAGCGCCTAGAGCTAATCAGAGATCTGTACCGTCAGGAAGTCGACAGCGGACTGTCTGAATCGAACAACTCGGCTGTTGCTGTAACCACCGCTCCAGCACGAGATCCTTTCTACGATCGGTTTCCATGGTTTCGCTTGATCGGCCGGTAAGTTTTCCGGCTTTATTTCAAAAGAAAACAGTTTAGGTTGCCACTTGTTGCTTAGAAAATCCACTGTCTTACAACTTTCAGAGC
>NIVC01001575.1:0-37400 GCA_002269645.1 Macrostomum lignano | reverse complement strand
CTGTGGGATGCTTTTTCTATTTAGGGGGAATGCCTGCTATCTTAGTAAAGGCTTTTTTGTAGCTTCCTTTTGTTACTTTTAGAAAAGAGAGATTTATAGCAAACATTTTTGCCCGTGACAATTTTGCTTGAATAAGGTGATTTATAAAACTGAAGAATGAATTGGTTCCTAAGAAAATGTGCTTTTTTAACGGAATTGCAAATTTTTGAATTTTGAATTTTTGCTCTTTGTTTATCAACCGCCCCGAAGGGGGGCACTAGATTGGTAGTTAGGACATCTAATACATTTTCAGTCGAGATCCATGCGGAAAATTACGATAATCGATAAAAAATGCCTAAACGAGAGTCGAATGTCCGAAATTTATTTGATAATGAATTGAAAGCAACACGGAACTCAATGACGTATATCTAGATATTCTTTATGAGACTCCTGAACACCTTAGAGGACCTTTATGCTGCCCATGGCGCCTTCAATGATATAATTAGCACATTTTTGGATTTTTTGACTCCAAGACGCATTCAATGGTCATGATAACCTTTAGCGAGCTAACAAATTTATTTAGGCAAATGTTACAATGGGCTTCATTAGTCGTGTCTAAACGGTTGCAGTTTAATTTTTTACCCTCATAGTCTGTTTGGACTTAAAGTACGACAAACTAAGTACTGACCAAATCAATTTACGATTCGTCCGTAATTTTGCATACTCGTTTCGACCTGCTAGCCAGCTTTGAAATGCTGGAACTGGCGCCAACCGGAGACTACACGCCTGTTGCTGTCGACCATTCGGAAGACGCTCCCTGCCAGGGTGTCTTCCTGCTGCGTCACGGTCTGCAGCGCAGACTGGGCGTCACTCTGGCCCACGAGCCCGGACCGCCGGAGGCTGCAGTACGCGAAGCTCGCGAACTCGTGGTCGGTCGGGTCCGCGACTCGCTCGACTCGGGCCTGGACGCGTCCGGTGAGACGCAGTCGCGAGTTCAATCGTTGAGCCTGATTCCGGCTGGCAATCTTTCGTCCAGTCAGTCGGGTACTAGTAGCGGCTTGGAAGGTGACGAGCGAGTCTACACTCGGTTCGAAGCGTCTTGGGACAGCTCGCTGCACGAGAGTCCACTTCTAAATACTGTCACGCCTACGGGCGAGCGAGTCTACCTGACTGTTACCTGCTACGTGGACATTGAGGGATGCTGTCAGCCCGTGTGTGTCACCAAGGACCTGGCGTTGGTCATCTATCCTAGGGATACAAAGCTCACGGTGCCTAGGTAAGCCAATGAAGTACTTTGTACGCTGCTATGTGTGTAAATGTTAAGAAATTTCTGGCATACAGTTGTTGTAGCTCAAGTTTGATATTAACTACTGCTGATAGAGCTATAGGAAAATGCAGAAACTCAGACAGAACACAAACCCAGTCAGTCAGACAGACCGTTAGATGACTATAATTCCATTTCCATGTCAAATTTTAAAATCGCGTTTTTGTTGGCCCTAATCTATGTCTTTTACTCATACTTCCCGAGTCTTAAGTCTTGAATATTAATATCTCTTTCAATGTTTTTTATATTTTGTTTATAATAAAGACCTCTAAAACTGAAAACCTAGAAATCTGAAGCTTCTAAAATTCGGCTGTCTATGACTGAAAACCGACATAACTGAATCTTTGTAGTTGCAATGAGGCCACACTTTATTTGTTAGCGCCTCAGGTTAATAACAGAACAATAACAGGTTGTAGAAAGAAAATATTTTACTATTTTTTATGTTAAAATGCTGTCTAGTTGCTTTTATTTGAAGTACAGAAGTCCAGCTCTTCTAAAAAGCAAAAGAGCGTATCGTCTACTTTTTTAGTTCTTAGATTTATAGATTAATTCATCTATCTTTTCAAGTGCGATTTAACAAACTCAATATTAGCTAAATACTCTGTCACTTTTATTACCCTCCATTTTTTTAACATTGGCAGCATCACGCAAAATGTCTCACTGTGAGTAGCAATCAGTCATAATGGCGTTAAACAAAGTAGTTAACAAAATAACCTAAAAAATGAAGGCTGCTTTGATGTAATTAACAAAAAAGATGCTAAGTCAGAGAGCAGAATTTTGAGTATATTTTTCTTTTATTTAGAATGCATTCTGTTATTAGAGTTTTTTCCTTTTTTAACTGCGCTTTGCTTTTTTATTTTCGTAGATGAGCAAAATGCTTGAGCAATTCCATCTTAGCTCTGATTAAATCTTGAAGCCGTCATTCTGAAATGCTTATATACTCGTTGCTCCCTTGCTCGACAATTGCTGTTTTGAAGTGTTCACGTCCCGTTTCTATCTAAACTATCTGAAATTAACACGCGCGCACATTGCATAAGCTGCTTTCAGTGTGTTTCAGGCATTCTGAAAAACATCAGTACTCAGTGTACTATAGAATCACAATTTATAAGTTTTAAGGACAGCACTATTTAGTATTCATGTTGTATTTTAAATAAAACTCGCCATTGTTGTTTCACACGTACTTTTTCTATAATGGAAACGAAAATAAAATACAAACTGATGTCGCATAAGTACCTGTTAGATACCAAATAAAATTTAACCAGATATACATTTACATGCAATGATTACTCTATTTTCGTGTGCTGGCCTAAAACTTTTATTGATTCGCACTTGCAAATCGGATTATACAGTGGTTATATAGTCGCTCGAAGTGACTGAGTTCGTTCAATTAAACACCGACAGATCAATCAAGCAACTGTTTGGCAGCTGGTGCCGGCCTCAAGATGTGAACCGGGTCACCACTGTGTACGACCTGCAAATCTATCAGGTTTCTGAAAAAGGTAGGTTAAAAATCACCATTGATACTTGGACTGATCTACAGTTTCGACGACCTGCTCATGCAACATCCGCAGCGACCCGTCGTTCTCGGCGCCTTCTGGACGCCAGCACAGCGAGCGGAGGCAGCGGCGGCGGTGGTGGTAGCACCAACTTTGCCTACGTTCGCGGCGAGGAGAATCTCAAAGGCTGGCGGCCCAGGTCGGACTCTTTGATTGTCGAGCATCAATGGGAGTTGGAGCGACTGGTCCGGCTGGAGCTGGTAGAGAAGGCGCGCCACACTCTGCAGCTGAGGGAGAAGCTGGCACAAGATGGTCGAATTGATGCTCTGACTACGATGGACGCTGAGGCGGCTGCGGCAGCGGCGGCAGCCGGGGGCGCGGGAGACGACATTTCGTCCAGTGGAGTCAGCGTTGGAGGCGGCGAGCTGGGCAGCGGCGGTGGCGGGTTGGCCCGGAGTCCCAGCTATTCAGTGCTGGACGACATTCCCGATGAAGTAAGTACTGTGACGTTTCAAGGATTTGGTGGTTTGACGTTTTCGTAGTAAGGCAATGGAAAAGTAAGGTTAAAGATTAATGCTGGAAAATGACGCACCTACTCTGCTACTGACTCTCTTTAGGTTAAGCAAAACTTCAGCCGCGAGCAGCTCTTGATTCGAAAGTGTCTGCAACTTTTGAGTAGTGGGCGAACCCAGCTACTGCCAGCTGCTAGTACTCCGACAACTCAGTTGCAGCCAACGCTGCCGCAGCAGCCGCAAGCACCGCCAGCTCCACAGCAGCAGCAGCAGCAGCAGCAGCAGCAGCAGCAGCAGCAGCAGCCACCACAGATCCGTGCGGCCCTACCCTCGGCAATATCATACGCCAGCGGCATGTCCGAAATATGGCGTCCGCAGATGCGTCATTCGCCGTCAGCATCGTTCGCCTCCCTCACCAGCTTCGGTGGTGGCAGCGGTGGGCTGGCTAACATGATGCAGAAATCGCCGACCATGGAGAGCGTGATGAGCTCGGCTAGCGGAGGCGCTGGCGAGTCAGCCAGTCAGAATCCGATGGACAGCTTGCGACCGGCAGCCTCATTGGTCAGTGCGACGAGATTCGCGCCTCGCCACAGGTGTCTCGGCGCGGTTACTTGAACTTTCTGGAGGAGAAGTCGGGAGGCTGGGTACGCCGCTGGGTCGTTGTCAGGAGGCCGTTTCTCTACATCTACCAGAACGAGCGAGATCCTGTTGAACGGGGCTTTATTAATTTAGCTACCGCACAGATTGAGTACAGCGAAGAACAGCAGGCCATGCTGCGGGCTAAGAACGTCTTTACGGTGATCACACCGCATCGTGGCTACCTGATGCAATGCTTAGAGGACAAGGAGGTCCACGACTGGCTCTACGCGTTTAATCCGCTGATGGCTGGTCAGATGAGGTGAGGTCGATTGTGCCTGGTTGTAGTGACTAAACCTTCATCGATTTATTGGGCTTTGTTTAGACTTTACTGAGATGCTGTTACTAATTAATAATAATTTTATCCAACATCTCAATTTCAGATCGAAGTTGGGGCGAAAGAAGAAAGAGCGCAGTTAGATGGCTATTCATGGAAACATTATTTCATATAAAAAACTAACTGACCATGCGTTTATAAACGTTTATAATCACTAAGAAATGCTTAGTAAATATACGATTAAGCACGATTATTTTTACCTCATCATGTTCTTACACTGCATTGTCGTCTGTTTCCTGTGTAACAATATATTAGATTCAATTATGTACTGCCTAATACATGTTGTATGCCATTCTCATAAGCATAATTGATCACAACAAATACAGAGCATATTCTTCGTGAACTACTAGGACCTGTTTTAGTAGTACTACTGAGTCTTTTTTAAATTGTTGTATGAAAAAAGCAATACGTTTACTTGATCGGTCGCTTTTGCAAATGTTGTACGAAAATACTTTAATAAAACCCAGCTTAATTTCAACTGTGTTAGTTAATCTTCTCTTATGTGTAATCTTCCGTTCCAGTAAACTGTGTTTTTTTAGAAAATCTTTCTGCAGTGTTTGGTGTTAATGTCTCTTTCGTTGTTATTATGCGCTTCGACGCGAGTTGGTTGATGAACACATATCGAAGAAAATAAAGGAATGTTGCTTGCTTAGGAATATATCTGTTTTCTGTTGTTAGATTAAAACAAAAATGTGATTCTGCGCCTTTCTTTTAACATCGTTTCTCTATTCAAAGGCGCGTCACTTCAATAGTTTAGTTGGTCTGAGAGATTTGTCCGATGAGATGCGGATATTAACCTTTTGAAAGGTGCTTCATCAAGCACCAATTGATGGGATCTTTCACCTATAGTTACCTAGTTACAGCAGCTTAGTAACTGAGGGGCTTGTCCATAGTAATTGCAGTTTTTACACTGCTCCTACACTATGCACTCATTATTCAGGGCTTCAAATTCCAGAAATTTCAGCAAGAAAGACGCGACTATTGAGCAAAACTTTAATCACGATAAATTTCTAGAGCATTAAATTACTATGGTCAATACGCGATCACGAGCCTTTTAAGCACGCTTTTAGCGTTTAAATGCACGGTGAATCGTGTTACAATGTAATTGTGCATGTGGCTTTGTCATATAGAGGACTCGCATTGCTGCCCTCCATGAAACAGGTCACGACCCCAGCCAGCAGTATTATGTGCATTACTGGCCAAAAGTACCTCTCAAGAAAAAGAAATCGCGTTGTTTGTCGAGCATCGACTGCTATAAGCGCTGCCTTAAGGCGACCAATCGGGGAAGAAGGTCAGCCATCGTGTGCAAAAACTGTAGCCTTGAACACCAGAGCAGTCGAAGAGCAAACAAGTGAAGTGACTCTGAGTCAAGAAGAGGAGCTTTTTTATTTTTCAGTTAGAAATATCCGAAGCGAAGTTTCACGAATGTTTGAAAATTGCCATTTCGAAAACCGCACGTTTACCTTCAACAAGTAACAATTTGAATCTGCTGGCGTCAGTAACTAGTTGAGGGTAATTTATTGGCTTTTCAGTTATAACTACTACTCATAGTAATGCTACTCTTAAACATGAAGGATTTTTTCTCTATGCTTTTAAACTGTTACATATAACATAAACACACTTGTTATTAACTTGCTCCAATTGGCAATCGCAAGTGTTAAACAATAAAGTTTTGAAATTGGTATTGGGTCGAAGTGAAAGTTGGCGACAATGGTTCATTTTAGTCTTCCCACTCGTGAAAAATCAATGATTATCAACCTTCAAAACCTTAGATACAAAATGCCATTGTTGCCTTCTTCATTTTATTTAAGAATTCTAACTTCATTTTAAGACACTGCCATTCATACATACTCAACCAATGCGTCTACTTTAGTCTATGGTTACAACACCGTCTATGGTCGGCGACGCCAGAGCATGCAGAGCATTGAATTCAAGACACAAGGAAGTAATTAAATTCAGAAAATTCATGCCCGCCTTGCAAATGGAGCTGGAGAGGCCACCAGACAATTTACAGGATTGGCGTTCCATGGTACGTGTTCCATTGCTCACACACTGCGCTTCCTGGATCGCTGCTTGGTTAGTAAAAGCATCTAACTAAGCTCACATGCGTCTTGAGCTGAATGCTTGACTTCTTAAGTAGAATGAAAACTCTGCACTACTTACTTACAGTATTTAATGCAGCTCATGTATGCCTGTATTGCATTTGAAAACTTCATTTGCTTGCAACGGTTTTAGAAACCAGAACAAACATGAATGAAAAGCTAGCCAGACAGTTTTTTTTCAAGCTAAGCTAATCCCGGTGTCCTTTTAAAAAAGTAACCTACTTTTGTTAAACTAAACTCTGTCTGGAATCAAGGACTACTAAAGTAGACGTAACTTCCAGTGGTCCGTGTCTGGAATTTAAAACAACCGTCAGATTTTTTGTACTTTAATTTCAAGACAGATCCAGCTGCGCTGGGCTGATGGAGTGAACTGTCACTTTGGAGATTATACGTAACAGGAATTTGAACTAAAGTACGTTTTTAGTCCAATCCATTCTCTTTCATTTTGCCGTTCCGTTTCGTCCGAAACCAAATGTTTTCCATTTTGCAGCTCGTCCGCTTCGCTCTCTTCTGTCCCTCGAACATGCAAACGCATCCTAGAAAAAATATTGGCGAACAACAGAAGCCGCCTGAATGCGTCCATTTTTTTGGTCAGGAATTGGCGAGCTTCTTTGGTTGAAGTTTTTTCTCTCGATCGAACTCTAAGCGCTCGGCTTTCAGTTCTAAGGGCCTGCACAGCTGCGGCCGCCGGTTCCAACCATTCTTCAGTCCGACTGACTGAAAGAGGAAAAAGAGAGAGAGAGCATCGAATTTGATGGCATCAAAGAGATTAAGATCACTTAATTCTGCAGAATTCCACATCGCTTCCTTTAATTCGCATTCCCCAGAGACCAACAGGCACTCTATAGTATAATAAGTTTCTCTCTGATGTAAGAAGAAGCAGAATCCATGCATCCGTTACACGAAGCAGTCAGTGATTTGCCTTATGGCTACTACGCTCGTACAAGCTTTGGTCCTTATCAATAATATTCGGTAAAAGAAGTGCAGCAGCTTTAGTACTGAATTCATGGATTATTTTTTACTTTTTCGTCATATTCTATGCTAAGATGTCAAGGCTTAAGGGGGGAATCGCTGAGATGTCAAGGCTTAAGGGGGGAATTGCTTAGGTATCAAGGCAAAAAGGATTCACATAAATAATTTTTGTTCACATAAATAATTTTTGCTCATTGGGCGCCCTGAAGGGGGGCAGTAGATTGCTAGTCATATTCTACAACTGACTTTATGTGCACATTGAAATCTAGAGTTTATCTGGCCGGATTAAAGACTGATCATTAATAAGCATCAATCTTAGGCTAGGTATGCTTTTGCAATGTACTTTTAAGGCATTATTTGCATTACAAGTGAGACATTAATTTTCAAATATGCAATACTAAAACTATATGTAATACTAAAACTATATTATGTAATACTAAAACTATTATATATCTTAACTTGGTTATTATGTTGTCAGTTGAGCCATCAAGTCACGCGACTGGTGTACAAAAAGTCATTTAAAAATGACGCTTCTAAAGTCGTGTGATCACGAGAAAAATAGGCCTCACTCGATGGCGACGCAAGCAAATCTTAAAGGGTCATCAGGTGCAACAGTAGATACAAAATTTGAATTGAACTGCCCCGCTTGCAGTGATAATTTTGTCAGCCAAAAATTGCTTAGCACTCATTAAAAGACAATTAGATTGACAGTAGGCAATTAAAAAATCTTGAAAGACAATTTTCGACGCAAAAACAGTCGACGAAGCAGAGAGGGAGATGCAGAGTGCTGTAGGACTAATTATCTCGAACACGGGGTCGGGGGCGATGCTTGTCAAGCTTCTTGCGAGGCAAGAGTCAAATTATGTTTCCTGTGACAAAAGTAAGAACCAGAGAGTGTCGGATTTACATTTGTAGTAATAACTAATACGTAACTAACTACGAAACCAAGACCTGATATGTACTTATACTGAACGATTCTACGAGTAACTTATCGAACAGAAATACATGTAAACTTAGTAGTAATTAAAAAATAAATCCATAACATAATACAATAGCGAACATCAGGATTGTCCAGTTACCAAAATTTATAAAAAATGAAAACACAAGAAATTGGGTACCCAATTCCCTCGGTAGACACACATTCCAGGAAATGATAAACAAACAAACATCCGGGTACCCAATGCTCACCGTAAACTGCAAAAATCCGTAAAATAAGAAAAAAGTAAACATGATAAAATTGAGTCTTATACATCCGTATCGTGTCCGGCATTCTCTCCCAACCCTGTTTATCGCAATTTCAATTAACTAAGCTTACAACAGTAATGCTAAAGAAATTACACAGGCCCGAGCCTCATTAGCAGCCGAACACGAAGATTTTGGAACGTGTTTTCAACTGACTTCGGACAGCGGGGAACGAAAGACAGAGAAGAGAAGAGAATAGCAAAGAGAGAGAATGACAAATAAGAGCTGTAGATAGCAAGTCACCCAGAAAATGGCGGGATGTTCTGGGCATTGGGCGCGTGCTTCAGGTTAGAGGAAGTCGTGCCGTGATTCTCATTGGGAATAATATCCCATCGCTTGCTTCCCTTTATTATTGAGCACCTTCGGGCACGAGTCACAGAGCCACTACTCTTCTACATTAATCAATAGTGACTCAGAGGGAATGTTTTTTCCCGAACAAAAAATTCAATGCAACACGATTCGATTCCAAATTATGAATGACAGACTGTGACGCTATTACTGTACTCATTGACGTCACTACGTCACTACAGACGTCGTTTCAGAAACGCATTTGACGTCACTATTGTAACTCATTGATGCCACTACTGTAACTCTTTTCTCTACACTAAATCAGATGCTGCTGAAAGATATTCAAGAAACATTAAAAATTCCTAAACAGATAGTGAGTCAGATCAGCGCAAAATTTGTTCTAAATAAGCCACGCCCTTAAGAAGATCTATCTATTCTATCTATCTATCTATCTATCTATCTATCTATCTATCTATCTATCTATCTATCTATCTATCTATCTATCTATCTATCTATCTATCTATCTATCTATCTATCTATCTATCTATCTATCTATCTATCTATCTATCTATCTATCTATCTATCTATCTATCTATCTATCTATCTATCTATCTATCTATCTATCTATCTATCTATCTATCTATCTATCTATCTATCTATCTATCTATCTATCTATCTATCTATCTATCTATCTATCTATCTATCTATCTATCTATCTATCTATCTATCTATCTATCTATCTATCTATCTATCTATCTATCTATCTATCTATCTATCTATCTATCTATCTATCTATCTATCTATCTATCTATCTATCTATCTATCTATCTATCTATCTATCTATCTATCTATCTATCTATCTATCTATCTATCTATCTATCTATCTATCTATCTATCTATCTATCTATCTATCTATCTATCTATCTATCTATCTATCTATCTATCTATCTATCTATCTATCTATCTATCTATCTATCTATCTATCTATCTATCTATCTATCTATCTATCTATCTATCTATCTATCTATCTATCTATCTATCTATCTATCTATCTATCTATCTATCTATCTATCTATCTATCTATCTATCTATCTATCTATCTATCTATCTATCTATCTATCTATCTATCTATCTATCTATCTATCTATCTATCTATCTATCTATCTATCTATCTATCTATCTATCTATCTATCTATCTATCTATCTATCTATCTATCTATCTATCTATCTATCTATCTATCTATCTATCTATCTATCTATCTATCTATCTATCTAACTATTTTATCTGAAATCCAATCCAAATTAGAGATACTCCATATAGTAGTTCTTGGCCGAACGGTAGCGACTGCTTCGACTCATGAATAATTAATGAAGCGCCGAAAAGCCTTGCATGCACGCGTACTTCTGTCTGACCCAAAGGATCCTCCCTCACTGAGTCAATCTGTCTGAGCAATGGAAAAATCTGGTCTCAGAGTAAATTTACGCGCCGAGAATATATTTAATGAAAACAAGCGGAGCGGGGCAGACGGGAGCTGAGAGCAGATCAGGATCTCTCGAGAGTCCGGCGGATGCTCGAATATCAACTCTGCGGACTACCAACAGACAAGGCTGGTGGGAAATTTTCTGCGGATATCTGTCCCAGAATTTTCTGCTTTTCTGTTCACTTCGTCACCACTCTTAGACCAGGATAAGCGCCAAAGTGACTCCTTGTGTACTGAAGTTTCCCATCCTTGAAGTTCCTTATCCTGAAGGTTCCCCATCCTAGAATTTTGTTTCCCATCCTGGGAGTTCCTCATCCTAGAAGTTACCCATCCTGGAAGTTCCCATCCTGGAATTCCCCATCCTGGAATTCCCCATCCTGGAAGTTCCCCATCCTCAAAGTTCCCCATCCTGGAAGTTCCCCATCCTGGAAGTTCCCCATCCTCGAAGTTCCCCATCCTGGAAGTTCCCCATCCTGGAATTCCCCATGCTGGAAGTTCCCCACCCTCTAAGTTCCCCATCCTGGAAGTTCCCCATCCTGGAAGTTCCCCATCCTCGAAGTTCCCCATCCTCGAAGTTCCCCATCCTGGAAGTTCCCCATCCTGGAAGTTCTCCATCCTAGAAGTTTGTTTCCCATCTTGGAAGTTCCCCATCGTTGGAATATCCTATAAAGATCAATCCCATTATTGAATATTCCTACCATTTAAATTATTAATCAATATGAGCTCACATCTGCGCATATCTCCATTCCCTACTCATGAAAATCTTTAAAGAAATTTGCAACTTTTTACCTAGTATTTAGAGCTCATGATGACCCCTTTAGTTAACATGAGTCCAACAAGAAGCTTAACAAGAGCACAAAGAAGGTAGCGAATGCAAAAAGAGGCCATAATAAAAACACGTGCGAACAAAGGCAAAAGCAAACTTTCGTGCTTGCACTGTGGCCGGGTTCAGTGCAGATTGCAGTATCAGTAACCGTGCACGCTATTTCGGTGAGGACTCACATTGCAATGGTATGACTTTTTTGCGTTCTATCTTTTTGATAGACAAAACCAAGAATAGCTATTAGATCCTTCTTTGTTGACTTTTTCTTATTAATCCATCAAAGCCGGCATCAATGTCTACTTTGCGTGTCTTTGGACTCTATTGCAACAGGTAATATTACATCTTTGGCCTTTTTATTGGCATATCTTGCAAGACTCGCGGGACCTGCGCTATGGGGGGACGCCCGGGACTGACTTCTTGAGCTTGCATAAGATCTTTGAGTCAAGAGTTAATTGCAAGGAATCCTAAAGACAGAATCTAGAGTTCAGGAAGCTCACTCAGTATTTTCCCTACAATTTTAATCACTTAATCGCTCACTCCAAGAGCCAATCATAATGTGAATATCCGAGTAGTTAATACGAAAGCTTGCTTTTCAGAGGACAGTTTTTAGCATGAAGACCTTGACTTTATAACAAAGAAGTTGTAAGATAAAGTATGCATGAACTGTTTGCTAAGCACCGCATTTAGAATCTGGCAGGATGCTGCTTATTAATTTGTTTACGTATGCATCCCCGAAGGGGGGCATTGTGCTAGTCTTGATATACTAAAATTATTCTATAGCAGAGAAAAGCTAGGAGCTGGGAGTCAGGATTCTCTTAAGGATTGAAGAAATAAGGAAAGCAAGAAAGCTCTATCATATAACCCCAGCCTGGGCCCTGCGCGTTCGCCGCCAGCACTTCCAAGTTAAGCAGAGTTGATCGCGGTTAGTACGCTAAACAATAGGCTGCTTTCGGCAGAAATCCGTGAACGACTGCATGGAACCAGTTCACCAGTGCATGGAAGCCTGTGATAGGGCCGTAGCTCTGTGCTGCGTTGGAAATGCAGGATGGTAGCTCGAGCCCCGTAGTTTCAACACCGTACAGGCCATGTAATGAATAAATTGTTGATATAAGGAGAAAGTTTAAACTTTGACTCAGTACACTTCCGACTCCGCTAGAATCATCCCTCAGAGTTGGATAGCCAATCGATCACTCCATCTTTTCTAGCCTGCGCACCGATACACTTCAAGATCCTAGTCCGCGTCACGCGGTCCAGTACGAGGTCATTCTGCTCTTCTTATCCAGATATCCCTCCTTCTCATCAATTCTTTTTTAGAGGGATCTGGGGAGGGATCAGGTCAAGCGCCGTCTGTAATAGTCAGATAAGCTTCCGAGAGGGCTCCAGCTCAGCGTGTTTTTGTTGCGGCTTTCCCCTACTGCGTCCCTCTTATCTGGGCACAGGGTTAGAGGATCTGATCTCCATGCAGCTCCCCCCCCCAAGGACTTAATCCCTCAGCATGCTTGCTTCGGATTACTGACAGGGCGGCGAGATGTCTTTCAAAGCAACGCATGTTGCTGATGTCTCTCTCTCGTCGCTCTCGTATTCTCGCCTTGACTGGCTATAGGCAGACACAACATCGAATTGATGGAGTGAAAAGAGAGAAATGAGCAAAGCGCGTCCTCTTCTCACTTTTCTGGTCTCCGATTCTTTTATTTTGAAAGTTTTTGAACTTGATTTTTTGAAGTTGACGTTAGTGGAAAGTTAGATTTTCTGGAAAGTTTCAGAGTTTCAGGCAATAGAACGCAAAGGTTTCCTGGAAAGTTAGATTTCCTGGAAGTCAGGGGGTCTTTCTCGAAAGCAACTTACGATAGACTAAGTAAAGATATTTGCAGATTTATGACCATAGACATGTAACTTTTCGTTTCAGATACGACTTACGAACAGCGTAAGCCACGCAAAGTCTAAGTGAGTTTTGAGAAAGCGTCTTACGAGCAAACTTACGCTACACGTAAATTTCTTTCTTACGATCTAACTTACCATAGAACTTACGTGAGTTTCGAGAAACACCCCCCAGAACGCAAAGGTTTCCTGGAAAGTTAGATTTCCTGGAAAGTTTCAGAGTTTCAGGCAATAGAACGCAAAGGTTTCCTGGAAAGTTAGATTTCCTGGAAGTCAGAACGCAAAGGTTTCCTGGAAAGTTAGATTTCCTGGAAAGTTTCAGAGGTGCAGGCAATAGAACGCAAAGGTTTCCTGGAAAGCTCTGCTCCTCAATGATGGGAATACATTGGCTAGGAAAAAAATTTGCGAGAGAACTAAAAATAACAATAAAAGGATCTGATCCTCTTCCAAAGGACTAGCAATTCAAGTTGAAAATTATGGTTTAATTTTCTCACCTTGTTATAATATGAATAGCTGCTATAGGCTCTCCTCCCCAGCCGTTGGTAGGTGTGCTGAATCGTGTCAGAGCTCTTCAATGTGTTTTTTTTTCACTTCCCAGCAATTCCACTTGGCTGATTGATGGAGATACAAATACAGCATCTGGAGTGGAAAGCGGAAACTCGTCAAAGTGGTCCCCGGGTTCGATTCCGCGCGCGGCTACACAGTAAATACACTTTATTCAGTCCAAGGCAGGGAGTGCGTTCATGGACAGCTGAAGTAGAACCCGGGCGATAGGGACCGTCATATTTGTTGCATCGCTGGTGCATTTAGTATTGCTTTTGTCAGCCTAACTGAGAATAAAGCCACCCAAAATGAGAATCCTGCCTACGCTGACTGCGAAGGGCCTGGCTGCGTGCACCCTTAGTCTATGGGCCATAGACAATAAAGGACAAGCAAAGTGATAAAAAGCAATCCAATGTGAGAATCGATTGGTCTATGTGTCGTATTATTTTATTTTTATACCTTCTGAGCCATATGACTAGCCAATAGCTTGAACGGAATAACGGAAACAGGAACACACTTTGCTTGTCCTTTATAGTCTATGGCTCATAGACTAGGCTGGATGCAGCTAGGCCCTTCGTATTCAGCGTAGGCAGGATTCTCACATTGGATGGCTTTTTATCACTTTGCTTATCCATTATAGTCTATGGCCCATAGACTAAGGCTGCACGCAGCCAGGCCCTTCGCAGTCAGCGTAGGCAGAATTCTCACTTTGGATGGCTTTATTCTCAGTTAGGCTGACAAAACCTATATGACAACATAACGCTGAATGCGGTTTGGCCATAGACAAATTCAGTCTAGAAAAATCCTCTTCAATTGTCTATGGTAGATTGGTAGTCGTAGATATCCGAGGTGCGTGCTGCGCGCTCAGGATTAACTAATGACAACAACAACCACGGCTACAAACTCCAGTTGCTGTATTTAGAACTCCATGTCCCTCTGGTTGGTTGACTGAGAAGAAAGGCTATTGAAGTCATGAAATACAATGAGAAGCGAAGATCGCATGATGTGGCAGTCCAGCGACTGCGGACCGCATGGCCCGTTCCTCTTTCTTCTATTCCGGTGTTGCAGAAAAAGAGGGTTGTAGACCAGTTAAACCTGCGTGTGATTTGGGGACACGCTGAACAACTCCCAGAGAAAAAAGGATTTTGGCTGTCTTCACAACCCACACTCCACTTGGAGACTGGGGTCCCGCGTGCGCAGCCCTCGTCCTGGGGGGAGGGAAGGGAAAAAGCTGTGCAGCTTTAGGAAACAACTTAGCAGGCCTTGGCAGTTGCGTGGCAGCCATGGGATCCTGTAACGGAATTTTGTCTGTCATGGGAGGGTCTCCCCCGGCAACTTGACCGCACAAGTCGTCTGCTGCCACTCAGACGATGTGGGTAAAATGTGAGACGCTTAAATCTTCAAACTTTGGAGAAGGAATAGCTCCAGAGTTTCCCAGCCAGACCCATAATGCTAATCCCCTCATACAGAAGCTTACAAGCATTGATTTCGCTGGACCCTACCAACAGACACCGCTTCTTATTTTTCGGCTTTGAGATCTTCGAATCTTGGAGTATGGCCACGAATGGGAATGGCTTTACTTTTTTTTTCACCTGCCCAGGTGGGTATTGGGATCTGTTGTATAATTGATGATCGCCAAGAAACCTGACCATGACCAGTTTGCACTGAGGTTAGCTTTGGATTTGCTGAAGCTGATATTGGTATATTGATGAGTTTTGGCATTGCAATCGGAATCCATCTGTGAAAGCCTTAGGGCTGGTCAAAATTGAAGTATAGCTAGTAGCCTAAGATTGCTCTATTAGCGCCTAAGATTGCTCTAATAGCGCCTAAGATTGCTCTATTAGCGCCTAAGATTGCTCTAATAGCGCCTAAGATTGCTCTAATAGCGCCTAAGATTGATGTAAGAGTGACTAAGATTGATCCAATAGCGTATAAGATTGCTCTAATAGCGTCTAAGATTGCTCTAATAGCGCCTAAGATTGATCTAATAGCGCCTAAGATTGATGTAAGAGTGACTAAGATTGATCCAATAGCGTATAAGATTGCTCTAATAGCGTCTAAGATTGCTCTAATAGCGCCTAAGATTGATCTAATAGCGCCTAAGATTGATGTAAGAGTGACTAAGATTGATCCAATAGCGTATAAGATTGCTCTAATAGCGCCTAAGATTGCTCTAATAGCGCCTAAGATTAATCTAATAGCGCCTAAGATTGGTCTAATAGCGCCCAAAATTGATGTAAGAGTGACTAAGATTGATTCAATAGCGTCTAAGATTGCTCTAATAGCGCCTAAGATTGCTCTAATAGCGCCTAAGATTGCTCTAATAGCGCCTAAGATTGCTCTAATAGCGCCTAAGATTGCTCTAATAGCGCCTAAGATTGGTCTAATAGCGCCCAAGATTGATCTAATAGCGCCTAAGATTGATGTAAGAGTGACTAAGATTGATCCAAGAGCGCCTAAGATTGATGTAAGAGTGCCTAAGATTGATGTAATAGCGTCTTCAGCGGAAATCGCAGAAAAAGTCTCTGAGTGACCCAATTTAACAAAGCAATTGTCAATAAAAGTTGCACTGGTTTTTTCACTCGTTTCAAATAAAGTTCTATTCTAGAACAAATTCGTTCATAAATTGATTGATTGCCTGATTGAATAAATAGGAACATAGTGTGTGGAACGCCAGTTCAAATTTACTCATAAAGTCATAACTCATTGATTGTATAGTGCTCTGTCATAGTCTGTCTATTTACTCTGCGTTGTGACAGCTGCATTTAATGGAATTGAAATGGTCGGAAATGAACCCTTATTCCATTCAATCCCTATCGCCAGCACTTCTCACTGGTTTGTTATTAATTGTCTGGCTTCGGAGAGTCGCGATCAGTTTTCAGCAGTTTCTCAAGAGTCCAGATTCCCAAGGTCGAGATTCTCAAGGTCGAGATTCTCAAGGTCGAGATTCTCAAGGTCGAGATTCTCAAGGTCGAGATTCTCAAGGTCGAGTTTCTCAAGGTCGAGATTCTCAAGGTCGAGATTCTCAAGGTCGAGATTCTCAAGGTCGAGATTCTCAAGGTCGAGATTCTCAAGGTCGAGATTCTCCAGTTCGAGACTCTCAAGGTCGAGCTTCTCTCAAGAGTCGAGATTCTCAAGGTCGAGATTCTTCAGTTCGAGACTCTCAAGGTCGAGATTCTTTCAAGAGTCGAGATTCTCTAGGTCGAGCTTCTCTCAAGGTCGAGATTCTCTAGGTCGAGACTCTCAAGGTCGAGATTCTCTCAAGAGTCAAGATTCTCAAGGTCGAGATTCTCAAGGTCGAGATTCTCTAGGTCGAGCTTCTCTCAAGAGTGGAGATTCTCAAGGTCGAGCTTCTCTCAAGGTCGAGATTCTCTCAAGAGTCGAGATTCTCTAGGTCGAGATTCTCAAGATTTTAACTGTCGCATTTTTCCGAAACACAGGGACAATCGCACAAAACTGAACGCGAGACTCTCAGTGAAGTATGCTTCAGTCAGGTGTTATTAGTGGACCGAGATCATTTGCTTTGTCCACAAGTCACTGTATAATAGAACAAAGGTTTTTTATTACCGGCTTGGCACTTTCAAATCAGCAATTCCTCTCTCCTCCTCTAATCTGCCACCCTCTCAGCCAGTTTACTGCTTCGCAAATTATCTCACCTCAGTCTAAACCTATTCGCTTATTATCTTTAGTGCTCACTGTGAGCAGAGTAGGAATTCAACTCAAATTTGCTTGGCTTTGCGTGACGCCCTCGGGGCGGCTGCTGCTTCTTGTGTGCGACCCATAATTGGGGAGGAGGCAGTGAGGGCTCTGATCCCTTCGCCACGCTACTGCGGCTGTCACTTATTCTCTCAGTCAGTCAAGAGCTGAGAGCCGAAGTCTCTGTAGACCTGCCCAGCCACTCTAGGCAACTCTAATCCCTTAATCAGGCCAACTGGGCCGCCTCATTTGCTTCACCCTAACCCCGCCACTGACCGCAGTGTGTGCCATTAGCTCTGGGCGTTGGGTTGAATCGAGACTGATTCACTTTATCGCGGCAAGCCAATTTTGGGCACAGCTAGCCTGCAATTTATTGAGCTATACTGATCCCTCATGGTGTCTAATCTCAGTCTGGTGTCTAATCTCACTCTGGTGTCTAATCTCAGTCTGGTGTCTAATCTCAGTCTGGTGTCTAATCTCACTCTGGTGTCTAATCTCAGTCTGGTGTCTAATCTCACTCTGGTGTCTAATCTCAGTCTGGTGTCTAATCTCAGTCTGGTGTCTAATCTCAGTCTGGTGTCTAATCTCACTCTGGTGTCTAATCTCACTCTGGTGTCTAATCTCAGTCTGGTGTCTAATCTCAGTCTGGTGTCTAATCTCACTCTGGTGTCTAATCTCACTCTGGTGTCTAATCTCAGTCTGGGGTCTAATCTCAGTCTGGTGTCTAATCTCACTCTGGGGTCTAATCTCAGTCTGGTGTCTAATCTCAGTCTGGTGTCTAATCTCAGTCTGGTGTCTAATCTCACTCTGGTGTCTAATCTCAGTCTGTGTCTAATCTCAGTCTGGTGTCTAATCTCACTCTGGTGTCTAATCTCACTCTGGTGTCTAATCTCACTCTGGTGTCTAATCTCAGTCTGTGTCTAATCTCAGTCTGGTGTCTAATCTCACTCTGGTGTCTAATCTCACTCTGCATGCTGTTTATCTCACACTGGTGTCTAATCTCACTCTGGTGTCTATTCTCAGTCTGGTGTCTAATCTCAGTCTGGTGTCTAATCTCAGTCTGGTGTCTAATCTCAGTCTGGTGTCTAATCTCAGTCTGGTGTCTAATCTCACTCTGGTGTCTAATCTCAGTCTTGGGTCTAATCTCACTCTGGTGTCTAATCTCACTCTGCATGCTGTCTAATCTCACACTGGTGTCTAATCTCAGTCTGGTGTCTAATCTCAGTCTGGTGTCTAATCTTAGTCTGTGTCTAATCTCAGTCTGGTGTCTAATCTCACTCTGGTGTCTAATCTCAGTCTGGTGTAATCTCACTCTAAATGGGGGTCTAATCTCACTCTGGTGTCTAATCTCACTCTGGTGTCTAATCTAACTCTGGTGTCTAATCTCAGTCTGGTGTCTAATCTCAGTCTGGTGTCTAATCTCAGTTTGGTCTCTAATCTCAGTCTGGTGTCTAATCTCAGTCTTGGGTCTAATCTCACTCTGGTGTCTAATCTCACTCTGGTGTCTAATCTCACTCTGGTGTCTAATCTCAGTCTGGTGTCTAATCTCACTCTGGTGTCTAATCTCACTCTGGTGTCTAATCTCAGTCTGGGGTCTAATCTCAGTCTGGTGTCTAATCTCACTCTGGGGTCTAATCTCAGTCTGGTGTCTAATCTCACTCTGGTGTCTAATCTCAGTCTGGGGTCTAATCTCACTCTGGTGTCTAATCTTACACTGGTGTCCAATGTCACACTGGTGTCTAATCTCACCTGGATGTCTAACCTCAGATTACTGTCTAGTTTCAGATTACTGTCTAATCTCAACATTAGATTACGCAGGAGTACTAGGCTATGAGACTAGAGCAAAAGTGGACTGAGACAAAACAGCTGAGCAGCGGACAAGAAGATTTCACGCCCGACCAATAATCCGATGAGATGCCAACCATCGATTTCACAGCGCTGCCAATGCCCAGAATTTCTTATAAACCCACAAGGACAGAAAACTGGCTTAGCATCGATTGATTTACTTACTGAGTAGTGATTTCCCCTCCGCCCATTGCCTCCCATTGCCTGCCCCGCAGACTCAGCAGCGCTCTTCTCTCCAGCCTCATAACCCGCCCGCGCCAGCCTCTTGATGAACACAAGTGGATGGAATCTGCGGAGGGGGGAATCAAGGCAGGGACTTATAAGTGTAAAGCATTGGGCATTGAAAATGAGGGGTTGGGATTGGGGCAGGGGAGGGAAGAGAAGGCAGCGCGAAGGATCGTGATCCCACAAATGGGCAATCCTTCAGTCATCCTCTGCCCCCAAATTCTTCAATGCCAATACGAGCTTACTATCCTTATAGAATTCCTTGCCTGGGTCAGTCCACCTCAAGCCCGACGCACGTGCGGCACTTTATCCCCCCCCCCCTACGGACCTGGGCTGGACTGGGATGCCTTTACGGCCTGGCCCTAGGGCTGGATGAGGTATTAAGCCTCATAGGTGGAGCTAATCCCCAACCCCCCTATAGCAGCAGCCACAAGCAGAAGTGCGTGAGAATGAGAGACCCCGCAGTAGCGGCTGAGGCTGCTTGGCGAGGTCGGTCGACCCAACTTGGGGGGGGGGTGACGACGGGAGCTGGGATCGGGGGTGGCGGGGGTGAAGGCTGGCCAACCTCCCGCCCTTCATCCTCTGGCTTTTATTTTTATTGGCGCTACGCTCTGCGCCTTTCTTTCCTCTCGTGTCTCAGCTCCCCAGCCAACCCGGCCTCTCCTTCTCTCTCTCCCTCTTATTCTCTCCTCTCCCCTCTCTCTGTCTGGCCTCAATCTTTTAGAGCAAGAGAATTAGGAATAGCGTGAACTATACACGCACACACACAAATTTTATATATATACAATACATTCAATTCCTCAGTCAGTTCAATAATACAGAGCTTAGGGAAATTCTCTTCTTTTTTTCTGTTGTTACGACAAAACAATAGCAGCCTTAAGAGGTCGCGCCTTCTTTCCCAAGTGACCTAATTCGGAGGTAGGACAAAAGGACAGGGCAGACGGACTGACGGACAGCCAGGATATAACTCATAACCATAACTCTTCGCGAGATCAACTCGTCAGCAGCGATATGCCCAGACGGCATGTACTTTTGCGACGATCACGGCTCAGCGTATGACGACGGCACGGACACAGTGAGAAGCTATCGCGGGCACGGCGAGGGCGAGGTCGAGAGCCGTGTTGAAGGCGACCCCGAACAGCTGCCTTCGTCGCCGCCTCAGTCGCCCGCAATTAACGGAGAAGTCGCAGCCGCAGCTGCCCGAACTTCACCGCCAGTTTTGCAGCAGCCGCAGCCGCTTCATCTTGACTTGTCGGCTGCGGCAGCGACGGCGAAGGAGGTCGCCGACAGCGACCGGGGTGACTCGACCAGCCTTGATGATCCGGCGTCTAGCGGCGCTGAGAGCAGCAGCGGCGGCGGCGGTGTCTGGCGAGTTTCTGAACGCCGACAGCGCGACCATCAACAGCAGCAACTGCCGCCGCCGCCGTCAAAACCTCCGCCGCTGCCGATTAACGGGCTGCACAGAGCTGCTGCTGCTGGCGACGGCAGCGGTGGAGGCACAGCCTACATCCTTCAAGCTGCCGCCGCGGCCGCTGCTGCCGCCACAGCCGGCTGCGGCTTCCAGGAGGTGCGCGAGATCAGCCTCGGCCGGCACAACGACGAGCCCTACGGCATGAAAGTAGAAGCGATCGGCGAGGTGAGCGGCTTTGCTGTCCGCCCCCGGGAATCCGCCTCCGGAAATCTGCCCCTTGAGAATCCGCCCCTTAGAAATCCGCCCCTCGCCCTCAGAAATCCGCTCCTTTAGAATCCGTCTCTTAGGAATCCACTCTTTAAGAATCCACCCCTCAGAAATCTGCTCTTCAGAAATCCGCCACTCCAGAATCCGCCCCTCAGAAATCCGCCCCTCGGAAATCCGTCTCGTGAGAATCCGCCCCTCAGAAATCCGCCCCTCGGAAATCCGTCTCGTGAGAATCCGCCCCTCAGAAATCCGCCCCTCGGGAATCCGTCTCGTGAGAATCCGCCCCTCAGAAATCCGCCCCTCGGGAATCCGTCTCGTGAGAATCCGCCCGTCAGAAATCTGCCCCTTGAGAATCCGCCCCTCAGAAATCCGCCCCTGCAGAATCCGCCCACCCCTCTGCAGGCCTTCTTCATCACTCACGTAGTCCGCAACTCGGTGGCGGCCTGCGCTGGCCTAAAAATCGGGGACGAAATCGTGCGAATCAACGAGCGCCGGCTTGAAGGCTTGCGAACTCGCGAGGTTCTGCAGGCGATTCGTCTGAGCGAGCTCTGCGTTAAATTGGCCTACAAACCCAGGTAGGTTGTGGTGTCTGCTGTCTTGGACTATGCTGCCCTGGGGTCTCTTAAAGTGTGGCACCTCATGTCTCAAATATGGCAGCTCATGTCTCAGATTTGATACATGTCTCAAATACGGCAGCTCATGTCTCAAATACGGCACCTCATGTCTCAAATATGGCACCTCATGTCTCAAATATGGCAGCTCATGTCTCAAATATGGCAGCTCATGTCTCAAATATGGCACCTCATGTCTCAAATATGGCAGCTCATGTCTCAAATATGGCACCTCATGTCTCAAATATGGCAGCTCATGTCTCAAATATGGCACCTCATGTCTCAAATATGGCAGCTCATGTCTCAAATATGGCACCTCATGTCTCAAATATGGCACCTCATGTCTCAAATATGGCACCTCATTTCTCAAATATGGCAGCTCATGTCTCAAATATGGCACCTCATGTCTCAAATATGGCACCTCATGTCTCAAATATGGCAGCTCATGTCTCAAATATGGCACCTCATGTCTCAAATATGGCACCTCATGTCTCAAATACGGCAGCTCATGTCTCAAATATGGCAGCTCATGACTCAAATATGGCAGCTCATGTCTCAAATATGGCAGCTCATGTCTCAAATATGGCAGCTCATGTCTCAAATATGGCAGCTCATGTCTCAAATATGGCAGCTCATGTCTCAAATATGGCACCTCATGTCTCAAATATGGCAGCTCATGTCTCAAATATGGCAGCTCATGTCTCAGATATAGCGCACCAATATATATATTCAATTATAGCTTCGAATTAATAATCAATAATAATTGTATAGTAGTAAATATTTAATTGAATATAGCTGCAGTGTTAGCCTACATTGACGGCTGTATTTGATGTCGCTAAAAGTACAAATTCCTTATATATATTTATATATATAGAGCACAGAAATGGCCAGTCTGCATACGAGTACAGTCTGATTGATAAATTAAAAATTTGTACTACGAACTGGAGACCCCACCGCCCACTGGTCGATAATTCCTTTCGGCCCCGGCCAGCAGTCCATCCAGTCCCTACCCAGTCAAACAATCCAACAAATTTATCCATCGAGTACATTTCCTTCCTTCAATAAGCCAGGATCTCCATCCCCAGAGACGCCATTGATTTTCTACCCTTCCAGCTGGTCAGGCTTTGATCCATCACTGCGGCTTACATTCTGACATCTCACTTGGGCCTGCTGTGCTCTCTTGCTTAACATCTCTCTGTTATGCGAACTCTCTCTCTCTCTGCTAGCGCTGCTCATAGTCTCCCTCACCCTCTCATAGTCTCTCACTCTCTCATAGTCTCCCTCACTCTCATAGTCTCTCACTCTCTCATAGTCTCTCACTCTCTCATAGTCTCTCACTCTCTCATAGTCTCTCACTCTCTCATAGTCTCTCACTCTCTCATAGTCTCTCACTCTCTCATAGTCTCTCACTCTCTCATAGTCTCTCACTCTCTCATAGTCTCTCACTCTCTCATAGTCTCTCACTCTCTCATAGTCTCTCACTCTCTCATAGTCTCTCACTCTCTCATAGTCTCTCACTCTCTCATAGTCTCCCTCACTCTCATAGTCCCTCACTCTCTCATAGTCTCCCTCACTCTCATAGTCTCTCACTCTCTCATAGTCTCTCACTCTCTCATAGTCTCTCACTCTCTCATAGTCTCTCACTCTCTCATAGTCTCTCACTCTCTCATAGTCTCCCTCACTCTCATAGTCTCTCACTCTCTCATAGTCTCCCTCACTCTCATAGTCTCTCACTCTCTCATAGTCTCTCACTCTCTCATAGTCTCTCACTCTCTCATAGTCTCTCACTCTCTCATAGTCTCTCACTCTCTCATAGTCTCTCACTCTCTCATAGTCTCTCACTCTCTCATAGTCTCTCACTCTCTCATAGTCTCTCACTCTCTCATAGTCTCTCTCACTGTCTTATAGTCTCCCTAACTCTCTTCCAGTCTCTCTCACTCTCTCATAGCCTCCCTCACTCTCATAGTCTCTCACTCTCTCATAGTCTCTCACTCTCTCATAGTCTCCCTCACTCTCATAGTCTCTCACTCTCTCATAGTCTCTCACTCTCTCATAGTCTCCCTCACTCTCATAGTCTCTCACTCTCTCATAGTCTCCCTCACTCTCATAGTCTCTCACTCTCTCATAGTCTCTCACTCTCTCATAGTCTCTCACTCTCTCATAGTCTCTCACTCTCTCATAGTCTCTCACTCTCTCATAGTCTCTCACTCTCTCATAGTCTCTCACTCTCTCATAGTCTCTCACTCTCTCATAGTCTCTCACTCTCTCATAGTCTCTCACTCTCTCATAGTCTCTCACTCTCTCATAGTCTCTCACTCTCTCATAGTCTCTCACTCTCTCATAGTCTCTCACTCTCTCATAGTCTCTCACTCTCTCATAGTCTCCCTCACTCTCATAGTCTCTCACACTCTGTCATAGCCTCCCTCACTCTGTCATGGCCTCCCTCACTCTTTCATGGCCTCCCTCACTCTTTCATGGCCTCCCTCACTCTTTCATAGCCTCCCTCACTCTCATAGCCTCCCTCACTCTGTCATAGCCTCCCTCACTCTGTCATAGCCTCCCTCACTCTTTCATAGCCTCCCTCACTCTTTCATAGCCTCCCTCACTCTTTCATAGCCTCCGTCACTCTCTTCTAGTCTTTCTCACGCACTTTCTCACCCCCCCTAACATTCGAATCTCTCTCCTTCAATGTCCATCTGTCTCCATCGTTTTTCCTCAACTGCTGTAACACTATCTACAAGACAGTAACGAACTCAGTACTAGTGCATAGATGCGTGGCAAAGAGGAACGGTGGGAGGCTGTGTCAGCCACATCGTGAGAACGGAACCAGTTGGATGATGCTGCTCCCCTCAGAAACCCTACAGAGACACGGATTTCAGGGGCTCTATTTGGGCCTCTATTAAGGGCGAGCGGCGGCCCTCATTCATCGATAATAGAAGGAAAATTGAAGCAGTCTCTATCCCTTCCTTATCCCTTCTCTCCCTCCCTCTCTCTCTCTCTCTCTCTCTCTCTCAGTCCTGCTATAAATCCCGATTCCCGTGTGTTCGATGAAGCTGATTGAATTTGAAGACTCAATCGCATTCAATCGCAATCCCCTCCCAGCTCCCCAATCCCTAGCTCTCTTCCCTTCTACATGTAGAGATCTCCCTTTCCCCTATCAACCACTGGGTCCTTGTAGACTAGAGCGGAGGAGCGGATCCGAGGGATGGCCAGAATCAAGAGTTGGAGCGCATCCGTGTAGCCGAGCTCCCCAACCGAGCTGGTACATGCTCCAGCGATTTAGACACGGACAGGAAAAATTGATTTCGAGTGGAGGGGGGCCAAGTCGACCCTTAGTTGGCTATAGATCTACTCTCGGTCTGTAGCGGATACGCTATCAGTTTTATAGTGGGTCAGACTACCCATTGAAGCTCCTTACTTATAGTTTCTCCGAATCTTGTACCTTAACTCTATACCTCTTCTCTCCGTCTCTATCTACCTCTCTTGTCAGTGCCATCTTCCTGCCTGTCTATCTCTCTATTCTCTTCCACTTCCCTCTTTATCTGCCTACTCTCTCCTCTCTATCTACCTCTCTTGTCTCTCTTTCTCAGTCTCTATCTACTTCTCTTCTCTCTCCACTCTCCCTCTCTATCTACCTCCCTTCTCTCTTAACTCTCCCTCTCCACTCTCCCTCTCCACTCTCCCTCTCCACTCTCCCTCTCCACTCTCCCTCTCAACTCTCCCTCTCCACTCTCCCTCTCCACTCTCCCTCTCCACTCTCCCTCTCAACTCTCCCTCTCCACTCTCCCTCTCAACTCTCCCTCTCCACTCTCCCTCTCCACTCTCCCTCTCAACTCTCCCTCTCCACTCTCCCTCTCCACTCTCCCTCTCCACTCTCCCTCTCAACTCTCCCTCTCCACTCTCCCTCTCCACTCTCCCTCTCCACTCTCCCTCTCCACTCTCCCTCTCTACTCTCCCTCTCTATCTACCTCCCTTCTCTCTTAACTCTCCCTCTCCACTCTCCCTCTCCACTCTCCCTCTCCACTCTCCCTCTCCACTCTCCCTCTCCACTCTCCCTCTCCACTCTCCCTCTCCACTCTCCCTCTCCACTCTTCCTCTCCACTCTCCCTCTCCACTCTCCCTCTCCACTCTCCCTCTCTACTCTCCCTCTCTATCTACCTCTCTTGTCTCTCCACTCTATACCAATGCCACTCTATCTCTACCTTTCTTCATTTAACTCTTAGCTGACACCGTATAGTTTATAAAGCATCTTTAGGATTCTCCCTACCTCTACAATGTCTTGTTTCCAGCCATTTTAGAGCGCAATGCCCAACGCCTTTCCTCTCTTTCTGTCTGCCGAGTGGCTTTGGACAACTTTCGATCCCAAAAAAGAAACAATTGCCGGCAATAAATAATAATTCTGTCAAATAAGTCTGCATTTGGCATAAATCAGGTGATTGATGACTTTGGCGACAGAAATTCTGTTGTAGTACAAAGCAGCTCTGCTCCCGCACACGGGGGCAATCCACTGTTACCTGCCCTCCCAAGGATTCTTCCGTCCATTTAGGGAGGATAATCAACGGGAAGGATAGAGCGAAGAAGTGGGGAATAGAGATGGAGAGTGAAAATGGAGACTCACATCACTTCCCGAGTAGTTTTTCTGCTAAGATATCTTAGTAGCTGATGCCCCAATATCGACAGAAACAGCTGCTTGTAGCTCGGCTAATGTTTTTCTCCTTCGCTCTTAGGAGAACATGGAATTCAGGCACTCCACTTCGCTGCACTGCATGCTGAGGCCCGCTAGCTGCGTAGATGAAGAATGATGATGGATTGGAACCTGTATCCATCTATCGGTCTATCTACCTATCTATCTATCTATCTATCTATCTATCTATCTATCTATCTATCTATCTATCTATCTATCTATCTATCTATCTATCTATCTATCTATCTATCTATCTATCTATCTATCTATCTATCTATCTATCTATCTATCTATCTATCTATCTATCTATCTATCTATATATCTATCTATCTATCTATCTATCTATCTATCTATCTATCTATCTATCTATCTATCTATCTATCTATCTATCTATCTATCTATCTATCTATCTATCTATCTATCTATCTATCTATCTATCTATCTATCTATCTATCTATCTATCTATCTATCTATCTATCTATCTATCTATCTATCTATCTATCTATCTATCTATCTATCTATCTATCTATCTATCTATCTATCTATCTATCTATCTATCTATCTATCTATCTATCTATCTATCTATCTATCTATCTATCTATCTATCTATCTATCTATCTATCTATCTATCTATCTATCTATCTATCTATCTATCTATCTATCTATCTATCTATCTATCTATCTATCTATCTATCTATCTATCTATCTATCTATCTATCTGTCTATCTATCCATCTGTCTATCTATCCATCTGTCTATCTATCCATCTGTCTATCTATCCATCTGTCTATCTATCTATCTATCTATCTATCTATCTATCTATCTATCTATCTATCCATCTATTTATCTATCTATCTATCTATCTATCTATCTATCTATCTATCCATCTATCTATCTATCTGTCTATCTATCTATCTATCTATCTATCTATCTATCTATCTATCTATCTATCTATCTGTCTATCTGTCTATCTATCTATCTATCTATCTATCTATCTATCTATCTATCTATCTATCTATCTATCTATCTATCTATCTATCTATCTATCTATCTATCTATCTATCTAACTATCTATCTATCTATCTATCTATCTATCTATCTATCTATCTATCTATCTATCTATCTATCTATCTATCTATCTATCTATCTATCTATCTATCTATCTATCTATCTATCTATCTATCTATCTATCTATCTATCTATCTATCTATCTATCTCTCTAATCTCTCCTCAGCCTATCATCCGGTCTCACTGCTTGGCCCACTTTGCCCGCAATTATTCAAAATCAGGCACTGGCGAAAGTCAGGCGAAGGGCATTAGCGACTAAATCAATAAAGGCAGATTTCACTTTGCTGAGGCAGAGCCATCTGTGCTGCTTTCGGCGCCCCAGTCCCCAATCCGTCCCACTCTTCTGCCGAAACTTGGCCGGACCCAATCGTGTTTTGAAGCCTCAGAAACAAGCGTCTTATTTCCAGGCAGAGAGAACAGAGAAAAAATGAGACTGGACTGAAAAACTTTGCACTACTTATGACTGGCTGCCGGCCTTGTGTACAGAGTTTGATTTTAGCACAGCGGGTCCGGGTCTGTGGGGCCGGCCTCCTAGATCCTGTTTTTTTCCTAATACTTTGGTAACTCTATCCAGGCGTTGCTGTTGCTGCTGCCTTCTCAGAATGCTTTCCATCAATTCTGCTGCGCCTTGCACTCAGCTGACAGATTTCCGTGCAGATTGAATAGATGCAGAATTGCGGAGTTCTTCTTCTAGCACGACCTCCCATCGATCTCTAATTACAGTAGCCGACTTTTTACTCAAACAAAAAATCATACTTCTTACAGAGACGGCAGATTAAAGTACTTTTTTATATGGAGAAAAATGAGTTGAAATCATCAGAGAGTTGTAGTCTTCAAGTCATGTGAAACTAATGGATGAGAAATCTATTAAAATTTCTGATTTCTATATTATATGACATTTGCCTAACATTATTTTTCAATTTTACGCAGAGCTGTTGTGGCCAGAATTCGCGAGATTCGACTGCAGAAGGACAACGGCGTGTTGGGACTGCGACTGCAGAAGAAGCCCGATGTGAGTGAATGTCCTTGGACTGAGGAGGGTCTGAGGGCGGTTCTGATGGCTCATGGGAGTCTGAGGAGGGTCTGAGGGCGCTTCTGATGGCTCATGGGGGTCTGAGGAGGGTCTGAGGGCGGTTCTGATGGCTCATGGGGGTCTGAGGAGGGTCTGAGGGCGCTTCTGATGGCTCATGGGAGTCTGAGGAGGGTCTGAGGGCGCTTCTGATGGCTCATGGGGGTCTGAGGAGGGTCTGAGGGCGGTTCTGATGGCTCATGGGGGTCTGAGGAGGGTCTGAGGGCGCTTCTGATGGCTCATGGGGGTCTGAGGAGGGTCTGAGGGCGCTTCTGATGGCTCATGGGGATCTGAGGAGGGTCTGAGGGCGGCTCTGATGGCTCATGGGGGTTTGGGGTGGTTCAAATGGCTCAGGAGGGTCTGAGGGCGATTCTGAAGTCTCATGAGGGTCTGAGGGCGGTTCTGATGGCTCATGAGGGTCTGAGGGCGATTCTGATTACTCATAGGGGTCTGTGGGCGATTCTCATGGCCCATGAGGGTCTGAGGGCGATTCTGATGGCCCATGAGGGTCTGAGCGCGATTCTGATGGATTATGAGGGTCTAAGCGCGATTCTGATGGATAATGGGGGTTGAAGGAAGAATCTGAGGGACGTCACTTCCTGGTGGTGTAAATTTCCTTAAGACAGAGCCCGCAAACGAGAGAGTGCACATGAATCCCATAGGATAGAACTTAGCTTTCCTCAGTCCACAGAAGCTCTATAAACTCTAACTACAAAATCAACCCACACGATCGAGTCACCGTGCCACCATGCCAGCGAGTTTTCCACCTGACCGGAGCAAAAAAATAACAATCTGCAGTTCAGCTACCTGAGCCAAGAATCACAAAACAGGTTTGGTTATCTTGAAACCTCATCCTTCAAAAGATTGGAAATTTTTGTTTCTTTGTTAGATCCACCAGACTTGGTCGCTTGAATGCGAGTCGGTGAAAGCAGACGCTAACGTGATTGACTCCCTAGATTGATTGAGCGAAACCTGTTGAATGCTTTTTTGTCTTTTGCTCAAAGCTCCCTTCATCATCTTCTATTCATCCCAATCGTCATTCTAATATCCCGACTGGCAGAAATAATAATGGTAGAGACTGGAACCAACCCAGATCGTGATCGATTCACTTCCGTCTGCTTCATTTCCGGGTTCTAAAAGAGTCTCAGATAATTTAATTGCATGACACCACGTCTGGCTTTTAAAGTTCATTGTATACTGTGTACGGTAACATGTTGGACACAGATCCCAATCAACATGTTGGACACAGATCCCAATCAACATGTTGGACACAGATCCCAATCAACATGTTGGACACAGATCCCAATCAACATGTTGGACACAGATCCCAATCAACATGTTGGACACAGATCCCAATCAACATGTTGGACACAGATCCCAATCAACATGTTGGACACAGATCCCAATCAACATGTTGGACACAGATCCCAATCAACATGTTGGACACAGATCCCAATCAACATGTTGGACACAGATCCCAATCAACATGTTGGACACAGATCCCAATCAACATGTTGGACACAGATCCCAATCAACATGTTGGACACAGATCCCAATCAACATGTTGGACACATATCTCAGTTACCATGTTGGACACAGATCTCAGTTACCATGTTGGACACAGATCCCAATCAACATGTTGGACACAGATCCCAATCAACATGTTGGACACAGATCCCAATCAACATGTTGGACACATATCTCAGTTACCATGTTGGACACAGATCCCAATAAACATGTTGGACACAGATCCCAATCAACATGTTGGACACAGATCCCAATCAACATGTTGGACACAGATCCCAATCAACATGCTGGACACAGATCCTAATCAACATGTTGGACACAGATCCCAATCAACATGTTGAACACAGATCCCAATCAACATGTTGGACACAGATCCCAATCAACATGTTGGACACAGATCCCAATCAACATGTTGGACTCAGATCCCAATCAACATGTTGGACACAGATCCCAGTTACGATGTTGGACACAGATCCCAGTTACCATGTTGGACACAGATCCCAATCAACATGTTGGACACAGATCCCAATCAACATGTTGGACACATCCCAGTCAACATGTTGGACACAGATCCCAGTTACGATGTTGGACACAGATCCCAATAACCATGATGGACACAGAATTCCTTCCTTCACACTCCTTCATCGCAGGGACTCTATATTGACTTTGTGAAGCGCGGCACCTCAGCCCACGAGGCCGGCATGAAAGACGGCGATCAGGTGTTGAAAATCAACAGCCACATCGTCACGGACTGGTCAATGGAGGGCGCCATGGCGCTGCTGAAGTCGCTCAGCGACACGGAGCCAATCGCTCTGCTTGTCCGCGAGACTCTCCCAGTTGCAAACCTGGCGGGGACGGGACCGACGCCACTGACCCTGCCGCTGCCCTCCCATAACAAGCACCGAAACCAGCAGGCCCAAACACTGCAGCGTCAGTCGGACGAGGCGAAGTCGCAGAACTCGCGGCACCATCAGCAAGGCGAAGCACCGGTCGATGGTGCCGAGCCGGACGAGCCAACCAGCAGCGCGGCACCAGCTGCGGCCAATGCTGTTCCTACCGAAAAGGAGGAGAATCGACGGCCCAAAGTCCCGGACTCGAATCCGTGCGCATCAACCGACGATTTGGAGATTACGCGACTTCGTGTCCCGCCGGAAGCGGCAGGAGAAGCGGAAGCGGCAGCAGCTGCTGGTGGTCCAAGCACTTCCGGTGGCAACTTCTCAGCATCAAATTTCTTCAAGTCCTTCCATGCGCCCAACAGGCTGACCGCTTTCCTAAAGTCATCCAGATTCTCTAGGCAGCAGTCTCAACCGCAATCCAAGCAGCAGCAGTCAGATGCTAAAGCCAACACGTCCTTGCCTGCGGTGGAAGCTTCAATCAGTGCAGAAAAAGGGTGAGCCGGGTGATGCACTAGGTCGGTCAGATGCAACCAGCCTTCCTTCGAAGGTTCAATTCGCATCCATGAGAACAACAACCCACATTGGGTTCATTGCGTGCACTGCCCCACAATAGATAAAGCAGCTTTCGATGCAAAATGCTCGCTAGTCTATCTTTGTCTATGGTAAATTTGAAATCTTCTCCACAGTTGGCTATACAGTATCAGTCGGCAATGTGATTGATGCACGACTTGATCTTGCAATAATGCCATAGACACTCGTGGTCTGAGACATTATTGCACTCTGTCTCTCCATTGTCGGCTGATTTTCCATGCAAGAATGGCATTCTTGCACTCTCTTGCGTGCAGGAATGGATGTCTATGGTAAAATCTCTCTGAAAAAGCATTAGGCGCAGAAATGCATTCCTGCACGGTTTTGTTCATTCCTGCACTATGAATCATCCGACAATGGAATTCCTTCACGTTCACTCGTGCGTGAAGGACATCGTGCACTCGTGCGCTAGCGCTTCCACCCACGAACACCCACTTCCCGCTCTTTAATTCATTCTTTCTCTCGCAGCATTGACGAGGCCAAAATGTCTATGGCCCAATAACAGTAATAGTATCCTTCGGCGCCCTCTGGCATTCCCATTATCGCCCTTAAAGCCTGGGTAATACTGTAATTGTACCATAGACAATGTGGCTGAGTTATACGAGCGCATGAGCTGCATTGATGAATATGGGCATGAAGGTGTGGGGGCTTCGCCCCCACATTTCAATCATAGACATAATGATTTAGTCAGGGACAGACAGGAAGTCAGGGACAGACAGGAAGTCAGGGACAGACAGGAAGTCAGGGACAGACAGGAAGTCAGGGACAGACAGGAAGTCAGGGACAGACAGGAAGTCAGGGACAGACAGGAAGTCAGGGACAGACAGGAAGTCAGGGACAAACAGGAAATCAGGGGCAGACAGGAAGTCAGGGACAGACAGGAAGTCAGGGACAGACAGGAAGTCAGGGACAGACAGGAAGTCAGGGACAGACAGGAAGTCAGGGACAAACAGGAAATCAGGGGCAGACAGGAAGTCAGGGACAGACAGGAAGTCAGGGACAGACAGGAAGTCAGGGACAGACAGGAAGTCAGGGACAGACAGGAAGTCAGGGACAGACAGGCACTTTGCTTGGCGGGTTTCCTAGCCTACTACCAATTTTATAACTTTTAGAAAACTGATTTAAAAGCAGCCAGTATTACAAACTAAGACTAGAAATTTAAATCCTGCGCAGGCAGGGAATGTTCTAGGAAAAATGCTCGTAAAAGCTTTCTTGGAAAATTTATAGATTCATAGAAATTTATAGAACATACATGAAAGATATTTCGACGAAAGTGTGATGATGTAGATTCTTGGAAGTTTTTTGAAGGCTGGCTTTTAAATGTAAGCCATTTGGTAAGAAGCGCAGTTGTTCTGCATCCTTCTACTTAACACGTCCTTGACATGTGCATTCACACTCAAAAAGTATCTGATAGAAACATTTTTTAGCTTTTTAAAAAACGACTTTAAAAAAAACTATTTGCAGCACTTGAATGGATCGGCCCCAACACAGTGGCTGATGGAAGCAGGACTGAAGTACGATTATTGGCTTACCAAAAGCTCAGCATTTTGTACAGTGCAAACTTTGGCACCGATGAATGCATAGAAACTCTTATTAAGTTAAATAAATAGACGATCGGACAGTACTTCCCCTGTATGTTGATCTATTTTCTTCAATTACAGTCGTAAAATAATTTTGAGTGCATCAAATTTTTATTCAATATAAGTTCCTTTGATTTTTTGTTTCACTTTTGTTCTGCACCTTCTCTGAAAATTTCTTTGAGAACTTATCTGAATAGCTCATTCATCCATTGTTCGACTTCTTTCTCTTTTAAATCTCATCCTTAATCTCTATCAGTCTACCTCTCACTAATCTCATACTTAATCTCATTCTCACTATCAGTCTACCTCTCACTAATCTCCTCCTTAATCTCAATCTCTTTGTCAGTCTACCTCTCACTAATCTCATCATTAATCTCATTCTCTCTCTCAGTCTACCTCTCACTAATCTCACCCCCAATCTCAATCTCTTTGTCAGTCTACCTCTCACTAATCTCATCATTAATCTCATTCTCTCTCTCAGTCTACCTCCCACTAATGCCATCCTTAATCTCATTCTCTCTCTCTCAGTCTACCTCTCACTAATCTCATCATTAATCTCATTCTCTCTCTCAGTCTACCTCCCACTAATGCCATCCTTAATCTCATTCTCTCTCTCTCAGTCTACCTCCAACTAATTTCAACATTATTGATTTCGTTCTCACATCTTACACTCATCTCGTATAATTTATTTGTCTACCCATGTCGGTCCCACAACTCAAACAATCTTTCTTGTCCTGTTTTGATCTCCCTAATTTATGTTCTGCAATTTTGGTCCATAATACAGCTAGTTAGTTTCTGTTTACCATTCAGACAAGCCAGAACATGTGAACTTGTGCATCCATTCATTCCCTGTCATTAGTAGTAGAGAAATCGAAGACGCGCAAATTTAAAAAAAAATGTCGATCTGCTGATCAAGTTGCGTTTTTATTATTTTGTTTTCAAATTGTAAACTATTTGTAATTATAGAAACACAGTTGCAAATATTTTTGTTATATATCTTAAATTATTTTTCACATGTTTTGCTGTGTCTCCTAGTACAGTAATGTATATTTGGCGTACTAAAATATACCATACTCGTAACTGCACTACCTCGACTAATTGAGAAAAGTAAATCAAAACAAATACAAATAGAAATTTGACAATTTTTCCTGCGCATCCCTTAGGACCGTTTAAAAAATGAAAAAAAAATTCAAATAATTTCTGGTTCATTTGGCTATTGGAATTTTCATTCAAATCTTGATAGATTATCAAATCTTATTGCGTGCGGTGAATTTTGTTTTACTGCGTTATTGTTCCGGATTTAAGCCGTTGGGAAGCCAAAAAATGGATTGTTGGGCGTTCTGAGCTCGTTGAACACGCAAGCTAATTGGGTACCTCTCATTTCGCCGATTCTCGTTTCGCCGATTCTCGTTTCGCCGAATCTCATTTCGCCGATTCTCGGTTCGCCGACATTCTCATTTCGCCGATTCTCATTTCGCCGACATTCTCATTTCGCTGATTCTCGGTTCGCCGAAATTAGTTTCATAAAACATCTGGACATTAGACCATAGACAACTACACTAATGCAAGTGTGATTTAGATGTCTATGGCTTAAAAAATAAAGTGTTATTTTTTTATTAAATATTAAAAGTATATTATAAGTATATTAAAAGCATATTAAAAGTATTAAATTAAAAGTAGTTTAATACTTTATTTTTCAAGCCATAGACATCTAAATCACACTTGCATTAGTGTAGTTGTCTATGGTCTAATGTCCAGATGGTTATGAAACTAATTTCGGCGAACCGAGAATCGGCGAAATGAGAATCGGCGAAATGAGAATGTCGGCGAACCGAGAATCGGCGAAATGAGATTCGGCGAAACGAGAATCGGCGAAACGAGAATCGGCGAAATGAGAGGTACCCAAGCTAATTCTATCAAACTGATTGGACCTTGACAACCAAAAAAGTTTATGACCATTTTTCCAGCTTGTACAAACAGGATTAATTCACCCGAATTATCACCATGAAAATACGTGTGCAAAACAACAATTCTTTGAAGAAACTGTATGGGGACCACTATAACTCTAAAAACGGTAACATTTTTAGCGCAAAAATGACAATGTATTAACTATTAAATATGTCATGGGGCCTGCATACAACTGCCTGCCTGGCATGGCTACACTTACTGGCAATGAGCCAACTCAAGGTTATAGTTGGGTTTCTAAATACTTTTTTCCCATTCCCTCGCTTCACCTTGTGAGGTGCCATGGTTAAATTTTTAATCAAAGTATATTTAGCCACAAGCCAGACTGGACTGCGGATTTTGTACTTCTGTGCAGTTGTCAAGGGGAGACTTTAACGTAAAATGAAGATCTTAGAAAAAGTTCTCTTTCAGAAAGGCCTACTAATTAGATTTGGCCAAAGCTTAACTCAAAAGGCGCCAACTTGTATTTAAAAAGGCGCCAAATTACAAGTAAATAAAAAAAACGCCAAATTTAGTTCAAAAAGCGCCGAATGGAAGTCAAATAGGATTTAAAATCGAATACTGATAGCCTAATATTTTAAGCTTAATATGTACTAAATTTCAGTTAGACTAGAAAAACTGAGTTTTTGAAAAGTACATTTGGCAAATATATTGCTGGCTAGTGTTTATTTGCACTTGTACGATTTACCTGCTGTTACCTTGAGAACTTTGTAACGCAAGTGGAACAGACGGACAGATGGCGCTTGTTGCTAGGGATTCGATCAACAAAGAGACTTATGGGATCTCGAGTAAGAAGGCAAGAGTCGATCACGTGAGAAATTGAGATCATCTACCGGTGAGCATTTCTCACTCATGCTTGCTACTTTTTTGGCCACTCACACCTATCCGTCGACTCGAAAAATTGACTTTTGTCAGGCTAGCTAGGATGGATCCTGCGAGCATTGTGCCTGACAATTCGAGTCCAGATGGACTTAGACAGAACATTAAGTGATGGTAAGAAGATGGAAAATGAGAAAGTTAGAAATAGACCATGGAGAAGAGTGGAAAAGGGGAGGAAAGAAAAAGAGAAGGAGAGAGGGAGAGAGTGAGAGATGGAGAGAGGGAGAGAGGGAGAGAGGGAGAGAGGGAAAGAGGAAGAGAGGAGAGAGTGAGAGAGGGAGAGAGGGAGAGAGGAGAGAGGGAGAGAGGGAAAGAGGAGGAGAGGGAGAGAGTGAGAGAGGGAGAGAGGGAGAGAGGGAGAGAGGGAGAGAGGGAAAGAGGAGGAGAGGGAGAGAGTGAGAGAGGGAGAGAGGGAGAGAGGGAGAGAGTGAGAGAGGGAGAGAGAGAGGGAGAGAGGGAGAGAGGAGAGATGGAGAGAGGGAGAGAGGGAGAGAGGGAGAGATGGAGAGATGGAGAGAGGAGAGAGGGAGAGAGGGAGAGAGGGAAGAGGAGGAGAGGGAGAGAGTGAGAGAGGGAGAGAGGGAGAGAGGGAGAGAGGGAGAGAGGGAGAGAGGGAGAGGGAGAGATGGAGAGAGGGAGAGAGGGAGAGAGGGAGAGATGGAGAGATGGAGAGAGGGAGAGAGGGAGAGAGGGAGAGAGGGAAAGAGGAGGAGAGGGAGAAGGGAGAGAGGGAGAGAGGGAGAGATGGAGAGAGGAGAGAGGGAGAGGGAGAAGAGGGAGAGAGTCCGGAAAAAGTCCTCAAACCCATAAGCACTGGCGCGGTACGCAGATGTTTAAGCAAAGTAAGTGCCGATATTTTGAATGTTTTATATTCTGGCCCAGAGGCTACTATGAACGCAAATATTTTTTTTTAGCCAGATGTTCTCCAGCATAAAGATAGGAAAGGGAGAGAGAGCAGAGTGAGGGAGAGAGATAGTGGAATGGGCGACTCTCGCCTCCCCGCTGTGTCTTCGGACTGCCCTGCAGCTAAGAGGAGAGAAGAAAGGAGAAAGAGGGAGAGGGAGAGAGACAGGATGGCGACGAGAGAGGAGAGGAAGGAGATATAAGAAAGAGTGATAGAGGAGATATAGGAGAGAGGAGAGAGATGAGGTAATAGATAATAGGAGAGAGGGACTGGGAGAGAGAGAGAGGTATTAAAAGGGATCAAGAGTTGGAGTGAGGAGAAGCCTTGAGGATGAATTTGGAGGATTGTAACCGCGTGGAAAAGAATTTGAAAAGAATGCAAGAGGCTTACTAATCAAGGCAAACACTTCCTAGCTTGCGTGTTGTACACACGGAAATGGGAACAGTTTGGAAGATTTTTAGCAGCCTGAATATTTAGCCCAAGTCCTGTCAAATGGCAGCGGTGGTAACAACATTAGAGCTGCATCTGAGAAATATGAAAGAATCACTATCGTTTTTTACGAGCGCAGAATTC
>NIVC01001574.1:240000-266189 GCA_002269645.1 Macrostomum lignano | reverse complement strand
GACGAGGCTGACGATGAGGTGTCGGCCCGCGACCCCTTCGATGCCTCATCCTTGATTGGCTTCACGCCCATCACGGGCCACCTGCCAGTGCGCGCCGTGCGCTGCGGTGACGCCTGTTTGCTGGCGACGGCAGCGGCGGGCAGCAGGCCAAGCCCACAGTGCGCTTCTACCAGGAAGGCCTGCAGGTCTGTCAGCAAATTGCTTTTTTGTGTCATCCAGACTCCATCATCCAGACTCCAGACTCCACCCAGACTCCATCATGCAGATCCCAGATTCCATCATGCAGATCCCAGATTCCATCATGCAGATCCCAGATTCCATCATGCAGATCCCAGATTCCATCATGCAGATCCCAGATTCCATCATGCAGATCCCAGACTCTGTTATGCAGATCCCAGACTCCATCATGCAGATCCCAGATTCCATCATGCAGATCCCAGATTCCATCATGCAGATCCCAGACTCTGTTATGCAGATCCCAGACTCCATCATGCAGATCCCAGATTCCATCATGCAGATCCCAGATTCCATCATGCAGATCCCAGACTCTGTTATGCAGATCCCAGACTCCATCATGCAGATCCCAGATTCCATCATGCAGATCCCAGATTCCATCATGCAGATCCCAGATTCCATCATGCAGATCCCAGACTCTGTTATGCAGATCCCAGACTCCATCATGCAGATCCCAGATTCCATCATGCAGATCCCAGATTCCATCATGCAGATCCCAGACTCTGTTATGCAGATCCCAGACTCCATCATGCAGATCCCAGATTCCATCATGCAGATCCCAGACTCTGTTATGCAGATCCCAGACTCCATCATGCAGATCCCAGATTCCATCATGCAGATCCCAGATTCCATCATGCAGATCCCAGACTCTGTTATGCAGATCCCAGATTCCATCATGCAGATCCCAGATTCCATCATGCAGATCCCAGATTCCATCATGCAGATCCCAGATTCCATCATACTTACTTACTTACTTACTACTGACGGGGGCGCAGGCGCCGCGAATAGGCGCGCGAGGCCCCTATCGCAACCCAAGGTAAAAGAGCACAAGGATTAGCCTTGGGGATGCGCCAGTCCCCGCCAGTAGTCGGCAGGTCCGCAGTGGAGGCATCGGCGACCCTCATCCGGCCGGAGTCCCGGACGAAGGCGCGGAGGTCTCGGATATTGTCCGCGGTGGTCAGCTCGTCCATCCGCTGGGGGTGGCCGAGGTATTTGTGCCGCGCCTTGTTGAAGTAAGGGCAGAAGGTGACGTGATGCTCCGCGGTCTCCTCTCCTATGCCACAGAAGGGACAGGTGGGAGGGCAACCGGTTTGCAACGATATATGTCTCTGGAAGAATCCGTGGCCGGTTAGGACCATGCACATCTCCCTGAGGTCGGTTCTGTTAAGCGAAATCAGATAATCAGAGACTTTCCTGTTCAGGTTAGGCATGGCAGAGCGGCTCTGCCTGTACTCGGTGCAGCTGTTCCAGTGGAGCTGGTGCTGCTGATGGAGCCACCTGTTGATATGGCGGGTGACTTGCGACCTGGGGTGGGTAGCCTCATCAGACGGTGGTTGCCGTCTGGGTTGCTGCCCTCCTTGGCGAGAGAGTCCGCGAGCTCGTTGCCCAGGATGTTGCTGTGACCAGGTGTCCAGATAATTCTAATCCTGTTAAGGACTGAGAGAGATTGCACACTGCGGTGGCATTGAGATACTGTAGCAGCGGAGATATTCTCAGTGGTTAAGGCCTTAATAGCAGCTTGGCTATCAGTGTAGAAATTAATGTCAAAATTATTAATGTTCGCCTGAAACAGTTGCTGGGCACACTGCTCAATGGCGCAAATTTCAGCTTGGAAAACTGAGGTGTTCTCACCGAGGTGCAGACTTTCCTGGAGAAGCATCTTACCCTCGTGGAAAATGGCAATACCCGCTCCAGCGCGGCCGTTGAACAGCGAGCCGTCGGTGAAGCAGTGAATGCCCTGGCTGCGCCGGTTCACACCGACATCCAGCGGAATGTTGTCTCGGCCAGGGATGGCGGTCTTGAAGCCCCTCCTGATGTTGAGGGCGGGAGGTCGACTATCCACATTGCCCAGGTCCATGTGGATGTTGTTAAGGTCGCGGCGGACAAAGTCCATATGCGGGATTAATGTTTTCATTGGCATAAAGCCAGAGGGCGCGTTATTTAACGTTTTATCTCTGATAAGCCGGGAGGCAGACTTCATAGCCTCCGCCCTAATAAATAGGTGAAGCGGAGGTAGGTTAAGGATAGTGTTCAGCCCCTCGTAAGGGGTGGACGGGTACGCACCTGTGATGGCACGGCAAATGCTGCCCTGAAGCTGGTACAGCCGCTGACGGGCGGCCTTCTGCTCCAGCACGCTAGTCCAGATGAGACTCGCGTATGTGATACTGGGCCGGATGATGCCGGTATAAATCCAACGGACCGTTCTAGGCGAGAGGCCCCAAGTCGGCCCGATGGCTCTGCGCAGCTGGGCAAAGCAGCGTTTTGCCCGACCGATGACGTTATCAAGGTGCTTCGTCCAGCGCAGGTCATGCGTTAGCGTCACACCGAGGTATTTGACCTCCTTCTTGAAGGGGATGTTTCTGCCATAGACAGTGAGGTTTTTCATCTCCCACTTACGGCGCTTGGTGAAAACGACAGCGACAGTCTTAGTGACGCTGATTTTTAGGCCATGCTGTGTAGCCCAGTCGGCCGCCTTGTCGGCGAATTGCTGCATCAGGTTGCGCAGAGTGGCGGGGTCGGGTCCGCTGACGACCGCGGCAACGTCATCGGCGTAGCCCGCCCTGGTGATACTGCTGGGAATGTCAGCGGTTAGAAGTTCGTCCATGACGAGATTCCAGAGAAGTGGAGTTAGCACGCCACCTTGCGGGCCGCCTTTCATCACCGCCCGGGTGAGGGTAACGCCCATAAGTGTGGATGTCACAAACCTTTTGCGGATCATAAAATAAATCCAGCGAACAATGCTGTGTCTTACATTCCTGCGGGAAAGAGAATTTCTGAAGGAGCGGAAGAGGACATTGTCAAATGCTCCTTCGAAGTCAACGAACAACCCGCAAGCGAGTTGTTTGCTAAGGATGGCACTCTCAATTTTGGAGGTAATGGCGTGGAGAGCATGCTCAGTCGTCCTCCCAGGCTGGAAGGCGTACTGGTACTTACTGACAGGGTCGGAGCGCAGGTCGCACTCTCGAAGCCTCCACAGGATGAGCCTCTCCATCAGCTTAACACAAAAGGAAGTGAGGCTGATGGGCCGGAAGGATTTCACGTTGGTGTAGTCACCCTTAGCAGGTTTCGGGATGAACACGACTCTGGACATTCTCCAGATTGTGGGAATGTAACCTGTGGTATAACAGTCAACAAGCAATTTAGAGAAAGAATCAGCAAAGTTTTGCAGCTTTAGCGCCTCCTGCAGGATACAGGGGGCGATATTGTCAGGGCCAGACGATTTATACGGTTTAAAAGAATTTGCTGCCAGCTGGAGTAGCTGGGGGGTGGCGCACTGCTGGAAAAGCTTGTGATCACAAGGCCTGTGGTCATCGACCACGTACTCCGGTTCGTCAACCTGCGGAAAGCAGGTGGAGAAAAGAAGATTTAGCGAACCTTCGGCACTGGTAGTGTAGTTACCATCCAGGTGCAGAAGGGAGTTACACTGAGCTAGCGTGTCGTGCCTGAGAGTCCTGACCAGCCGGGCTGTGGGGTGTTGCCCTTCCAGGCCGGCGCAGTAGGCTTTCCAGGTGGTCTTCTTAGCCCTTCGGATAGCACTTTTGTACATCCTCAGAGCAGAGTGGTAGTTCTCCCAATCCTCTGGGGTATTCGAGCCGTTTGCGAGGCGTTGCAGTCGGCGGGTGTTTTTCTTCATGCGAGTGAGCTCTTGACTCCACCAAGGAGAGTATTTCTTCCTGCAAAACAGCTTAGGGGCGTTAGCGCGTATGGCGGTGTTTAGGATCTCAACGAGGGAGTTGCACCGATGCTCAATGCCAGGGAGATCCTCGCTGGAGTCCGGTAAGTTGGCTTCGGTCAGGAGTTTTAGCAGGTCTCTTCGAAAACCTGTCCAGTCGGCCTTTTTCAAATTAAGGCGGTCCCGGTTCTCATGACGGGCTCCGACGGAGCTGATGCTGTACTGAATGTACGAGTGGTCGGAAAGCGATGGGAGGTCATCCCTAACCAGCCAGCTGTGGACCTGATTGAGGGCGTTGTTGGAGACGAGAGTGAGGTCGATAACCTCACGCCGATTAGAGACAATAAATGTGGGTTTGCTGCCTCTGTTGCAAATGTGTAACGAGGAGGAGTTAATGAAATCAATTAGTAAGTCACCGCGCCTGTTAGTATCGCTACTAGACCAGGCAGTGTTGTGGGCGTTAGCATCGCAGCTAACGATAAGCTTCCGATCCTGGAGATTACAGAAGTCCGCCAGCTCCTGCAGGAGGGGGGGAGGGACGTCCTCCTGAATGTCCAGGTAAGCGGAAACGAAGGTCAAGTCAAAGACTGAGAAAGTACACATGTCTTTAGAGCAAAACATTGGCATAATAGTGGCCGGGAGGTCGTTTTTGACGAGGGCGATAGCTCTGGGGGTGTCGTTCGCGCAGAGGTACAGAACCTGATAGCCTGGCGGCAGGCAGGTCGGCTTCCCCTTGCGGGTATACGGTTCCTGAATAAGGTAGATGTCAACTTCCTTGTTGGCAAAGGTGCCTGAAAGGTTGCTAGATGCTGCAAGGGCGTGGTGCAGGTTGATCTGAATAATGTGCAGGTTAACAGGTTGGTTCGCCGGCGGCGGATTATTTATTTGGTTGCTGGTGGCAGTGTCATCATTGGGCTGGCCGTTAAGGTTCGCCCTCAGCGCCCCGCTCCTAGTTTGGCACGGGGTTGGGAACGGCATTACTCGTTCCCAGAGCTATCCGAGCTCACGGACTCACCTCGGCGCCGATCGCCGGCTGGACGACGCCTGAGCAGCAGGTGGAAGACGATCTTCCACGCTCCGATGTAGGCGGCAAATCGTCCTTCTTGAGGGCGTCTTCCCACTCCGCGGAGAAACCCATGTACAGGGTCTTGCCGGGAGCGCCTTTTGCCGGAACCTCCTTGAAGGCCCGGATACCGTCCTGAGGTAGGTCGGGGTTTTTACTGAGGAGCCGGGCGCGGATCTCCTCGATGCTTCTCGAGCCGGAGTAGAAGGCTCGGTAGCGCCTGCAGGGCGGCGGTGGTCGGGCACGCTCAACGACCAAAGGCGGGAGGGCGGTCGTGCAGGTGTCCCAGGAGATGGACACCAGGTTAGCCAGCGCGAGCTCGAGCTGGGCTTCGTCCTTGAAGGCGAGGATGACGCTGCCGTTGGCGTTTCGAATCGCCTCGACTTTGATGTCGAGGGCGTCGTTTTCCCAGAGGAAGTCATCAATCATGCCGATTGATGCTTCCATCTGGGCGGTGGTCAGCGTACCGCTAGCCGCGCGCACGCAGATTTTAAATTTCGGCTCCGTCGCCACTTTGGCGTACGTGCCAGCATTGGCCTCCTTTGGCCTCTTGGGGTCCAGCGAGGGGTCGGTACGCTCGTCTGGCTGCTGCCTTTTCCGCTCAGAGCCAGCCGAGGTTTTATCATCGCGCCTGCGACGGTTGACGACCTGGAAGCCGTCATTTTGAGACGCCCCTGTAGCGGGGGTAGAGGTGGACGCACCTGAGCGAGGTGTGGGGGTTTCCGCGGGATTCGCGGCAGAATCAACCTCCATGTTGGAGGGTTGGGGGATTGACGGACCCCCGGCCGCGGGAATTGACGGCTCCCGAGCCGTGTCAGGTGGTTTTGATTTATCCATGCAGAGTAGGCTGAAATGGAAAAACTGAAATGTAGAAAAGAGGGGGGGTAACCGCTCGGGGACTGGATATACCCCCAGCCAGCTCCGTGGAGCTACCCTCTGCCACGGTAAACAGCAGAGAAGCTTTGGGTTGCCGTCTTATCCCAGGATTGCTCCCAGGCGAGGCTCCGGCAGGCCCCCGGTCCACACTCTGCAAGATCAGGGGGCGGGAGGCCGGCTGCGGCTTGGACACAGGCGCCAGGTCGAGTTGACAGCCGACGCCCGAGCCCTCCCCACAAGAGCGGCCCTCGAGAACCCGTGTGGTACCAGTTGCAACTAAGGGCTGTCGATGGGTAGTTGGCGCTTAGCCAGCAGCCAACTACTTAGGCAGCCACTGCCCCGCAAAAAAAGCAGCAGGGGGGATCCGCCCCCACTAGCAGACCAAGACGAGGAAGCTAGCCGCTTCCACGCCAGGCCAGAACGAAAAGGAGGGGGAAGAGCCTCCTCGAAAAACGAAAAGCTGGCGGATGTCACAGAGTCCCTCGGTTTAAGTTGCCGTTTGCCCCCCCTAACTGTTCCTACTGACCCAGATCCTGAATCCAAAATCCAGATCCCAGCTTCCAGTTCCTACTATCCCAGATCCTGAATCCCAAATCCAGATCCCAGCTTTCAGTTCCTACTATTCCAGATCCTATATCCCAGATCCTAGATTCCAGTTGTTACTATTCCAGATCCCAGCTTCCAGTTCCTACTATTCCAGATCCTATATCCCAGATCCCAGCTTCCAGTTCCTACTATCCCAGATCCTAGATTCCAGTTCCTACTATCCTAGATCCTAAATCCCAGATCCCAGCTTCCAGTTCCTACTATTCCAGATCCTAGATTCCAGTTCCTAGCTACTATTCCAGATCCTAGATTCCAGTTTCTACTATCCCAGATCCTAGATTCCAGTTCCTACTATTCCAGATCCCAGCTTCCAGTTCCTACTATTCCAGATCCTAAATCCCAGATCCCAGCTTCCAGTTCCTACTATCCCAGATCCTAAATCCCAAATCCAGATCCCAGATCCCAGATTCTTGATCCAGATCCGAGATCTCAGACCCTAGACCCAGATCCGAGATCTCAGATCCCAGATCCCTAGATCCCAAATCCTGGATTCATAGTGGATCTCATATGCTGAATCATCCATTCCACATATTTTCTCGTCCAAGCTGCCCGCTTATGTGCTACTTCAGTTACTTTGATATGTGACCCCCGTTCAGTGCTTGTAATCTTCAACATCTGTCATCTGTTTATCTCCAAATTGCGCTCCTACCAACGAACACAGGTAGTATATGCCTTCCATTTGTATTGTTTTCACTTTGATATTCGTCATAATTATAGAATTTTTATTCTGTTGAAATTCTTCCTAACATTACAAAGGCTCAGATCCAACATGTGATGCAATAACGCTGTTCACGATTTGCATTTCTTTGAAAAATAGCCTTTGAATCTAATTTCACCCTAGTCAGCTATGAAGTTTACAAAAATATGTCTTCTACTCGCTTAATTGGCAGGAGACAGTAGCATGTATCGCACACTAAATGATTTTTTTGCTTTTGAAATTCACTTCTCATTACTTTTTAGTAATTTATTTGCATTCAGTTCAGCCAGTCACAAGTCACCGGCTTTTCTTCACCAATGTTTTCACTGCCTGTCTGTTTAACTTTTAGTTGGTGTTTAAAATGCTCTCTGTTCATCCGTGTGGTTGCAATAAATTTGTCGTTTCTAAACATAAATAGGCGCACAATTTTTCGTTTGCGTCGTTTATTTAAACAAAAGTTAACATGTTGGCACTAATTCTTGGCCTACTTATCACCAGTAGCATCATACAGACATCTTAACGAGATTTATTATAAATAAATATATATCTGCGAGTCTTGCGTGTAAATTTTGCAAAAAGCAAGAAGTTAAAACTCAAAATTTCAGAAAAAATTCAACGGGTTTCTCAAAATAACAAGATTATTGTCATGCTATAAAATAATATTTAGATACTTTAATTTAATATCGGACTCATTCATTCGACTTGAATTTTTACTGGATATGTTTCGTAAGACCCGTTATTCTGAAGCAAAGTTAAGAAAACATTTCAATAAATATTTCCGAGTTCTGATGTGCATTTAAAAAAATGTAGGGTTTTTAATCAAATATAATTTTTATTTTGGACTAGTTTCTGAGAAATGGAACTGTATATGCATATTTAATTTGGTCAAATTACAAAATCTTGCCGTACGGCGCACGTGTATATGTACCGTTTCTACTTAGGAATAATCAGCAAAACTAATCAGTTAGATATTTTTTTGCAAAATGAAGCCCACAAATTCATAAACCTACTAGTATACTTTGTCTCAGAGTCTGTTAACCCATTAACTGTAAAAAGAATCTATTACAAAAATGTAGTGCCCCGTGTGAGGATCGAACTCACGACCTTCAGATTATGAGACTGACGCGCTACCTACTGCGCTAACGAGGCAGCTGGTGGAGGGAGATTTGTTTGGCTTTTTAAACTAATAAAAATGCACTACAAAATTTTGAGTCAATCAATCCATCAATCTAGGCTATTCATGATCAATTGAATTTGTGAACCGACAATTTTAAACTCGCCGGAGTCAGCTTTAAAATGAGTCTTATGCACGCTGCTGAGGGTACTATATTTATGTTTCCACTTTTCAAGCTACTGACCTGTATTAAAAAGCATCAGAGAGGGGCCTAATTGATGTGGAAGTGGAAGTACTTATTCAGTTTTTTCAGTACAGCTGCGTTTCAGGGTGCAGTCCGCAAAACCAAAAGCATCAAAAGGTTTTCGGAGTGACTGATATGGTGAGGTCTGCAGAGTGATTGATGGTGAGGTCTGCAGAGTGACTGACGGTGAGGTCTGCGGAGTGACTGACAATGAGGTCCGCGGAGTGACTGACAATGGGGTCTGCGGAGTGACTGACAGTGGGGTCTACGGAGTGACTGACAGTGGCGTCTGCGGAGTGACTGACAATGGGTCTGCGGAGTGACTGACAGTGGGGTCTGCGGAGTGACTGACAGCGAGGTCTGTGGAGTGACTGACGGTGGGGTCTGCGGAGTGACTGACAGTGCTTGGGGTCTGCGGAATTATTCATTGTGAGGTTTGTAGATTAACTGACAGGAGGTTTGAATCGGTAAACGGTCAAAATTAGCTAATAAATCGACATGTTACATGTTTACTAATGAATTGAAACTTTGACAGAAGTAAAACACAAAGTGGGAAAGTGACCTCATTAATATTTTTGCAACCCGTTTCATATAATTTACCCTCGCAATTAAGAGGTGTGGCGCTATTCAATACGAGCTAGTAGTCTATTTTTAGAGGCATCACATCGCAAGAAAAGGAAATTTTCGAACCATAGACAGCTGATGTAAGTTAAGTGGCGAACGCTTGCTCTCTATAGAGTCAAGCCTCACTTGGCTCACGCTCGATCAGGCCTAGAGAGAAGCTGTCAGATAGAACGCTTGTTTCCATTGCAAGAATATTCCAAAACCGCGAGTAAGTTATAGAATCAGGCCATGCCTGGACCCTGCGGCTTCAACGCTGTGAAAGTCGCTCTTGCGCTGCTCAGCTTCGCCTTGATGACGCGCGGCGTTCTGGCTTGCAAAAAATCCAGTGAGACCGGCTTTCTTTTGATCTGAACTGCTATCAGGGATATGTATCGAAATTGTGTTTTTTAGCCATGAGTATAAAAGTATTTATGGTTTGTTTACTCTTGAGTTGCTTAAATTAAGTAGCTCATAATTAACTGCCTGTCACTCGCCCAACTCTCATCCTTACTCTGCCACTGCTCACTGTCACCCCCATTCTGTCACTCCTCACTGTCACTCCTCACTCTGCCACTCCCCACTCTGTCACTCTCCCACTCTGTCACTCCCCACTCTGTCACTCCTCACTCTGTCACTCTCCCACTCTTTCACTCCTCACTCTGTCACTACTCCACTGTCACTCCCCCACTCCTCACTCTGTCAATCCTCACTCTGTCACTCCTCACTCTGTCACTCCTCCCACTCTGTCACTCCCCCACTGTCACTCCCCGACTCCTCACTCTGTCACTCCCCCACTCTTTCACTCCCCCACTCCGTCACTCCTCACTCTGTCACTCCTCCACTCTTTCACTCCCCCACTCTGTCACTCCCCCACTCTGTCACCCCTCACTCTGTCACTCCCCCACTCTTTCACTCCCCCACTCTGTCACTCCCCCACTCTGTCACCCCTCACTCTGTCACTCCCCCACTCTTTCACTCCCCCACTCCGTCACTCCTCACTCTGTCACTCCCCCACTCTTTCACTCCCCCACTCTGTCACTCCCCCACTCTGTCACTCCCCCACTCTGTCACTCCCCCACTCTGTCACCCCTCGCTCGCAGTCATAAAGGCGGCGGCCCCTAAGCCACATCCAGTCTACGAGGGCTGTTACGTGGACAAGCGAGTCCCCCGAGACCTGCCCACCCTGGCCGGCTACAACCCGGACATGAAGCGGGAACTGTGCGAGACCTGGTGCCGCAAGTACCAAGCCAAGTACTTCGGCCTGCAGGAGGGCATCTCATGCTGGTGCGGCCAGGAGTTCGGCAAGCACGGCAAAGCGGAAGAGGTCATGTGCTCAACTCGGTGCGTCGGAGAGCGTAAAGACCGCTGCGGCGGCCTGCTGCACAACTCGGTGTACAAGATTGTGTACTGAGAGGCCGGCGGATGACTCTATAGTTCCCCTTAGCAAGTTTCTAGTTCTGCAGCTACGGAGCTTCGCCATCATGCGACGTCAGCAAGGAGCATAAACCATCTGTAGAAGTTTTTTTCTGCCCTGAACATTCCCCCTCCCACGGCAGTGCAAATTAGGGACGGTTTTTTTTTTTAATTAGGTTTAGTCACCCATGCCAAAGGCTTTTGCACCACTTATTGGAATATATGCCTTCACAGTGCATGTGTACCGATGGCCTCAGAAATAAGATCCGTCCCAATAAGCCTTGTCTGGAACTTGAATATTTATTTCTCGAATTTTTGTGGCTTTAAACTTAGCAATACAAAGGTGTTTTCTTGCAACAAGTTGTCTACCATTTACTTTATTAACTAAATAGACTTTAATAAGTTTTCTTTTGTCACTTTGTCACTCTGGGGTTTTGCAGCAGAATTTTAAGACAAGAAAAAGTTGCCGATAAAAAAGCACTTTTAATCGTGTCGTAGCAATAAGGTTGCTACGCCTCGGAGCCGCCGGCACCTCGATTTCGGTGTTGGGGCTGCCTGGCCTCGGGAGTCTCGGTCCGCGCTCGGTCACTTGCTCCTGCCCTGGCGTGACTGTCGAGTCGACGGTCAGCGGCCGAATTTGGTCCCGATGGGCGAGGACCGGCCGGTTGTTGTCGCGGATGATCACCGCCGTGTTGCTGCCAGCTTGGACCACTTAGCGAGCGGGCTCGGCCGTTGCACTGGAGCTTGGCTGGTAAACAACTGTGCGTCAATCTCTAAGGCCATCGTGAGCGGACTCCTCAGCTGTCGGCCCATCAGTGCCGACGGGCTGCCCCGGCCGTCGCTCCTCGCCGTCGAACGGTAATTGAGCAGCAGCTTGGCCAGGTACGCTTCGAAGGATCCGCGGTGCGCTGCGAATTCCCGGAGCCCGTGTTTCACCGTCTGGACCATGCGCTCAGCACAGCCGTTGGACTGCGGATGGTACGGCGGCGAGTGAACCAGGTTGCACCCAATGCGCTGTAGCCAATGCTGCAGCTCGCCGTCGCAGAATTCTGGCGCGTTGTCTGCAGATACCAGGGTCCGGGGCACGCCTCGCCTCGAGAAGATCGCCCGCAGGATCCGCAGCGTCGTTCTGGCCGTCTTGTCGGGCACCAGCACCGCCTCCGGCCAACCAGAGTAGGCGTCCATCGCGATGAGGAGGGAGCCGGCTCCTTGCACGTGCTCGTGGTCGCTTGTCTCCGCCCGTTGTCTCCGCTGGCCAAGGTGTGCATCGTGCGGGCTGGTGACGTGCGGATCTCCGCGCATCTCACACACTGCTTGACGTATCGCTCGACGTCGTTGTAGTGACCCGGCCACCAGGCCTCTCGCTTGAGCCGATAATGGGCAGATGTGCAACCGGCAGCTCAGCCGCAGCTATTGCGCGGCACACCTGAAGGCTGCGTACGGATGTTCAATCCAAAGACTCTGGGAGGGGGCGCCTACACAAAATTACCCCAGCTAATGCTAGTACCCATCAAAGACCACTAGCAGTATATCAGGAGGCTACACTCAAAGATCGAGTAATGTTTTTGGAGGCCAAAATCCGTCAAAGAATGGTAGTCTTCATTAAGCCAGATCAGAGGACGACTATGAGTCTTTTTTAGTTATCACTGACCCAGATAAAATGCCATCATAGATTTTTGTGATGAAAAAATGAACTTTTCCTATCGCCGCAGTGTATTTTTTTACGGAAATCGGCCTCCAAAACATTACACGATCTTTGAGTGTCGAGGATATAGATCAAGAAGTTTGATGACTTCGAACGCTGTCAGCTGCGCACTCGTGAATTTTCTGCTTTTTTTTAACTCTTGTTTAACTGTGAATAAGCTTACTGTAACTATGTTTTTACCATAGACTATAGAACATTGCGTAACGCTACCTCAGCAAATCAAAAACTGAGACTGCATTTAGACTGCATAGATTTCGGCCATAGACTACTGATTCTCTTAACGGAGGAACTCGCACCGAAATGGACTTCATTTCTCTACTGAGTGCAACGGACCACGCAAATAAAGACAATCTTGATGCGTTTATTCGCTTCTTGAAAAATCCAGCTAACGATGCCCAGTCGGTGCATGACATACAACTGTCAGATCTACCAGAGAATCCACTCTCTGTCGGTTGACCATCTCGAACGAATTGACATCGATTCGCTTCCCAAGAGTACACGAGACCAGATGCAGCAACATAGCAAGGCATTTGTGGACTTTCTAAGAACCCAAGCTGAAGTTTCCCAGCTAAATCATAGTAACTATCGTCTATGGGGCATTTAAGTTTGCAGCTGAATGAGCTGCAACACTATAAATTTATTTCAGGCTTATATACTTGAAGCTGAATCCAGCTTTAGCATTTATGCACCAGGGCACCAGTGAAACTAAAAAGATTTACCTGCCAACAGTTTTAATCCCGACGCCATGTCGCGCAGAGGTCACGCCGTGACGGTCATGCTGATTGCCTTTATGACCGCTCTGCGAATTCACTGGGCCTCAAGCTGCATGAAGGTTGCTATTGACGGTGAGCTGAGCTGATCTGCCTAATTAACTTTCTTAATTACAGAAGCACACAAGTTGAGTTGGTTTAATTCTAAGATCAGCCAAAAAGAGTGCATAAGACGTCAAGCTTAAGTCTTAAAGGAATAAATCATACTAGCTCTATGTAGCGATATGTTATACATGTATAAGTAGGCTGAGCTGTCGGTTGCACATCTGGCCTATTTGGGGCAGGTGTAATCAATTATTTTTAGTATTAATATTATTAGTATTTTTAGTATTATTATTATTGTTGTTATTATTATTATTATATACACATATAATGGCACACAGGGAATGGCGCGCATGTAACTGAGTTTTATAGAACTTCTTTCAGTGCACTCTTGCAAGCCGTCTATTTAGTTTTAAATCAAGTAATCTTTTAGCCCAACCAAACTAAAAACCTTTTTTTCGCGCAGCCTTCGCCAGCGCAAGGTACATCGGCTGCTATGACGATCGCAGCGACGACCGCGACCTGCCGAATCGGGCGGGCAACGCTGCAGACATGACGGTAGAAAGGTGCTTTCAGATGTGCAAGCTGTTCAAGTCGGGTTACATCGGACTGCAGCGCGGTACCGAGTGCTGGTGCGGTGATTCGTATGGCTTCCACGGCAGAGCGCCAGAGGACCTGTGCTACATTCCCTGCCCCGGTGAACGGAAAAAGTACTGCGGAGGAAAGTCCCAGAACAGTGTCTACAGCGGCTATTACGAGGGTCAGCCAAAAAACCAGAAGGTGGAAGCCGAAGATTCGCACCTGGAGTGACCACGCGTTTTTTATCGAGGTGTTACATGCATATTTTTTTGCCTCCAAGCATAGTTTTAGTATATCCATAGTGGCAATGCATGAGCTATCTTTAGTAAAATTTTATGTTCGAACGCTACACTGCTTGAAGCAATGATATTGACTCAAAAGACAATTTTTCGTAGTATCTTTGTGACCCTACGAAAATCAATAAAAATTAAATATATTTTTAAAACAGGTTGAACTTAAGTGCTCCTAAAGCTACGAGAGTAGAAGCTGTATATCTCAGAAAAATTGGTCATCTGCATGTTTTTGGGGAAAAGGTATTAAACGAATTAATATCATAGATTATATAGATTATAGATTAGATTATATGGACAAAAGCAACCTAACCAAAAATATTTTGTGACAATATTTTGGCTATATATGTATGGTACAATATAATGGAATGGTATAATAAATACATATATTTGTAACGCAAACTTTAAAGCACGACTCTCGACCTCTTCACAAGTGAAGCAGACGATTGAAACTTTGAAATATGGTTTACATATTATCGCGTGGCTTTAGAAAGAAAAAACAAAAACCAAAAACATATCTACAGCTAGTAAACGAGTTTTATTTTTAAAAAACTAGATTTAAGTCAGGTAACTCTATTTCTGTAACTTATTAAATTCAATAGCTTAAAATGATCAGCAGTTGGCGTCAACTCAATATTTAAACAGTCTATTTTTAATTAGTTCGCCTAATTCGTTCAACACACGGACATGTCAGTTGCTAGATTGTGAGCCTTTGGATTTTTTCTCTATGATAATTGTTTCTCTATTCGTTTGCTTTTCACTTTTTGCTTTTCCTCGGTTGATTGCACTTGTGCCAGTAATCGGTAGTTAAATCACACGGCGTAATGGAAAAGCATGTCGCTGTTGTTGGTTCAGGCAATATGGGATCTTGCATTTCAAAAATATGCGCACTCAATGCCCGCAGCTCAACTGAGTTTTGCAATGAGGTAAAATGAAAATTGTCAACTCATCTGACTTATGTTTCAAAAATCGGTTTTTGATTTGTGCTTTTGTCACTTTACTAGGCCTAAACAAATTTTATTAGTAATATTTCAAGTGTAGTAGAATATTGGCTCCCAATTTGGCCTATATGGCAGTAAAACATGTCAATATAATCTATAAATTTATTAGACCTATAATATTTAGTTGGTTCCTTGAGATTCAATTCCTAAAACATTCAAATATAGACTCAGCAAGGTCTATCATTTTGTTTCTCATGGTATAATATTGAAAGATTACCTTATATCCATGCATTCTATCCTAAGGCTAAATATAAATTTTATGAATTTTAATTATTAAATAATCTTTGCTTTAAGCAACTAGTGCTGAAGTTAGTATAATTCATAAAGCAATTATGTTTTTATTTCATGTTTTTTGCTATATTTTATTTTGTTTTTGGGTATAACAACAATACCAGTTTAGATAATAGTAATCATTAACAGTCTTTAAATTTGTATCAAGTCTAATGTAATATCTAGGCTAAATTGTCTAATTTTTAAGTACAATTTTATGGGATGAATTCTTTGTAAAAGAATGTGTGTTGGCTAATATAGTTTAAAAAGTTGTTTATACACCTTTTAAGAAAGCTTCATAGAAAATGAAGCTTTTATTTTTGTTAAACACAAAAATAGCTTTTAGTGAAAGTGCATTCAGTTTATTAGTTCAATAACCTGTGAGACTCATCTGTGTTTACCATCATTTGAATTCAACAATCAGGTGCGAATCTGGGTTCACGAGGAGCTGATTGGTGAAGAAAAGCTTTCAGACATTATCAATACACGGCATGAGAATGTGAAGTACTTGGCGGGCACTCGCCTTCCAGAGAATGCCATCGCTGTCACTGACCTTGCTGAGCTGGGCAGCTGGGCTGACATCCTCATATTTGTGCTGCCTCAGCAGTTTCTGCCTCGAGTGCTCGCTGGGCTGAAGGGTCACACGCGGCCGGGTGCCTGTGCAGTCTCGCTAATCAAGGGCGTCTTTGCTGGGCAGGAAGAGGTGAGGGCCATGGCAGCGGTGCTCAGTGAAGAATCAGGGCCATGGCAGCGGTGCTCAGTGAAGAATCAGGGGGAGGGCAGCGGTGCTCAGTGAAGAATCAGGGGGAGGGCAGCGGTGCTCAGTGAAGAATCAGGGCCATGGCAGCGGTGCTCAGTGAAGAATCAGGGCCATGGCAGCGGTGCTCATTGAAGAATCAGGGGAGGGGGCAGCGGTGCTCAGTGAAGAATCAGGGCCATGGCAGCGGTGCTCAGTGAAGAATCAGGGCCATGGCAGCGGTGCTCAGTGAAGAATCAGGGGAGGGCAGCGGTGCTCAGTGAAGAATCAGGGGGAGGGCAGCCGTGCTCAGTGAAGAATCAGGGGAGGGCAGCGGTGCTCAGTGAAGAATCAGGGGGGGGGCAGCGGTGCTCAGTGAAGAATCAGGGGGAGGGCAGCGGTGCTCAGTGAAGAATCAGGGGAGGGGGGCAGCGGTGCTCAGTGAAGAATCAGGGGGGGGGCAGCGGTGCTCAGTGAAGAATCAGGGGAGGGGGGCAGCGGTGCTCAGTGAAAAATCAGGGGGAGGGCAGCGGTGCTCAGTGAAAAATCAGGGGGAGGGCAGCGGTGCTCAGTGAAGAATCAGGGGGAGGGCAGCGGTGCTCAGTGAAGAATCAGGGGAGGGGGGCAGCGGTGCTCAGTGAAAAATCAGGGGGAGGGCAGCCGTGCTCAGTGAAGAATCAGGGGGAGGGCAGCAGTGCTCAGTGAAGAATCAGGGGGAGGGCAGCGGTGCTCAGTGAAGAATCAGGGGAGGGCAGCGGTGCTCAGTGAAAAATCAGGGGGAGGGCAGCCGTGCTCAGTGAAGAATCAGGGGAGGGCAGCGGTGCTCAGTGAAGAATCAAGGGAGGGCAGCGGTGCTCAGTGAACAACCAGCCGATCTGTGATTCCCAGGAGCCAATGCCGAGAGGCCTCAGCCTGCTGACCGACCTGATTCGCAGCAACCTCGGCATGGAATGCGCGGTGCTGATGGGCGCGAACCTCGCCCCAGAGATCGCCAAGGAGGTGTACTGCGAGGCCACCCTCGGCTGCCGGGACCCCATCCGGGCCGCCGAGCTCAAGCGCCTGTTTCAGACGCCGTACTTCCGGATCAGCATCATTGAGAACGAATTCTCCGTGGAGATCTGCGGTGCCCTGAAGAGCATCGTGGCCACCGGGGCCGGCTTCTGCGACGCTCTGGGCTTCGGGGACAACACCAAGGCTGCTGTGATCCGGCTGGGCTTCATGGAGATACTGCGATATGTGCAGCGGTTCTACGGCTCTGCTGGTGAGACTGCGGTCTGTGTGTCTGTGTGTGCCTGTCCGTCTGTCCCGTCTGTCTTAGTGTCTGTCTGTCTGTGTGTTTGTCTGTCTGTCTGTCTGTCTATCTGTCTGTCTTAGTGTCTGTCTGCCTGTCTGTCTGTCTGTCTGTCTGTCTGTCTTTCAACAACGCCAATCCAGCCGTTACGCAATCATTTATCGCCCAGGCGTGACGAAGCGCACACTGATGCAGAGCTGCGGCATGGGGGACATCATCTCTTCCTGCTACAACACCAAGGATGTCAAATGGGCGGGTGAGTTGGCAAATTTGCGTAACTTGCTTTTGTTACTGCCCACCTGTTACAAGCTACCGACGCTTAAGTAAGTCGCAGAAGTTCGAGGCCACCTGCAGCCAGGAGGCAGGCAGGCCCATTCCGCTGAGCTCTTCCGCTCAGGCTGCTGGAACAGCCTCAAGTTATTTTTTTTAAAGAAGGCCCCAAGTTAATGTGGCCCGGTGCCGAATCAAACATGGGGGTGCTCTAGCGCGAGGGTCAGACACGCACCGTTACCACTGAGATGCACTGCCTCGCCACAAGCTACCCTACCTACCCAAATAACTACCTACATATCTACCTAGCTACCTAACTACCTACCTATCTACCTAGCTACCTATCTACCTAGCTACCTATCTACCTAGCTACCTAGCTACCTATTATCTACCTACCTATCTACCTATCTACCTAGCTACCTACCTTTCTACCTAGCTACCTATCTGCCTACCTTTCTACCTAGCTACCTATCTACCCACCTATCTACCTACCTTTCTACCTAGCTACCTATCTATCTACATATCTACCTACCTATCTACCTACCTTTCTACCTAGCTACCTATCTATCTACCTATCTACTTAGCTACCTATCAAACTTGACTACCTATCTACCTACCTACCTATCTACCTACCCAATTACCTAGGTACCTATCCACCTATCTACCCGCCTACCACCCCACCCGCAGCCACCCATGACGGCTCTGGGCCGCTTGGCATGCACGATCTCGTGACCACCTGCTACGGCGGCCGCAACCGCAAGCTGGGAGAGGCGATGGTCCTCACCGGCAAGCCGCTGCGCCAGCTGGAGAAGGAGATGCTGGACGGCCAGCGTCTGCAGGGCCCCCTCATCGCGGCCGAGGTGCACCGAGCCCTGCAGGAGGAGGGCCAGCTGCAACGGTTCCCCCTGATGGTGGCGGTGCACCTCATCTGCTCGGGCCAGATGAAGCCGCAGGACTTTATTGAGCAGCTGCGGGAGCACCCTGAGCACATGTGACCCCCCAGTCTGTCTGACTGTTCACAGCAGGGTCCCAATTCTGGTTTAATTCTGTCCTGCTGCACCTGAGCTTAGAGAAATGTAGAGTCAAGCAGTGGTTATTATCAGTGTGAAATTCTTCTACCTGGCTCAGTTAGGGTGCAGCGGGACATTAATATTTTATTACCGAAACAATCCTAGTGTTTCTACTGTTAGTAATCAATGCAGCTGGTTGATCAATTATCGTTATCGCCTCACAATTAACTTATCCTTAGCTTTGAATTCAGTGTTTTAGTGTTGTGTTCAACTGTAAGTCTTTTTAAATGTGCTTTTTTGCATTCGCATGTGTTTTTTTATCAACTGCTCATACTCTGATGCAGTCTGTCAGTGTCATGTACAAGCTTGCTTTTGTCTAGTTCTTTTAGTTCTTATTTTCCAGAGTTTTAACTGTAGACTCTGACTCTGTACCTCTTCTGCCTGCTTTGTCTGACCGCTAGAAAGGATTGAGAAAGATCAGAAAGTCAGACAGATTCAGTCAGTAAGTCAGGAAAATTCAGTCAGTGAGTCAGGGATATTCAGTCAGTGAGTCAGGGAGATTCAGTCAGTGAGTCAGGGAGATTCAGTCAGTGAGTCAGAAAGATTCAGTCAGTGAGTCAGGAGGATTCAGTCAGTGAGTCAGGGAGATTCAGTCAGTGAGTCAGGGAGATTCAGTCAGTGAGTCAGGGAGATTCAGTCAGTGAGTCAGGGAGATTCAGTCAGTGAGTCAGGGAGATTCAGTCAGTGAGTCAGGGAGATTCAGTCAGTGAGTCAGAAGGATTCAGTCAGTGAGTCAGGGAGATTCAGTCAGTGAGTCAGGAGGATTCAGTCAGTGAGTCAGGGAGATTCAGTCATTGAGCCAGGAAGATTCAGTAAGTGAGTCAGGAAGATTCAGTCAGTGAGTCAGGGAGATTCAGTAAGTGAGTCAGGAAGATTCAGTCAGTGAGTCAGGGAGATTCAGTCAGTGAGTCAGGGAAATTCAGTCAGTGAGTCAGGGAGATTCAGTCAGTGGGTCAGACAGATTCAGTCAGTGGGTCAGGAAGATTCAGTCAGTGAGTCAGGGAGATTCAGTCAGTCAGTCAGGGAGATTCAGTCAGTGAGTCAGGAAGATTCAGTCAGTGAGTCAGGGAGATTCAGTCAGTGGGTCAGACAGATTCAGTCAGTGGGTCAGACAGTGAGTCAGGAAGATTCAGTCAGAGACTCAGGAAGCTCATTAAACTGGCTCATCAGGCAGTCAGACACACCAGTCACCTGTTATCCCTCAGCTCTTGAACCCCGCAGCCTTGCCTGACACATTTAGCCCAGATCTCCCTACTGACGAGTAGTTTAGTGCGCCTATTTTTATCAAAAAAGATTGCTTTTGCTATTTTTTCAGTCCCAGATGGTCAGTGAAGATGGAGTATTTTGTATTTGCTTTCACGCTTGTCTTCACTGGCCAGCTGTCAAGTGACTGTTAGCTTGTATTATTTCTCAAATAATTGTATTATTTGAGATCACACCGACTGTAATGTTGGATTCTGTTCAGTTCATAGCGCTGCTCATTTAGACATTTAGAATTTATTAGCAGAGAGTTACTTTTCCCATCGAAACTTTGTAGTAAATAAATTGGTAGAATAAACTTTAGGAACTATTTTTTAGACAGTTTTGTATATTAGCACAATGCAACTTGGCCTTTTTGAGTATTTGCTTTCCAGTTTTGCATTTTTATTTAATCAAAACCCAACAAACCTGACTCGATTTGCAACTCACTTTCACACAAACCCCAACCAATATTCACACAAACCCCAACTAGTGTTCACACAAACCTCAACTAGTGTTCACACAAACCTCAACTTGTGTTCACACAAACCTCAACTTGTGTTCACACAAACCCCAACTAGTGTTCACACAAACCCCAACTAGTGTTCACACAAACCCCAACTAGTGTTTACACAAACCCCAACCAATGTTCACACAAACCCCAACCAATGTTCAGATAAACCCTAACCGATGTACACGCTAATACCAACGACCGTTCACACAAATTCCAGTCTAAAGTTCGCACAAATCCCCCAGGGGCGTCGCCACCGGGGAGGGGACAGGGGGGACATGTCCCCCACAGTAAAATCTATGGGGGGACGTGCCAATGCTTTGTCCCCCACCCCACCTCACCTTGTGGTCCATTATAGAAATCAATAATTTTGCTGCAGGGCAACAACACAGCGCCTGCGGCGCCAAAATGATGAGTGCCTGTGGCGCCAAAATGAATGCCTGCGGCGCCAAAATGAGTGCCTGCGGCGCCAAAATGAGTGCCTGCAGCGCCAAAATGAGTGCCTGCGGCGCCAAAATGAGTGCCTGCGGCGCCAAAATGAGTGCCTGCAGCGTCAAAATGAGTGCCTGCGGCCCCAAAATGAGTGTCTGTCTTTTCACAATGCAACTTTCATTGAAGCTCGGTGAACCATCTCACAGAAAACCTCAGCTTTCAACATTTAATGATGCACGAAAAGGATACAGAAACAAAGCCAGGAAGATAAATTCCGGACACTTACAATTTTTCTAGGCTTAGACTGCACTCGCACAAATTGGCATTTCTGGTTTTACACTCGAATATTTTGGTGCCAACATCGCCTTCTGTAAGCATTCGGCCGCCCTAGTAAAGGATGTGGGCGTTTCACGTGCCACTAATTGGTTTAGGGCTTTGCCTAATGCAGATCATTCATCACAGAAATGCTTTCGCATTGATGGGGCTGGCTGTTGTAGGGTGGCAAAATATTCTTTGTGTGGTTCTTCATTTCTGCTGCTAGATTTTGAGGGGATAATCTCCCTAAAATACGGATATTGTCTTCCGAATTTTGTGCTTTGGATTTAGGGATGTTTATCGAGTGCTTGGGAATGTTTATCGAGTGCTTGGTAATGTTTATCGAGTGTTTGGGATGTTTATCGAGTGTTTGGGAATGTTTATCGAGTGTTTCGGAATGTTTATCGAGTGTTTGGGAATGTTTATCGAGTGTTTGGGAATGTTTATCGAGTGTTTGGGATGTTTATCGAGTGTTTGGGATGTTTATCGAGTGTTTAGGATGTTTATCGAGTGTTTAGGATGTTTATCGAGTGTTTAGGATGTTTATCGAGTGTTTAGGATGTTTATCGAGTGTTTGGTAATGTTTATCGAGTGTTTGGGATGTTTATCGAGTGTTTGGGATGTTTATCGAGTGTTTGGGAATGTTTATCGAGTGTTTGGGATGTTTATCGAGTGTTTGGGATGTTTATCGAGTGTTTGGGAATGTTTATCGAGTGTTTGGGATGTTTATCGAGTGTTTGGGATGTTTATCGACTGTTTAGGATGTTTATCGAGTGTTTGGGATGTTTATCGAGTGTTTGGGATGTTTATCTATTGAAACGAACCACTTCTGCAGATTGCAGCTGAACTGAGGCTGCCCAACCGTCCTTTTAATCCTTACTTCGCCGGTGTCTGCATCGTAAAAATCGCCACAAACCTTCATCCAGCTTCTGTATAAAAAAATAGAAATTTTCAATCGAGCTCTCGTAATCAATCGATCCAGGGTCGCCCGCCAATTTCCGGCATGTCCAAAGTGGCTCTCCGCTCCGTGCCAGCGCACTGTAAAGCATCTTCATCGCCAGTCTCCGAGCGCTGCCATCAAACTCGATAAATAAAAATTCCACTGCAAATCTGCGGACCCCCCGCCGCGAGCCACTTGCTGCGGGTCTCCGTGCAGATCGTGTGGGGGGCTCTTGAAGCATCCACAGCTCGAGAGGGCTGGCTTGGGAAGCTGGAGCCACTGGTGCGTGCGGTTGTCGGCTCTGACTGTCAATGCTGCAGCAGCACGGGGCGGTTGGACTCGGTGATTGCACACCCACAGATTGCACACCCACTGATTGCACACCCATTGATTGCCCACCCACTGATTGCACACCCACAGATTGCACACCCACTGATTGCCCACCCACTGATTGCACACCCACTGATTGCACACCTACCGATTGCACACCCACAGATTGCATACCTACCGATTGCACTCCCACTGATTGCACTCCGACTGATTGCACACCCACTGATTGCACACCCACAGATTGCATACCTACCGATTGCACTCCCACTGATTGCACTCCGACTGATTGCACACCCACTGGTTGCACTCCCACTGATTGCACACCCACTGATTGCACACCCACAGATTGCACACCCACTGATTGCACACCCACAGATTGCACACCTACCGATTGCACACCCACTGATTGCACACCCACAGATTGCACACCCACTGATTGCACACCCACTGATTGCACACCCACTGATTGCACACCCACAGATTGCATACCTACCGATTGCACTCCCACTGATTGCACTCCGACTGATTGCACACCCACTGGTTGCACTCCCACTGATTGCACACCCACTGATTGCACACCCACTGATTGCACTCCCACTGATTACACACCGACTGATTGCACTCCGACTGATTGCACACCCACTGGTTGCACTCCCACTGATTGCACTCCCACTGATTGCACTCCCACTGATTGCACTCCCACTGATTGCACTCCCACTGATTGCACTCCCACTGATTGCACTCCCACTGATTGCACTTCGACTGATTGCACACCTACTGATTGCACTCCCACTGATTGCACTCCCACTAATTGCACACCCACTGATTGCACTCCCACTGATTGCACTCCCACTGATTGCACTCCCACTGATTGCACTCCCACTGATTGCACTCCCACCGATTGCACTCCGACTGATTGCACACCCACTGGTTGCACTCCCACTGATTGCACTCCCACTGATTGCACTCCCACTGATTGCACTCCCACTGATTGCACTCCCACTGATTGCACTCCCACTGATTGCACTCCCACTGATTGCACTTCCACTGATTGCACACCTACTGATTGCACACGTACCGATTGCACTCCCACTGATTGCACTCCGACTGATTGCACACCCACTGGTTGCACTCCCACTGATTGCACACCCACTGATTGCACACCCACTGATTGCACTCCCACTGATTACACACCGACTGATTGCACACCCACTGGTTGCACACCCACTGATTGCATACCTACCGATTGCACTCCCACTGGTTGCACTCCCACTGATTGCACTCCCACTGATTGCACTCCCACTGATTGCACTCCCACTGATTGCACTCCCACTGATTGCACTCCGACTGATTGCACACCCACTGGTTGCACTCCCACTGATTGCACTCCCACTGATTGCACTCCCACTGATTGCACTCCCACTGATTGCACTCCCACTGATTGCACTCCCACTGATTGCACTCCCACTGATTGCACTCCCACTGATTGCACACCCACTGGTTGCACTCCCACTGATTGCACTCCCACTGATTGCACTCCCACTGATTGCACTCCCACTGATTGCACTCCCACTGATTGCACTCCCACTGATTGCACTTCCACTGATTGCACACCTACTGATTGCACTCCCACTGATTGCACTCCCACTGATTGCACACCCACTGATTGCACTCCCACTGATTGCACACCCACTGATTGCCCACCTACTGATTGCACTCCCACTGATTGCACTCCCACTGATTGCACTCCGACTGATTGCACACCCACTGGTTGCACTCCCACTGATTGCACTCCCACTGATTGCACTCCCACTGATTGCACTCCCACTGATTGCACTCCCACTGATTGCACTCCCACTGATTGCACTCCCACTGATTGCACTCCCACTGATTGCACTTCCACTGATTGCACACCCACTGATTGCACACCTACCGATTGCACTCCCACTGATTGCACTCCGACTGATTGCACACCCACTGGTTGCACTCCCACTGATTGCACACCCACTGATTGCACTCCCACTGATTGCACTCCCACTGATTACACACCGACTGATTGCACACCCACTGGTTGCACACCCACTGATTGCATACCTACCGATTGCACTCCCACTGGTTGCACTCCCACTGATTGCACTCCCACTGATTGCACTCCCACTGATTGCACACCCACTGATTGCACACCCACTGATTGCACTCCCACTGATTGCACACCCACTGATTGCACTCCCACTGATTGCACTCCGACTGATTGCACACCCACTGGTTGCACACCCACTGATTGCATACCCACCGATTGCACTCCCACTGGTTGCACTCCCACTGATTGCACTCCCACTGATTGCACTCCCACTGATTGCACTTCCACTGATTGCACACCTACTGATTGCACTTCCACTGATTGCACACCTACTGATTGCACTCCCACTGATTGCACGCTGCAGTGGACCCGCCGCCAGCGAGTATGCCAGCAGCCATGCTAAAACGTTTAGAAAGTATTTGGCCAGGACCAAAACAAGTGTCGATCTGTCCGTCTCGAATCTGCCCAGCCCTTCAGTCGGAGACTCGCTCTGATTGGTCGGTGCTCAGCAGCCAATAGCGGCGAGCCAGAGCTGCCAGAGCTGCAGAGCCGCTGCAATGCCCCCCGCCCAGTGGAAGTCCCACTAATTTGTGGGATATAGAGGCTCAAGGGGGACGAACTGGACGGGCGTATAAAAATCCCAGCCATGAGCCCTTGCTCACTTCAGCTCCAGGAGAGAGAGAGAGGGCTCAAGACTCTGGACAAGCGGCTTCATCCCCATCTCCTCTCGCTCAGAGATGATTGCGTACGCCACAGCTTCAGTCACTTTGCTGCCCATTGTCAGCGGCTGACTGCTTCAAGAATTGATCTTGAAGAGCTTAGAGAAAGGACACCTCTCCGTTTCTAAGAAATATTGAGAAAATGCTGCGCAACTTATCGGTAATTACGGCTGAGAAGATGAGGCACAGCGTCTGGATGCTGCAACTACTGCTGCTGCTGCTATGGCAGCCTCCCTGCGACTGCGTCTCCATCAGCAGGGACAAGGGATCGGGTGAGTTGCTGGGAATTCCACTGCGTATTCTAGCATGTGTGGATTGCTAGTCTAGCCAACAGTAGAATGGATTGCTAGTCTAGCCAACAGTATAATGGATTGCTAGTCTAGCCAACAGTAGAATGGATTGCTAGTCTAGCCAACAGTATAATGGATTGCTAGTCTAGCCAACAGTAGAATGGATTGCTAGTCTAGCCAACAGTAGAATGGATTGCTAATCTAGCCTGCACGGATGCTGGGGCAGTAAAATGGATTGCTAATCTATCCAACACGGATGCTGGGGCAGTAGAATGGATTGCTAATCTATCCAACACGGATGCTGGAGCAGCAGAATGGATTGCTAGTCTAGCCAACAGTAGAATGGATTGCTAGTCTAGCCAACAGTATAATGGATTGCTAGTCTAGCCAACAGTATATTGGATTGCTAGTCTAGCCAACAGTAGAATGGATTGCTAGTCTAGCCAACAGTAGAATGGATTGCTAATCTATCCAACACGGATTCTGGAGCAGTAGAATGGATTGCTAATCTAGCCTACACGGATGCTGGGGCAGTAGAATGGATTGCTAATCTAGCCTACACGGATGCTGGGGCAGTAGAATGGATTGCTAATCTAGGCTACACGGATGCTGGGAAAGGTTCAAACTGAAAGCCCTAAACGATGACGGAGCAGTCTGCATTCAGCTGGAACAAATTGTTAAAGTTCCCGCACCCGCACTTGGAGTGCAGCAGCTGCTGCAGTTTTCGGGCAAGTATGAAAAATGTCGAATTTATTGCAATTTCTTGCGCCCGCCAGAGTTAGATGG
>NIVC01001574.1:0-235000 GCA_002269645.1 Macrostomum lignano | reverse complement strand
GAGTGTGGACCCCACGCTATTCCCTGATCTCCACAAAATATCTTGAGTTGATTTCTGTGCCGGCGGCAAATTGAAGCTGACACCTCCGGGTTACCTGGGGCAGCGAATGGCCGAGTGTCCGGGGCTGAGCAGGGTCGAGTTGGCGACTCAGAAGCTTCTCCGCCTCTCCCTCACCTTTCTCATTAATGGGCGAGGCGCGAGACTTCAAGTGAAAGGGTGGGGGGGGGGGGCAGAGCCGAGACCGCAGCTCCGAGATGAAGCGGAGAAAAGTTTTCTTCTAGAAGAGATAATAGAAAGGCCCCAGCTTCACATTGGATTCCCCAGCGGCTTCGCCACTTTTCCCCGCCAGCGGAGCCGCCGAGCAAAAGCAGAAGATGGGAAACGGCTGAAGCGCATCGGAGCTCTTGGCATTCCGGTCCCGCCGGCCGCGCGCTCCGCTGTTCAAATATGGACTTTTCCCCCATCTGGTTCTGCAGCTTCCGCCACTGTTGCTTCCGGGCAAACTGTGGAGGGTGGGGGATTCCCAGTGCTGGATTCTGTGGCCGGCAGAAATTCGTGCAGAACGAAGGTGCCGCCGGTTCGGCATTTGAATTTGGCAATTCGAGCCAAGAAATTCTTGATAAAAGTCTGACGAAATCAGCGCGTGACAGGTGTAGCACCGCATTTTGCTGCGGCTTTTTCGATATTCGGTAGTAACCTTTGACTGAAATCTCGGGAAATACCTGCTATCAGGGCCTCTGGAATTCGATTTGCACTTTAGAGTTGCGTACCGTTTAGACAATCTGCTCACGACTCCACTCACCCACCCACCTCAGTCACTGCTCCTCCAAAAACCCACCTCACTCCCTGCTTCTCTACGGTAGACACCCACCTCACTCCCTGCTCCGCCAGACACCCACCTCACTCATTGCCCGGCCAGACACCCACCTCACTCCCTGCTCCGCCAGACACTCACCTCACTCTATGCTCCAGTAGACACCTACCTCACTCCCTGCTTCTCTAAGCACCCACCTCACTCCCTGCTTCTCTAAACACCCACCTCACTCCCTGCCCGGCCAGACACCCACCTCACTCCCTGCCCCGCCAGACACCCACCTCACTCCCTGCCCTGTCAAACACCCACTTCACTCCCTGCATCTTCTAGACACCCACCTCACCCCCTCACTCCCTGCCTCTTCTAGACATCCGCCTCGACCCCTCACTCCCTGCCTCACTCCCTGCCTCTTCTAGTCCCCCAACTCACTCCCTGCACCGTCGGACACCTACCTGCCACCTGGAAATCTACGGTCTCCTTGTCGCTCCAAACTACCAAAACTTTTAGTCTTATCAGTAAAATATGCTGACTAGATGATTTAAGAGTAAAAGCTCATGTAGATGCAAACTGTAATCCACTATTTTGCCTCCTTTATGTTCCCACAAACTTTAGCACCTGAAGTGCCCTCGAAGCTGTACTTCGCCGCATCTGAAGAAGCTATCGAAGGCGTAAAAGGCCACAGTGTTGTGCTGCCGTGCGAATTCCGGGGCGAAGTGCCGACCTCTGAGAAAGAATTCAAGGTAGGAGAATGAAAGTCTTAAATGATTTAGTTTTTTAAAATAGCCGAAGCTCAGTTGGATTTTTTGAGAGGCATTGAGGTGGGTGTCTACTGGGGAAAGGAGTGAGGTGGGTGTCTGGCGGGGCATGGAGTGAGGTGGGTGTCTGGCGGGGCATGGAGTGAGGTGGGTGTCTGGCGGAGCAGGGAGTGAGGTGGGTGTCTGGCGGGGCATGGAGTGAGGTGGGTGTCTGGCGGAGCAGGGAGTGAGGTGGGTGTCTGGCGGGGCATGGAGTGAGGTGGGTGTCTGGCGGGGCAGGAAGTGAGGTGGGTGTCTGGCGGGGCATGGAGTGAGGTTGGTGTCTGGCGGGGCAGGAAGTGAGGTGGGTGTCTGGCGGGGCATGGAGTGAGGTGGGTGTCTGGCGGGGCAGGAAGTGAGGTGGGTGTCTGGCGGGGCATGGAGTGAGGTGGGTGTCTGGCGGGGCATGGAGTGAGGTGGGTGTCTGGCGGGGCATGGAGTGAGGTGGGTGTCTGGCGGGGCATGGAATGAGGTGGATGTCTGGCGGGGCATGGAGTGAAGTGGGTGCACTGTCTCTAGATGTACTCATACTATTGCTACTTTATTTTTAAACAATCTGAAATCCACAGGCTCTAGGTAATAAAAATCCTCCTATATACTAAAAATGAAAATCTTGCTTGCTTGCAATCGATTAGAGAAAAAATGGCTTAACCGATTTTCATGAGACTTGCACTGTTCGATCAGAAATTTTCCCGTGACGGTACATGTGTCTTGGCTAAGAAATTGCTCGATGCTAAAGGCATTAAATACTCGAAAAACATGCTTTTTTGCAAAGGTCAAGCAAACTTTTTGACTTGAAATGCATTGTAAGAATGCTAGAGAAAAAATTGACTGGTTGAATTCTGATTCTGAAATAGGTTGCATCATAACTGAATTGTAACTCCGACTTGAATTGAAAATGCAGTGTGGAAGCGTAGCACCAGACTTGATTTAGATTGCGTAACCATATTCTCAACTTTAATTGAGACTGATACTGACTTGCCTGGGAAATTGATTATGTCATAACTGATTCGTGAGTGAGTGTTGAATTATATAAGTGCTACAATTTAATTTATAAATTCGATAATAGCTAGCCTAGAAGTGAACAGACTGGACTGCAAATGCAGCGACCTGGGTTCGAATCTAAGTAGTGAAAAGTTTTTTATTAAAACCTTTTATTAAAGGACAAATAAAGGACAAAAGACGTCAGGTAAAAAAGCATAGAAGCGTCATGTAAAAAATCATAGAAGCGTCATGTAAAAATCATAGAAGCGTCATGTAAAAATCATAGAAGCGTCATGTAAAAAATCATGAAAGCGTCATGAAAAAATCATAGAAGCGTCATGTAAAAAATCAAAGAAGCGTCATGTAAAAAATCATGAAAGCGTCATGAAAAAATCATAGAAGCGTCATGAAAAAATCATAGAAGCGTCATGTAAAAAATCATGGAAGCGTCATGTAAAAAATCATAGAAGCGTCATGTAAACAATCATAGAAGCGTCATGTAAAAAATCATAGAAGCGTCATGTAAAAAATCATGAAAGCGTCATGTAAACAATCATGAAAGCGTCATATAAACAATCATAGAAGCGTCATGAAAAAATCATGAAAGCGTCATGTAAAAAATCATGAAAGCGTCATGTAAACAATCATGAAAGCGTCATATAAACAATCATAGAAGCGTCATGAAAAAATCATGAAAGCGTCATGAAAAAATCATAGAAGCGTCATGTAAAAAATCAAAGAAGCGTCATATAAAAAATCATAGAAGCGTCATGTAAAAAATCATAGAAGCGTCATGTAAACAATCATAGAAGCGTCATATAAAAAATCATAGAAGCGTCATGTAAAAAATCATAGAAGCGTCATGTAAACAATCATAGAAGCGTCATGTAAAATATCATAGAAGCGTCATGTAAACAATCTTGAAAGCGTCATGTAAAAAATCATAGAAGCGCCATGTAAAAAATCATAGAAGCGTCATGTAAACAATCATAGAAGCGTCATGTAAAAAAGCATAGAAGCGTCATGTAAAAAATTCATAGAAGCGTCATGTAAACAATCATGAAAGCGTCATAAAGAAATCATAGAAGCGTCATGCAAAATTATAGAAGCGTCATGTAAAAAATCATAGAAGCGTCATGTAAAATATCATAGAAGCGTAATGTAAAAAATCATGAAAGCGTCATGAAAAAATCATAGAAGCGTCATGTAAAATATCATAGAAGCGTCATGTAAAAAATCATAGAAGCGTCATGTAAAAAATCATAGAAGCGTCATGTAAACAATCATAGAAGCGTCATGTAAAAATCATAGAAGCGCCATGTAAAAAATCATAGAAGCGTCACGTAAGCAATCATAGAAGCGTCATATAAAAAATCATAGAAGCTTCATGTAAAAAATCATAGAAGCGTCATGTAAAAAATCATAGAAGCGTCATGTAAAAAAATCATACTGACATCAAAAATCAAGTGACAAAAAAAATGTCAGACATGAAAGAAGTGTCATGTAAAAATTAAATGCAGCTATAATGCTGTGCTGGGGAGAAAAACTGAGACGTTAAGGCTCTCAGAGAATAACTGAGATTATGGGGGGGGGTTCTGAAATGTCAAAGCAAAAGTCAGAAGCTACTTCAAAGTTCATGTACTTTACTCAATTCTTTTATTACATTCTTTGTTGGCTCGCCACGGGGGGGCGCTGATAGAAGAAGAGTCATGTAAAAAAGAAAAGAAGCACTATGTATACATAAAAGAAGAGTCATGTCGAAGTTAAAAGATTCATTTGGGAATTGCTACGATGTCAAGGCTTGGAGGGAATCGCTATAGTGCTGTGATTCTTGAAGAAAGAATCACTAAATTTTCAAGGCTTAGGGGAGAAGAATTGCTGAGATTTCAAGGCTTTAGGTTGGGTTAAAGTTAGGTTTAGGTCAGGTGTGGGTTGAGGGTTATATTTTATCGGGTTTCAAGGTTAACAGGGGATTTTTCAGATATCAAGGTTTATGGGGGGCATTGCTGACATGTCAAGGCTTACGGGGGAATAGCTGAGATGTCAAGGCTCATGGGGGAATAAATGAGATTTCAAGGCTAAAGTCAGAAGCTACATGTCAGAAGTCCATTGAAAACTTTTTTTCTTTATTTGTTGGCTCCTCACGGGAGGGATCGCTGATAGAAAAAGCGTAATGTAAAAAATAAAAGAAGCTTCATGTCGAAGTTAAGAGATTCATTTGGGAATCCCTACGATGTCGAGGCTTGCAGGGAATCGCTTTAATGCTGTAGTGCTATAATGACTCTTAGAGAGAATTACTGAAATGTCAATGCTTTAGGGTTAGGGTTAGGGTTAGGGTTAGGGTTAGGGCTAGGGTTAGGCTAGGGCTAGGGTTAGAAGGTTGACAGATTTTTTAAGATTGCAAGGCTTATGGGGCATTGCTAAGATGTCAAGGGGGTTGATATGCTAAGGCTTGTGGGGGGATTTTCTGACATGTCAAGGCTTACAAGGTATAATGCAAAGAGACGCTTACATGTAGTTTATTAAAAAAAACTTGTACTGCATTTTTTTGGCTCCCCAACGGGGGGCGCTGATTGCTAGTCTAGGAGCTGAAAACTTAGAATAGGAAATAGAATGGAATAGAATATCCGATAGGAAAATATTGATGAAGACGAGAGCAAGCTGCCTCCCCGCGAACTGATTTATCAACCTCGAGCAGCCCCTTGTTGCTATTCAGTTGAGCTGAGCTCTGTCTGCAGGTTTGTAGAAGTTCCTTGCTCGAGCAGCTTCATTAATCCCTTCGACTTCATCGATCCAGCAAAGCGAAATTCAAATTTCCACGCTGTCCTTCCGAGCTTCCAAGGTTTTGCACTTGAGCTGGTGGGGGGTTGGGGAAATCTCGGCTTATCTAACGAGGAAATTAATGAACAGAAAGGGCCAGCGAGGTAGCAGCAGGTGTCTGTTATCCAGTTGCATGGCAAACACGCTGGGAATTCAGCGCCAATCAAATCGCATTCTGGCGCCAACTTAGATCCCATTCTGGCGCCAACTTAGATCTCATTCTGGCGCCAACTTAGATCCCATTCTGGCGCCAACTTGGATCCCATTCTGGCGCAAACTTAGATCTCATTCTGGCGCCAACTTAGATCCCATTCTGGCACCAACTTAGATCCCATTCTGGCACAAACTTAGACCTCATTCTGGCGCCAACTTAGATCTCATTCTGGAGCCAACTTAGATCCCATTCTGGCGCAAACTTAGATCTCATTCTGGCGCCAACTTAGATCTCATTCTGGCGCCAACTTAGATCTCAATATGGCGCCAACTTAGATCTCATTCTGGCCCAAACTTAGATCTCAATATGGCGCCAACTTAGATCTCATTCTGGCCCAAACTTAGATCTCAATATGGCGCCAACTTAGATCTCATTCTGGCGCCAACTTAGATCTCATTCTGGCGCCAACTTAGATCCCATTCTGGCGCAAACTTAGATCTCATTCTGGCGCCAACTTAGATCTCATTCTGGCGCCAACTTAGACCTCAATATGGCGCCAACTTAGATCTCATTCTGGCGCCAACTTAGATCTCAATATGGCGCCAACTTAGATCTCATTCTGGCGCCAACTTAGATCTCATTCTGGCGCCACTCAGATCCCATTCTGGCGCAAACTTAGATCTCATTCTGGCGCAAACTTAGATCTCATTCTGGCGCCAACTTAGATCCCATTCTGGCACAAACTTAGATCTCATTCTGGCGCAAACTTAGATCTCATTCTGGCGCAAACTTAGATCCCATTCTGGCGCAAACTTAGATCTCATTCTGGCGCAAACTTAGATCTCATTCTGGCGCCAACTTAGATCCCATTCTGGCGCAAACTTAGATCTCATTCTGGCGCCAACTTAGATCTCATTCTGGCGCAAACTTAGATCTCATTCTGGCGCCAACTTAGATCCCATTCTGGCGCAAACTTAGATCTCATTCTGGCGCCAACTTAGATCTCATTCTGGCGCCAACTTAGATCCCATTCTGGCGCCACTCAGATCCCATTCTGGCGCCACTCAGATCCCATTCTGGCGCCACTCAGATCCCATTCTGGCGCCACTCAGATCCCATTCTGGCGCCACTCAGATCCCATTCTGGCATCTAAAAAAACCCATGGAATTGTTAATCGAAAGCATCTCAAAAAGAACTTATCCAGATTTAAAAGTGCTAATCCAATTTAAAGTTTAATTCAATCAGCTCACTCTGCACTGATCCAGCCGTGTGCACTGCAGACTGCTCAGAGATCTAAATTAAGCTCAGCTGCTCAGAAGACAAGCCGCCTCTCCGGGCAGCAGCAAGAATCGAAGATGCGGCGCCCCCCCGCACCAAAAAGGGCCAAATTGAACCGCCTTTGCTCAGCGCATTTTGCGTGCCATCGGCTGCATGGAGGGGAATTTAATTTAAGCCCCTGGCCCGGCCCCCCGCGTCCCCGCCGCCACCGCTTCATCACCTTCCCTTTGCCCTCCCCTGCCGGAGCCGTACTGGGGTATTATTTAAACAAACAGTTGCGACCCCCCGCTGACTGGCCGAGTGGGGGGGCGGCCAGGGACGCCTCAAACTAGCCATCTGGATTGGAAACTGGTAAAAAAAAACTTGACTTTCTGTCATGGACTATCTGACATGGACAGCTGAACCAGGACTGTGGCTCTTGCGAAGCAGGCAAGTTTTCACAATTTTCCAGTGTTTCGTTCGTTTGAGGTGCGCAATCAAGTTTGCCGAGATGAAGGGATGATGCCGATTCACAGCCGAGAGGGCCAGCCCCCAAGGCACAGACTGTACATGCCTGAAGATTAGAAAGTCAGGGCTGCTGTACACCCAGGGTGATCGAGTGCATCTATGTCTAGATGTACAGTACTGGTACACTTGTTGGCTCAGGCCATGGACAAAGTCCGTCAGGAAAAAAGCTTAAAAATCTATAATCCTCACTCACGCATTCACTGGCCACTTATCAAATTTCATTACATTATAACAAAAGCACAAAAGCCGAGAGAGCTGCACCTGATTTATCTGACTTGCCCTGACCAAGCCGCACAGTCAGCCGAGATCGGGTGTCCCAGACCAGACCAGACAGACTTCCTGGGTGTCCCTGCAGCACTGGGTGGCCTGTTTATTAGAATCGCATAAACTGTTTATATTGCAAAATAATGCTTTTTTCTCTGATCTGTCCTGGTTGATATAGAATTTGAAGAAGAGAGCAACCGATCGCTGAAATGCACTTTAGAAATCTCTTCTAACCTCTTCTAGATAAGCAGGTGACGCGCCTCAATCATATCCTGTTTTGGCGCCTCAATCATATCCTGTTTTGGCGCCTCAATCATATCCTGTTTTGGCGCCTCAATCATATCCTGTTTTGGCGCCTCAATCATATCCTGTTTTGGCGCCTCAATCATATCCTGTTTTGGCGCCTCAATCATATCCTGTTTTGGCGCCTCAATCATATCCTGTTTTGGCGCCTCAATCATATCCTGCTTTGGCGCCTCAATCATATCCTGTTTTGGCGCCTCAATCATATCTCCTGCTTTGGCGCCTCAATCATATCCTGTTTTGGCACCTCAATCATATCTCCTGCTTTGGCGCCTCAATCATATCCTGTTTTGGCGCCTCAATCATATATCCTGCTTTGGCGCCTCCATCATATTCTGTTTTGGCGCCTCAATCATATCTCCTGTTTTGGCGCCTCAATCATATCCTGTTTTGGCGCCTCAATCATATCCTGTTTTGGCGCCTCAATCATATCTCCTGCTTTGGCGCCTCAATCATATCCTGTTTTGGCACCTCAATCATATCTCCTGCTTTGGCGCCTCAATCATATCCTGTTTTGGCGCCTCAATCATATATCCTGCTTTGGCGCCTCCATCATATTCTGTTTTGGCGCCTCAATCATATCTCCTGTTTTGGCGCCTCAATCATATCCTGTTTTGGCGCCTCAATCATATCCTGTTTTGGCGCCTCAATCATATTCTTCTTTTGGCGCCTCAATCAAATCCTGCTTTGGCGCCTCAATAAAACAAGTTGGCGCCACATAAACTGTCCGCTTCATTTTAACGACCCCGTCTTAATTTTAATTCGCGCCAAAAAACGCTGCAACGAATTTGTTTATACCAGCTCAAGCCGGCACTCGCCAGTTGCAGCAGTTGCTACCCTGGCCCATCATAATGAGAAAACCCAGCATCAGTCAAGATTGTGAAGCGTCAGCTCCGCGGGTTTCCCTGAATTGAGGCTGCGCCGCCCGGCTGACAGACCTGTTATTAACTGCTCGGGAAACCTCCGCTTCATTCCTGATGCCGCACCGGCCCTGCCCTCTCTTTGATCGGTTTGATTAATTGCTTACCTGCCCCTGCCTGCTGATGCTGCTGCAGCGGCTGCTCTGCAAGGCTGAGGGCATGCAGCTGTGAATCCCGCATGCAGCGCCACACTTTCATATCAAATGGCAAAGAGCATCCCTCGGAGTTGCGCAACAGCAAGATACCGATCGGCTGTGTTTGGCATATCCCTGAAGTGCGGCGTCTTCTGCTGCCTTATTTGAATAATTAGGTATCGCCAATAATGGCTCCAAGATTAGTGTCTGGATGGCGCCAAGATTTGTCTCATGGCCCCGAGAGTTGTGTCTGGGAGGCGCCAAAAGTGGTGTCTGGATGACGCCAATATTTGGTTCTTTTGGCGCCGAGAGTGGTGTTTGGGTTGCGCCAAAAGTGGTGTCTGGATGGCGCCAAAAGTGGTGTCTGGATGGCGCCAAGATTTGTGTCTCATGGCGACAAAAGTGGTGTCTGGATGGCGCCAAGATTTGTGTCTCATGGCGACAAAAGTGGTGTCTGGATGGCGCCAAGATTTGTGTCTCATGGCGCCAAGAGTGGTGTCTGGATGGCGCCGACAGTAGTGTCTGGATGGCGCCGACAGTAGTGTCTGGATGGCGCCAAGATTTGTGTCTCATGGCGCTGACAGTAGTGTCTGGATGGTGCCAAGATTTGTGTCTCATGGCGCCGACAGTGGTGTCTGGATGGTGCCAAAATTTGTGTCTCATGGCGCCAAGAGTGGTGTCTGGATGGTGCCAAGATTTTTGTCTCGATGGCGCCTATATCTGGTTCTTATGGCGTCGAGAGTGGTGTCTGGGTGGCGCCAAAAGTGGTGTCTGGATGGCGCCAAAAGTGGTGTCTAATGGCGCCAAGAGTGGTGTCTGAATATCCTTCTCCTCATCGCCAAGATTTGTGTCTCATGGCGCCGAGAGTGGTGTCTGGATGATGTCAAAGATCCAGAATCGTTCTCTAGCTTCTAAAAGTATGAGCTGATTTATTAGGCTGGAGTAACCAGCAAGCAAAGATTGAGCCGCCCACCTCAAACCTCCCCACCGGTCCCAACTGACATGCCTGCCTCAACTTGCCCCCCCATCAACCTGTTTGCCCAGGTTCGCCCCCGCCCCCACTGCTCGGGTTTTAATTATCGCCCAGTTTGCACGTGTGGCTGAGTTGCCCTTGAGTGCTTGAGGGCATTGTGAGCAGATTAACAAAACAGATTAAATCGGTATGAGGGCCGGCTGAAGGTTGCAGGTTGTTGCTGGGGGCTGTTTGTGGAAATCAAATTAACCAAATGGGATTTGCTAATTAGAGTTATGGAACCCAATATGATTATGCCTTTTGATCTAACATTCTAAATCATTTTAGGTAAAAATTTGATTTAAAGATCATAAATCTTTACTTGCGAGCATAAAAATTTAGTTACAATCGTAGTTGCTGACACCTCAAATTATAGAGTTCGGGGTTTTACAAGTTTACGAGCGTATATCAGGATTTGAGATAATGAATCAGGATTTTGGATCATATAATCAGGATTTGGAACATGAATCAGGATTTGGGATAATGAATCAGGATTTAGGATAATGAATCAGGATTTTTAGGATAATGAATCAGGATTTGGGATAATGAATCAGGATTTGGGATAATGAATCAGGATTTGGGATAATGAATCAGGATTTGGGATCACAAATCAGGATTTGAGATCGTGAATCAATGATTTGGGATCATAAATTAATTCTTGGGATCATTGCTTAAGATTTGGGATCATTATTTGCATCATTGATCATAAATCTTGGGAAAAGGTTAAGAATAGGAACTAGGCCTCTCTGTTCGGATGGCACTCAGAAGCTGGAGGGGATCAGGATGCACATGCGTGGGATGTGCCATGGCTTTGAACGCACCGAGAGAGCCTCAAAGTCTCCAACTTTGAGTCGCTTAATTTTTACGTCCCCGACTTCTCATCTTGCAAGCCACTCCCGGGGGGAGGGGCTCACCTGTCTTCCTCCATCTTCGTTTCTCCTTTCACGGCGAATATCCCAATCCCAAGGGGAGTCCCCGTCCGTCCTAGTTAGAGCCTCATTCTTACCGACAGCTCCGCGGGGACTCCGCAGACTCCACGCGCCTTCGAGACTCGGCGAGGAGCTGGCGGAGGTCAAGCGCCCTGCCACCAAAGTGGCTCCCCAGAGTGGGGATAATTCTCCCAGTTGGTAGCCGGATGACAAGCTTGGAGACTTTTCTGCCCTCCCAGATCTCCTGAAAATCCCCGAGTCGAAGTTGAGTGGCAGGAGGAGCATCTTATCGATACCCAAATCCCGAGTATGGCCTTTCGAACTCGTGAAAAATCAATATTTTTCAAAATCGGCCTAATCAGAGAGATGAAGCCGGTCTCTAATTTCGAGCTGGAGTTGAGCAGCCTGGAATTTGATTAGCCAGGGGGTCAGGGGTTCGACTTCTGCGGATCTGCTCAGTCCTGCATATCGACTAATGGATTGCTTCTGCGCTCCCTTCGTGCTTTCCATTCTGGCTGTCATTGAGATGCGCGCAGTCACTGCGCTCCCATTTCTGACTCATAATGGGGATCTGGGATAGTGAATGGGGATCTGTGATAGTGAATGGGGATCTGTGATAGTGAATGGGGATCTGGGACAGTGAATGGGGATCTGTGATAGTGAATGGGGATCTGTGATAGTGAATGGGGATCTGGGACAGTGAATGGGGATCTGGAATAGTGAATGGGGATCTGTGATAGTGAATGGGGATCTGTGATAGTGAATGGGGATCTGGGATAGTGAATGGGGATCTGGGACAGTGAATGGGGATCTGGGATAGTGAATGGGGATCTGGGACAGTGAATGGGGATCTGTGATAGTGAATGGGGATCTGAGATATTGAATGGGGATCTGGGATAGAGAATGGGGATCTGGGATAGTTAATGGGGATCTGGGACAGTGAATGGGGATCTGGGATAGTGAATGGGGATCTGGGACAGTGAATGGGGATATGGGCCAGTGAATGGGGATCTGAGATATTGAATGGGGATCTGGGATAGAGAATGGGGATCTGGGACAGTGAATGGGATCTGGGATAGTTAATGGGGATCTGGGACAGTGAATGGGGATCTGGGATAGTGAATGGGGATCTGGGACAGTGAATGGGGATATGGGCCAGTGAATGGGGATCTGAGATATTGAATGGGGATCTGGGATAGTGAATGGGGATCTGGGACAGTGAATGGGATCTGGGGTAGTTAATGGGGATCTGGGACAGTGAATAGGGATCTGGGATAGTGAATGAGGATCTGGGATAGTTAATGGGGATCTGGGACAGTGAACAGGGATCTGGGATAGTGAATGAGGATCTGGGATAGTGAATGGGGATCTGGGACAGTGAATGGGATCTGGGATAGTTAATGGGGAGCTGGGACAGTGAATGGGATCTGGGATAGTGAATAGGGATCTATGGTAGTGAATGGGAATCTAAGATACTAAATGGGTATCTCGGTCATAGTGAATGTTGATCTGGGATGGGATGTTGAATGAGGATTTCAAGACTAAACGGGCATCAAAGTAATTCCAGGGCAAAATCTAAATTGTAATAAAAATCACAGACAGTTCTTGATTGGAGGATAATGTCCAGCTGATCCCCGCACTGCAGTTATGTCCCACCGCCTGCAAGGCTGTTTGATGACGACTGCGATGATGTCCCGACGAAGATTGCTGAGCCTGGAGGCTGGCAGCTGGGAAGCCGGGAGAAGTTGCTCGAGCCGCTGCGTATTTATCTTCCACATCCCACCTGATCCCCGCGCTGATCCCATGCGCAAATTGCCCCAACGGGGATCAGAGAGGCGGCTGGAATGAATATGCAAATTCGCCTCACGCTCAGTGAAGCGAGAGGACCCTAAAACATCGCCCAAGCCTCATCAACTACAAGTGCAGTCTCCAACTTGGAGCCTGCAGCCCTAGCAACATAGCATTCCGCCTCGCAGACACATTAGTTCCGGGTTCGGGCATGGAACCCCGTGACCTAGATGTAGAGCTTTTGCAAGATCTGAGTTCCCGCTCGCTGAGTTTGCGGACAAATTAAACAGAAAGACGCTTCCCTGCTGCGGCAGTATAACAAAGAGTATAGCGGAGACTGACAACTGACCCGTGCCCGACCGCGCTCAGGTGATCTGGCAGAAGAACAAGAAGACGCTGACGTTTTACAAGGCGCATCTGGACCCCCGGTTCCAAATCGTGCCCACGGATATTCACACCAGGAACAAGTTCGATGTGAAGATCAAGGATCTAAGAGTTTCAGACGAAGGGATGTACAGGTGCATTGCCAGCTACCAGAGCAATTACCTGATAAAGAACGTCACCCTGCTCATCAAGGGTGAGTTGCCACCTCTGAAATAATTCTGTTGAGCTGGGAGAGTTTGAACAGGAACTTACGCTCGTAGTAAGTTAGTGAATTAGTTAGTTACTTAGTTAGTTAGTTAGTTAGTTAGTTAGTTAGTTAGTTAGTTAGTTAGTTAGTTAGTTAGTTAGTTAGTTAGTTACTTAGTTAGTTAGTTAGTTAGGTAGTTAGTTAGTTAGTTAGTTAGTTAGTTAGTTAGTTAGTTAGTTAGTTAGTTAGTTACTTAGTTAGTTACTTAGTTAGTTAGTTAGTTAGTTAGTTAGTTAGTTAGTTAGTTACTTAGTTAGTTAGTTAGTTAGTTAGTTAGTTAGTTACTTAGTTAGTTAGTTAGTTAGGTAGTTAGTTAGTTAGTTAGTTAGTTAGTTAGTTAGTTAGTTACTTAGTTAGTTAGTTAGTTAGTTAGTTAGTCAGTTAGTTAGTTAGTTAGTTAGTTAGTTAGTTAGTTAGTTAGTTAGTTAGTTAGTTAGTTAGTTAGTTAGTTAGTTAGTTACTTAGTTAGTTAGTTAGTTAGTTAGTTAGTTAGTTAGTTAGTTAGTTAGTTAGTTAGTTAGTTACTTAGTTAGTTAGTTAGTTAGTTAGTTAGTTAGTTAGTTAGTTAGTTAGTTAGTTAGCCAGTTCCGCTCCCTTTTCCCAGTTCCGCCAACAATAGACGCCAAGAAGTCCTCCCCGCTGAACCTGGTGCTGGTGGAGGGCACCAGCCAGGCGTTGACCTGCATGGCAGACGGTGTGCCAAGGCCCAGGATTGTCTGGTATCGACTGGTGGACGACAACAAGATTGGTGAGCGGTCTGAGCTGAGCTTGTACCACATGGAGCTGAATCTCACCGAATCTCACTGAATCTCACTGAATCTCACTGAATCTCACTGAATCTCACCGAAGCGCACTTAATCTCACTAAATCTCATCGAATCTTGCTGAATCTCACCGAATCTGACAGAATCTCAGTGAACCTCACTGAATCTCGCTGAACCTCACTGAACCTCACTTAATCTCACTGAATCTCACTGAACCTCACTTAATCTCACTAAATCTCACTGAACCTCACTTAATCTCACTAAATCTCACTGAACCTCACTTAATCTCACTAAATCTCACTGAATCTCACCAAATCTCACTGAATCTCACTGAATCTCGCCTTATCTCACCAAATCTCACTGAATATCACTGAATCTCACTGAATCTCACTGAATCTCACTGAATCTCACTGAATCTCACTGAATCTCTCCGAAGCGCACTTAATCTCACTAAATCTCATCGAATCTTGCTGAATCTCACCGAATCTAACAGAATCTCAGTGAACCTCACTGAATCTCGCTGAACCTCACTGAACCTCACTTAATCTCAGTGAATCTCACTGAATCTCACTGAATCTCACCAAATCTCACTGAATCTCACTGAATCTCGCCTTATCTCACCAAATCTCACTGAATATCACTGAATCTCACCGAATCTCACCGAATCTCACTAAATCTCACCGAATTTCACTGAATATCACCGAATCTCACTGAATCTCACCGAATCTTACTAAATCTCACTGAATCTTGCTGAATCTCACAGAATCTCACAGAATCTCACAGAATCTCACCAAATCTCACCAAATCTCACCGAATCTCACCGAATCTCACTGGATCTAACATAATCCCTCTGGAGAACTCTATTTGACTCAAAAAACCGCTAAACCTCACCGAATCCCGCATTCGCCCAGAACTGTCCAACGACTCCATCTACCTGATACGCAACGTGACCCGAGACATGGCCGGCACAGTGGCCTGCGTGGCCAACAACACGGTGGAACCAGTCGATACCAGGGAGTTTAGCCTCATTGTGCACTGTGAGTGCCGCCTCAAAATGCCAGGACTCAGGGGCCAGCGCTTCAGAGGTCCCGGGTTCGATTCCGCGGCGGGACAACACTATTTAAAGTGTTTTTAGCTCGCACACACCGTGCTGGTCCGGGTTGCTATGGTTCACACCTGTCGGACCAACCGCTTTAGCACCAGGGGCTTCAGAACCAGGGGCTTTAGCACCAGGGGCTTTAGCACCAGGGGCTTTAGCACCAGGGGCTTCAGAACCAGGGGCTTTAGCACCAGGGGCTTTAGCACCAGGGGCTTTAGCACCAGGGGCTTTAGCACCAGGGGCTTTAGCACCAGGGGCTTTAGCACCAGGGGCTTTAGCACCAGGGGCTTTAGCACCAGGGGCGCCAGCACCAGGAGCGCCAACACCAGGGGCGCCAGCACCAGGAGCGCCAGAAACGGGGGCGCCAAAGCTGTCATAGGGGGGCGTAGCCCAGCGGTCTAGCGCAGGCTCTGGTGTGCCAGCGACCCAGGCTCGATTCCAAGTGCAGTCGCATTAATTTGGGGCTGAATTGGAATCTCGGCTTGGCTCTGCTCGTGCAATTAACGGCCTTGAGAGCCAACCTCCCCAAGGCACAGTGAAGTGAAGCGATAAATAAAGTTAGGGCCGCTGTACACTCCTGTGTGAGTGTGTGCCTGTGCGTTTGACTGCGTTCGCATCCGCGCGCTTGTGTGCCTGCTCAGGGGAGTCGGCGGAATGGGCAGTAATGCCTCTCGCCGGTTGTGTGACAATGTCGCTTAGAGTGCCCTGCTTCAAAGTAAAAAGGTGGGCATCATTAAATTTTGCCAGCCAGAGGGGTCACGGCCCCCTCGCCCCCTTGGCCAGAAGACTTCAAAGTTGCTCAATCAACCCAACTTCGCAGACGCTCCCACGGTCTCCCTGATGAACGAGCAGATCTCCCAGCGCCGCGGCAAGGCCACCATGGTGATGTGCTCCATCAGGGGCAAGCCGGACCCGCAGTTCTACTGGGAGTACAGAGGCCGCAGGTTCCACTACTCCAGGCACAGCCAGTGCAACCCGCCCGAGCCGCTGCAGAAGCACTGCATGCACCTCACCATGAACGAAGGCACAGAAACTCGGCAGCTCAGCCTCTTGATCAACAACCTCACTGACTCGGACTATGGCCAGTATTACTGCGTGGGCCACTCGGCCCTGGGGTCCGACCGCAAAGTTGTCCGCGTGACCGGTGAGCCGGGGGTCCAGGAAGTTTGCAGATTTCTGGCAGAGTTCGCCAAATTCACAGCTCGCTTAAGTAATTCATTATCAACATTGATCAACATCAAAGATTACATGAAAACGGGACCACAGCCCCATCCCATCCCACAACCCTATTCCATCCCACATCCAACATCCCCATTCCGTCCGCACAGTCCCATTCCATCCCACACCCCCATTCCATCGCACACCCCATCCCATCCTACACCCCATCCCATCATATCCCTCAGCCTCATCATATCCCTCAGCCCCATTATATCCCTCATCCCCATCATATCCCTCAGCCCCATCACATCCCTCAGCCCCATCATATCCCTCAGCCCATCATATCCCTCAGCCCCATCATATCCCTCAGCCCCATCATATCCCTCAGCCCATCATATCCCTCAGCCCCATCATATCCCTCAGCCCCATCACGTCCCTCAGCCCCATCATATCCCTCAGCCCATCATATCCCTCAGCCCCATCATATCCCTCAGCCCCATCATATCCCTCATCCCCATCATATCCCTCAGCCCATCATATCCCTCAGCCCCATCATATCCCTCAGCCCCATCACATCCCTCAGCCCCATCATATCCCTCAGCCCATCATATCCCTCAGCCCCATCATATCCCTCAGCCCCATCATATCCCTCAGCCCATCATATCCCTCATCCCCATCATATCCCTCAGCCCCATCATATCCCTCAGCCCATCATATCCCTCAGCCCCATCATATCCCTCATCCCCATCATATCCCTCAGCCCCATCATATCCCTCAGCCCCATCATATCCCTCAGCCCCATCATATCCCTCAGCCCCATCATATCCCTCAGCCCCATCATATCCCTCAGCCCCATCACATCCCTCAGCCCCATCACATCCCTCAGCCCCATCATATCCCTCAGCCCCATCATATCCCTCAGCCCCATCAACAATCAAAACTCGCTTGCCACTAACCAATGCAATACCAGGCTCCGATGCCTTTAATGTTACATCATGTTTCTATACTTATAATAACTAGACACAAAAACACAAAAAAGTTTCTGTTACATCCGTTTATATTGCTTTCACTCAGTTTACCCTTTAACAGACACTAACTGCAGTTATTCATTTTTACTGAAATTAACAATTTAGTACAATCCCAATGTACAATCCCTCACTACTTATTAAGTATAATAAGTCGTCACCTTTCCTTTGTTTAGCGAAATCCCATTTATTTAAGCCACAGTCAGGAAACGCCCATTCAGGGAAATCCCAGTCAAGGAAATCCAAGTCAGGGAAATCCCAGGAAAATCTCAGTCAGTGCAGATCAACCATCAGGTATTTTACTTTCCTGTCAGTTAAACCTGTTCAACTCTTAGCTAATAATTATTTTACTAACATTTTTGAATGTCGAATTGAACAATGTAAAGCATAAATTCGACAGTAGTATAATAAGCAGTCCAATGTTTAAAAAAAGTTTTCCTATAAAATATTTTACTAAACGCGTCGTTTTGCCTGCAGAACTGAGCGACTCACCGCCTACAAGCACCTGCGATAAACCGGCATCTCCCCAGGTGTTTGGGGAGACCCAATTGTTGCCAGGTACCGCACCAGTGTCCCAGGTGTTTGGGGAGACCCACCTATTTCCAGGTACCGCACCGGTGTCCCAGGTGTTTGGGGAGACCCACCTATTTCCAGGTACCGCACCGGTGTCCCAGGTGTTTGGGGAGACCCACCTATTTCCAGGTACCGCACCGGTGTCCCAGGTGTTCGGGGAGACCCACTTGTTGCCAGGTACCGCACCGGTGTCCCAGGTGTTTGGGGAGACCCACCTATTTCCAGGTACCGCACCGGTGTCCCAGGTGTTCGGGGAGACACACCTGTTGCTAGACAAAAAACGAGCTGAAAAAAGTTCTTTTCTATACATATCGGTATTCGCACGCAATAATAGTGTACCACCTGTAGAGAGAGTATAGAGTGTATCTATGTGTCTAGCATTTTAGAAGCAGTTTTGTTGCTTTTCAGTTTGTCATGGAATCTGTGAGGTATAGTTTTCACAAGGACTCGAACCCCGGCCCGCAGAGCTGGAGCCGCCGAAGCGCTGGCAGCCGGTGCACAGCCCCAGGCCTGGGCCAGACGAGTCGAGGAGCTTCCGGCCCAACATCTACTCAGCTCAGACGGATGACGAGCCCGCAGGCGGCCGACTGTCATGTGAGCGTCTCCCTCACCCGCCTCCCTCACCCGCCTCCCTCACCCGCCTTCTCTACCCGCCTCCCTCACCCACCTCCCTCACCCGCCTCCCTCACCCACCTCCCTCACCCGCCTCCCTCACCCACCTCCCTCACCCGACTCCCTCACCCGCCTCCCTCACCCGCCTCCCTCACCCGCCTTCTCTACCCGCCTTCTCTACCCGCCTCCCTCACCCACCTCCCTCACCCGCCTCCCTCACCCACCTCCCTCACCCGCCTCCCTCACCCACCTCCCTCACCCGACTCCCTCACCCGCCTCCCTCACCCGCTTTTCTCACCCTCCTTCCTCAGACGCCTTCCTCACCCTCCTCCTTCACCCGCCTCCCTTACCCGCCTCCCTCACCCGCCTTAACAACCGCCTTAACACCCGCCTCCCTCACCCTCCTTCCTCACCCGCCTTCCTCACCCGCCTCCCTCACCCTCCTTCCTCACCCGATTCCCTCACCCGCCTCCCTCACTAGACTCCCTCACCCGCCTCCCTCAAATGCCTCCCTCACCCGCCTCCCTCACACGCCTTCCTCACCCGTCTTCCTCACCCGCCTCCCTCACCCTCCTTCCTCACCCGCCTCCCTCACCCGCCTCCCTCACCCTCCTTCCTACCCGCCTTCCGCAGCCGGCAGCTTCAGCCTCGGCTCCGAGAAGCGGGACGGAGAGCAGCCGCAACCGCCGAGTTCCGGCTTGCTGCCGGACGAGAACTACAGGAGCTCTTCAGTTGCCATGAAAACGGTTGCGATAACCAGAAGCGCGGCGATTGGTGCAGCAGCTGTCACCGCAGCAATGAGCCTCCTGTTGCCCGGCCTGCTGCTTTTGTGAAAGCAGAGGCGTCTGTAAATATTTCTGCAACACTGCATGGTCAAACCGTCTTCGATACAGAATTCCTTTTATCAGCATTCGTTTTGTCAACTTTTGCAAGTTGACTCAGAGGTGCAGGTTAAGCAGATTTGGGAGCGGTTAGTACACAGATAAAAAGGCTGTTTGAAATAATTATCACCGCTTCGCGACAGCCCCTGCTGTGATGGAGCAGCTCAGAAGAGGCTGTAGCCCAGTGTTTAGAGCGTTTATAGAGTGTTTATTAGCTCTGCTTTGCTTCAGTTCACCCAGCTGTAAAATATGTGCCAGCATTAGCTGGGGGTAATTGAGGGTGTGTGAGGCGACCCCCAGTCCTTGGACTGAACAGCCGTACGCAGCCTTCGGAGGCGCCGAGCAATAGCTGCGGCTGAGCTGTCGGTTGCACACCTGGTTTGAGTTGGGGCAGGTGCGATCAATGATTACTATATTATTGTAATTTTAATTATAAATTTATTCTTGACCACTGAGAGATTCAACTACTTAAAAACACTTTATTTATAAGAGCACTTCGATCATATACTACTGTTAACAGTAGAGGATAATAAAAAAACTATTTTCTTTTTTAACCTCTCGACCCTTTAATTCGTGCTCATTTGTGACTGAGTACGCGCACAAATTGCAATGCATAAAATGAGTCATTTATTGCAGGTAATAAATGACTTTGCACCTGCCTTGTGCAAAATAGTTTTAAATTAATTAAAATATCTGATGCGCTCTGCTGTAGAGAAACACGTCAATGTCAATGTCGCAGCCGTTTCATCGTGAATTATACAATACAAACTTATTGAAGCCCATTCCTAGCAACATAACAGAAACTGTCTGTCTTGTCTTTTCTTATTGGAGGTTGAGATTAGGGAACTGCTTCTGGACGGTGATGTCAACGTCCAGGAGACGGCGGGTGACACAGAGCTCGGGGGAGGGTGTGGAGGGCCCGCTCACGAAGGCTGGTTTGATAAGTGCGCCCTTCCACCTGAAATTGGGCTGTAGACATTTTAGAAAAATAGCTAACGAATATTCCGAGGCTCTTTGAGTAGCCTCAGCTCATCCCGGGATGTTTTTGTGCATTTTTGCAATCATTTTGCAATTAGTAAGTAAATTAAACGTTGTTGAAAATTCAGTTTTGATAATTCAATTAAATTTGGATGATAAATAATTCAATTTTAATCAATAAATCAGTAAAATTCACGTATCAAAAATTCAATTTCAATCAAAAAATCATATAAATTTAACTAATTAAATATTCAATTTAAATCAACAATTCAATCAATTTGCTGTTCCAGTTTAAATTAAATTAATTAAAAATTAATTAAAATATCTAATTTAGTATTATAGCTTGCACCCCGCCCAAGCCGGCTTCCGCAAGCGGCGCAGCACCGAGGACCAGATCGCCCGGCTCACCCAGCTCATCAGCGACGGCCATCAGGCGGCCCCTGCCAGGCGGACTTCTCCCGACATCGTCTGGAAGCAGGGCCTGCTGCACAAGCTGCACAACGCCGGCATCCCAGCGGCCGGGGTCTGCTGACTCAGCAGCTTCCTGGCCGATCGCCGTGCTGCCGTCAGGGTGGTCGGCGCGCTGAGCAGCTGGCGGCTCTTCCGCGAGGGCCTGCCACAGGGGAGTGTCCTTGCTCTCTGCTCTTTGCGCTGTTCATCAACGACCTGCCTGACCACCTGCCATCCGACTGCACGCCGTTCCTCTACGCCGACGACCTGGCCATCGGAGTGCAAGGCCTGACCGTGGAGGAGGCCGAGACGAAGGCGCAGGCTGCGATCAGAAGTAACTTATCCCTGTTCACCACCACCGCCGGAAAGGCCAGCCGCGAGCTGCGTCTGCGGCTGAACGACGCCCCGCTCTCGACGGACCGCCAGCCGCGCTTCCTCGGCGTCATCCTGGACCGGCTGCTCAGCTTCTCGGCGCACGCCGCCAATGTCGCCGGCAGCGTCCGCGCCCGCTGCGGCGTTCTGGCGGCGCTGTCTGGCAGCAACTGGGGCACCAAGCAGAGTGACGTGCGCCAGCTCTACACGGCCTACGTGCGGCCGGTGCTGGAGTACGCTGCCGGCGCCTGGATGCCGACGGCCTGCAAGACGGCTATCAACCAACTGGCCCCGGGCCCAGCGCCTGGGCGCGCGCAACACCAGGTCGGAGGTGCTGGAGCGCGAGGCTGGGCTGCCGCCGATGGCAGTCCGCGCGGAGATGCACGCCGGCCTCCTCTACGAGCGCGCCCTCCGGCTGCCGCCCGACAACCCGCTGCGCGCCTGCGCGGTCAGCGTCGGCCCGCGCCGTCGCCTCCAAAGCGCCCGCGGCTGGCGCGAGGCGGCGGCCAGCGTCTGCAGCGCTGCGGGCCTAGGCGTCTACCCGCGAGAGTCCGTCCACGCTGTCCCGACGACACCTCCCTGGGCTGTGATGGACTCCGTCACCTTCGGGCTGCAGCTGGCCTCCCCAACCACGCGGGGGGACCTGCCGGAGGCCCGGAGAGTCGCGGCGGAGCAGACGCTCGCCGCCCTGTCGCCCGCCGGCACCGTGGTCTGGACCGACGGAGCGGCGAAGGACGGAATCCTGGACGGCGGCAGCGGCGTCTTGGTCGAGCCCAACACCACGCTGTGCGTCGCTGCTGGCCACGTGACGTCCAGTTTCCACGCCGAGCTAGTGGCCATAACTGAGGCCCTCCTGTGGGTGCTCGCGGCCCCGGACCCTGCAGAACTGTCGCCGGTCCGCATCTGCTCTGACTCCTTGAGCGCGCTTACCGCGCTCGCGTCCAGCCCCGGGTCGACGGGCGCCACCATGAGCGAGGCTCCACGCTGGCGCAAGGCACCTCACCCGTCCCGTTGGCTGCCGCGCAGGCTGCCGTCCGCCGCCACTGCCTCGCCCGCTGGCACCAGATCTACAAAGCAGTGACCACCGAGGCGGCGAGCACGAGCTACACGGCGGGCCGCCTGCCGCCTCCACCGACGAGCGACCTCACGCGGCGGCAGGAGCGGCTGATCTGCCAGCTGCGCGCCGACCGCTGCCCGGCCCTGCGAGGCTTCCAGGCCGCCATCGGCGTTGACGTGGCCCCCACCTGCCGTTTCTGTGGCGATGGAGAGGAGACGGCGGCCCATCTGCTGATCTCCTGCCCCGCCCTGACTCCACACCGCTGCCGCCTTTGAGGGCCAAGCCCGGAGCCCGCGGCAGTTTTTGAGAACTGCATCGCTGTGCTGAACTTCCTCGGGAAGGCGGGCGCCGTCTGACGCCCGGTGCCATGGGCCCTGGCCCGGGCGAGCGCAGCAGTCCTGCCTGTTGTAGATGGTGACGAAGAACACGAGAGACGGGACTGCGACGCCGGCCTCCCACCACTCGTTTGTGCCATTTATGTTCTTTGGAGTGTGCGCGTGCTGGATCGAGTTCGTGTTGCCGTCAATGGCCGGATCGCAGACTCTGTCCCAATCTGTTGAGCTCTGTTCGCAGTCGGGAATCTGCATGCGCAGCTTCTCAAAAACTGAATCCGAGACGAAAAGACATGAGAGTTAAAGTCATTGCATAGGCTATCAATACCGATCTATATGCAGTGGGCTCTTGAAGACTTTACAAAAAGCCTACCTAGTACAAAGACGTCGCACATGCCGGTGCTGACCCAGGCGCTGGCATCGAAGAACGTCTGCATGTCGAACAGCCGACACACTCCAAACAGCCAGTAGAAGCCGAAGCTGCCCGGCCTGCGGCCGCACAAGAAGCCGCAGCCGAGCTCGCTTGCTCCGGAGCGACAGCGCTGTCACTGCTGGACTTGGTGAATTGCAGGGCCAAGTTGCCGCCCTCGGCAGCAAAGAGAAACGAGGCAGCGGTGCCCATGGCAACAATGAAGCGTAGGAGGAGACTGCTTGGCATTTTTTTATTTTACTTTTTCAATCACTTTCTTCCTATGACTATACCCGCAAAAATCAGCCATTCGAGGATGCGGAGTCATTTTTAGCTTGACTGGATCCCCCCCCATTCGGAGAACAGCGTTAATTGGATGAATCCAGTAATTCCCGTTGCTTTTGTCACTTGTTGTCCCGACCAATATGGTAAAACACTTTCGGAGCTTTTAGCACGGGTTAGGAGGTTCAGAGTGACAACGTGCACAGGTGCAGTAAAAGGAGGCAGCACTTGGTTTTCTTGGAAACGAGCTGGAGGTCGGTAAGGAACTTATATTTGTCGCATCGCCACTGTCGATGCATTGCATCGCGATAGTAGCATAGCTTTATCCACGGTTTCTGGACACATGTCTACTGACATTACTCTTCGAACCATTTACACGACTGATTTAAAAATTAAGTAACGAAAGAAAGGTGATCACTTTGTGATTGTGTGAACAATCATATTAGGAGTGCACTCATACAATATGCAAAACATGCCAATCGGGCACAATCAGAGAAGGTACGTATTCAAATTTTGATAACGAGAGTACTAGGCAGCACAGTCAGCTGAATGCAAAAGTGTAACAAAAGATGAGAAAATAGCATAGTCACTGGCACTGTCACTGTCACTGTCAATGTCAATGTCAATGTCATTGTCACTGTCAATGTCACTGTCACTGTCAATGTCACTGTCACTGTCAATGTCACTGTCACTGTCACTGTCAATGTCAATGTCACTGTCACTGTCACTGTCACTGTCACTGTCACTGTCACTGTCAATGTCACTGTCAATGTCACTGTCACTGTCACTGTCACTGTCACTGTCACAGTCAATGTCACCGTCACTGTCAATGTCACTGTCAATGTCACCGTCACTGTCAATGTCACTGTCACTGTCACTGTCAATGTCACCGTCACTGTCAATGTCACTGTCACTGTCACTGTCACTGTCACAGTCAATGTCACCGTCACTGTCAATGTCACTGTCACTGTCACTGTCACTGTCACTGTCACTGTCACTGTCACTGTCACTGTCAATGTCACTGTCACTGTCAATGTCACTGTCACTGTCACTGTCACTGTCAATGTCACTGTCAATGTTACTGTGACTGTCACTGTCACTGTCACTGTCAATGTCAATGTCACTGTCACTGTCAATGTCACTGTCACTGTCACTGTCACTGTCACTGTCACTGTCACTGTCAATGTCACTGTCACTGTCACTGTCACTGTCACTGTCACCGTCACCGTCACTGTCAATGTCACTGTCACTGTCACTGTCAATGTCACTGTCACTGTCACTGTCACTGTCACAGTCAATGTCACTGTCACTGTCACCGTCACTGTCACTGTCACTGTCACTGTCACTGTCAATGTCACTGTCACTGTCACTGTCACTGTCAATGTCACTGTCACTGTCAATGTCACCGTCACTGTCAATGTCACTGTCAATGTCACTGTCACTGTCACTGTCACAGTCAATGTCACCGTCACTGTCAATGTCACTGTCACTGTCACTGTCACTGTCAATGTCACTGTCACTGTCACTGTCAATGTCACTGTCACTGTCACTGTCACTGTCAATGTCACTGTCACTGTCACTGTCACTGTCAATGTCACTGTCACTGTCAATGTCACTGTCACTGTCACTGTCACTGTCACTGTCACTGTCACTGTCAATGTCACTGTCACTGTCAATGTCACTGTCACTGTCACTGTCACTGTCACTGTCAATGTCACTGTCAATGTTACTGTGACTGTCACTGTCACTGTCACTGTCACTGTCAATGTCACTGTCACTGTCAATGTCACTGTCACTGTCACTGTCACTGTCAATGTCACTGTCAATGTTACTGTGACTGTCACTGTCACTGTCACTGTCAATGTCACTGTCAATGTTACTGTGACTGTCACTACTGTAATTACTCGTACTTCAGATTCGGCTTCATTTCATACGAGCATAGCTATGTTGGCCGTGCACCGTTTTTTAATCTCTGCCAACCGATTCAAGCGCTTCGTGACTGGCAAGCGTCATAATTACAGATGCCAGCCAATAACGAGAGATTCTAGTGTAATATTTAATACATTGCGATACGGCAAATAGTTTAGGCCTTAGCCGAACTTATTGATTGGAGCGATCGGAGATTTTAAAGCTACTGTCACGTTATTGGCGTAGCGGCTAACTATGGCTATGACCCTTGAAAGGGCCGTTTTGACGAGAGTTGTAGTGAGTCGTAGTCTCAAAATAAGTTGAAGTCAACTCTTGTAAAGCAGATTTTGTAGCGGAGCACTTGGCGATAAAGGCAGGAACTGCCGTAGTTGTTTTGATTGGTAGTATCAATATTAGGCTTGGCTATTACTGTCAATACACAAACTATAGCTTTCTGGGCACTGGCGGCTGCAACAATGGTTTTTGAAGATAAATTGAATGTGAAGTCAAGTGGCAGACGAATGATGCAATGGCGACGTAACGTGAGGAGCAATGGCAATGAGCACAGTGAAGGCAGTGAGACGCAGTAGGCAGGCAGATGAGCAGTGGCGAGGTTGGCGTCAGCCGTGGCGTGAGATAAGGAGGCTCGAGGCAGCCAGACAGAGAGAAGGAAAACAAGGCTAGACAAGGCTAGGCAAGCCAGACGGGACGGAGGACAAGCCTAAGGAGAGAGAACACAGAACACAAGAGAAGCCCCCAGCCCGCCAGGCGAGGGTTAATAAAGAGCGCAAAAGGGGGTAGCGTAAAACACGGAGAGTTTTCATTGGCTGGCGAGAGAACTTGAAATTATCGATCGTGCCAAAATTCACAGACGAGCGCAAGGCCTACCAAATACACAGTGAAATAGCAGTTGATACAGATTATTTGCACGCTACTATAAGTAAACGTTGAAATAAACTATTGGAGAAATTAATATGAGAAATTGCAAGGGAAACTATAGTCCAACGGCCCTTTTGCGGGACCATTTAAACTAGCAACGTCACACTACTGCATGGTCCTATTTGCCTATCGCCGGTCGACGAGTCTTACAAGCTTTCTCCAATAGTCGCAGGTACGGTACAAGTAAATAAAGAACACGGTTGAACACGATTCCAGATAGATTTAGATTGAGTGATAATCCTATTTCAAATGATAATGATGCTGACTGACATTAAGACTCAAATGCTTTAATTTGATTAATTAAGAATTACACGGGTTAGATGACGCAATCCCCAAACGCAATTTAATACTTGAATAATAAATAATGGGCCCGCTCTATAAAGTCATCGTAAGATAAGGTCGATCTTAGCTCCTATGAGCTGCATAAAATGCAGTCATATTTGCAAAGGACGGCTGCACCTAAACTACTGCGCAATTTTCATTTTTTCTGTGTAACATAAGAATTTTCGTTCTCACGCGTATGCTTATGTTTTAAATAAAAAGGAGAGACAGTGGAGGCGCTCGCTTCACTTTCCTCTCGCCCGCATCTGCGGGCCTAAAGGCATGGCCATTGCCTCGGCTGGGCTGTAGGCCGCAGCAGCCTGGGCCCAGAAAAGCCGTGCTTCGAGTTCAATTCTTTGTTATCCGACGTGAGCAGAAGGTGCAGGCAGGATGGACACAAAATCCTACCTGTTACAATGGTTCCCTGATCGCGTGAGTCTGCTAGATGAAGTTCCTGTCACGAAGGATAACGGAGGGTTGAATAGAAGCCGGTTGAAGGACAGCACAACATCAGCAAATCGAGATCCGGCGACCAGAGGACATCTTGCGTCGTTGGCGTGCTTGACGGCATTAAGTCGCAACGGTGGTTCAGTTTAACTGCCACCACGGTGCAGCCGCCGCCCCAACTGACGCGTGTTCAACTGCCGTTCGGATGGATCGACAAGAAGAGAGTCAGCCCCGGCGTCACTGTCTCGGCGACCGGCATGCAGATCAATTTTCCTGCCCTGAGAGGCGATGCGTCTCAAAAGCGGAGCAGTGTTTCGGCCCAAAGGCCAAGAGTCGCCTCCCCACAGCAAGAAGACTGTGAGGGAAGTCTGCGGTGCATCCGGCAGGAAGACCGGAGCACGATCTGTGCATGCAAGAGACATGCCAGTGAAGCTACTTAAGATAGCTCACGAGGACTGCATGCCCGTTTCCGAGGTGGCGGACTTCAAGGCTGACCCCCTTAGAGCAGCGCGAATTGAAGAATGGTAGCGACCCGGCTGGAGGAGACCAACATTACTAGCTATACTCATGACTGGTGTTTTCCAGCACGGTTCAACTTTAAACTATGCTTCGAGGTGTCGAAGTTTTTTCAACCACGGAGGGATATGAGCTGAATAAAATGCAGTCATATTTGCAAAGGACGGCTGCACCTAAAACTTGCTGCGTAATTTGCAAATATGACTGCATTTTATGCAGCTCATAGCTCCTATCTTTGCAGTGTAAAAGTTTAGACGTACGATCGAATTTACGCTACGACAGCTTTATGCATGTAGTACGACCCCAATATAAACAACGCAAATTTACAAGCGGATCTCAGCGCTGGAAGAAGACGTGAACAGATGAAACCATGCAGAACACAGGACTAACGGAGAAAACACCTGGCCTAATCCCAAAGGTCCTACACTCAGACGAGGACTCAGACGGCTGGACAGTTCATCGATTTTTTGGCCAAATCCTAAATCCTAAATCCCAAATCCTAAAAGAAGATATGTCCTTCAGTGCAACACTGTGGCCCTCGGGATCGAGGTCGCGTACTGTGTCAAACCGACAGCTCCTACTGTTGTGCCGGGGTGCCTTGCACTGATGAGCGATCTTTGACTCTCAGGCAGGTGGGCCCGACGCTGCACTTTTACCCCCCCCCTAAAATGTTTGTGCCCTCTTTCTGCCTACGCCAAACCCCCCTTGCAGTTTTTTCGCCCCCGTTTGTTTGCATCGCCCCCTGCCCCACGTTTGCATCACCCCAATCCCCCCCATTCTTTTGATTGGCTGATTTTGTTACACATTGCATTTTTGACCCCTCTGGCGTGTCTAGTGCCGTCTGGCGTGGGACCATAGGGCTTAAACTAGGCAGCCGAAATATAATGAGAATCGCTGGCGGTGAGCAGGGGGCGCGCAGGCTTGCAACTTAAACTCGACCATCAAACAGAATACTTACTACCGAAACTATCCACTTAGCTAATCACGCCACCTGTTCTCCACAGAGTCGTTCATACACTGAGTTGATCATTGCCAGTAAGTTTTCGTGTTTGAGTTACTACTTTTGGAATTGTACTGGACTTGGGAACAGTACTTAGGAAGTTTAGGAAGCTCAGAATCGAAGCTCAGTCTGGCCAACGGACTGAAGCGAACTCGCGCTCGCCCGTTCGATCAGACGGCTCGACACAATACTATCTAGACCGCGCTTGCCGGCGACAAACTCTGAACAAGGCTGTTACGCCAGCAAGGCTACTGCGGTCGGGGTCGATGGCTGCTATAGACTTTGCCTTTAAATAAATACTTCGAAGTTTTGGTGATCGCTTGTGAGACAGTTGATTTGTTTAGTATGTTCTGTGTGCCTCAATAAAGTTTATATATTCTGCCTATTCCTTCTATAGCTCGTTTTTAACGTTTGAAATATTCTTAAAAATAGTTCTAATTATAGTATGATGCTGAATATATATATATTTGCGCTAATAAGTTCTTATTTTGCTAACTTACAATCTTTTAACCATTTCGAGACGTACTATTTGTTTATAATTGTCCGCCATTTTTTTATTTTTGCTATATAAAGAAGCTAAATATATGGATAGAGGAGCTACTTGCCTGCGTCCTGGCGATCTGACTTACCGCCTTCTAGCTATTAGGCCTTAGTGCCGCCTTGTTCTAAAAATAGCTATTGAGTCAGACTCGGTTCTTTAAAGGCAAACAGTCACCCCTTTACCCCTATACTCCTCTCTCGAGAGCGTACAACCCCTTCCCTTTCTGGCGAATTGCAACCCCCCTTCCTCCCAAGCTGAATAGGCGTACAGCCTCTCCCTACTCCCAGACCCCTCAGTTGATCCGGCGATCAGCCAACTCCCCAACCAGACTCCCTGTTTGCCCTGGCTTTAACTCCCACATCAGGCATATTGCCTCCTTATCCCACTAGGCCTATTGCCTAAGTTATCTATCTACTTCCCGCATCAGGCATATTGCCTCCTTACTAAGGCTAAAATCCTAGCCTCCCTTCATTCCTGGATTAGGTATATTGCCTTCTTAATTCCCCATCTGGATACCCCCTGATGCCAGGCATTCCCCGCTGAATATTAGAGTTCCCCAGTGCGCTAATTTCCTCAGGCAACTCAAGTCCACCGCGAAGCCCTTACTCCCCCCCCTCTAAATACTCGGACTGAATAGAGATATATAGACAGTGTCTTGCCGCTCGGACACTCACGCCACCAGGAGCAACCATTGGCTTACTCCTATTAGTAATAAAACTAGCATATCTTTCAGAAATCCCAAGAATCCCATAAATTCCCCCCACGACAGATTTGGTAAACTTCCCTTCCCCAAGACCCCTGTAACACTTGTTCTACTCTTTGCGTCCAAGTAACATTAGTAACTAGAGTAACTAGAGTAACTAGAGTAACTAGAGTAACTAGAGTAACTAGAGTAACTAGATACGAGGGGATGAGCGGCACCGATGGCTGCTTTCGTGCTCCGACTGCGGAATTAACAAAGAGGAATTACTTGCTCGGGGATAGCCAAATTAAGCCAGTAAATTTATGAGTTGGGCGCATTTTTGCAATCTGTAATTTTATGTGCAAACGGAAAAGTGTTATATTGACTCAATAACTTGCTCTGGCACAGCCAAATGTAAATTCAAAAGCAACACTGCTGCTCAACGAAGAGCAACATTTGAAAACTACGAGTAAGTCTGCAGCAAATCTAATTGCGCATGCAATATTCCAGCCCATCTACTGACCGAGCTACTCCTACAGAAAACTGAAGCAGGCAAATTCGCTGAGTACTTGGGTCCTGAGCACACAGTGCAGCTATTCAAGCTAGGGCATGAGCAGTTGCTGATGCCAGACCAGCCCCAGAGCCGGCGCTGTCACCAGTGAGAGAACGGACACCAGGGCGGTCGGTCGGGTCACCGGGCTGCTCACAGAAACTGCCTCATCGCTGAGAAGCTTCCTGTCTTTTAGATAAGGCCTCGGTTTGGCATCTGGATCTCCGTAATTCCAATAGTCGCCCCTGTCGTTGCACAGGCGGCTGTAGCAGCGGCTGCACATTTTCCAGCCGAGATCCTCGCAGTCGTTCCCACAGCCAACCGCTGTCAACTGGAATTTGAGCAGAGTGGACGATCGAATGGTTTTGTTGGGATCAATGCGACAGCTGGGAATCTGACAGCTTAGTTTTGTATGGATGCGAAAATTTTGAGTAAACTGGACAACTTACACCGTTTAAAACAAAACCTGTGCCGCAGCCGTGTTCTCTGGGGCACAGCCTCCATATCGGATGAAAAATCTTTGCCTCTTCAAAGTTTGATGAAGCGTAGCAGGTGATTAAACTCTGACGTTTCGGCACCAGCTGTTTGGCGAATTTGTCGTTGCACAAATCCGTGATGCAGTCGCGGCACTGAGTAAAGTTCCCTTCCGTGAATTCGTGATCAGAGCAGGGTCCGCAGTGCATATAGAGTTCCTGAAGCACAAGTGATTTCATTGTATATGCTTGTAGCTACGAGTATAGTAATGAGTTTTCTTGAGTTGAAAATACAGAACTCTGTTTGAGACTCGGGCGGGTTCTGTCGTCCTAATTTTGTATGAATCCGCAACAAGCCAACAAAGTTGCATGAAAAAGCTGCATTCTCTGATGGCTCTCTCCCTATTCTGAGGTCAGCAACTGCCAACTGCAACTGAGATACCCAAGCCTGTACAATCACTCAATCAGATGATGAGCTGCTCACAAAAAAGCCGGGTCTCTCTTTCCAGTTCTTCCACGATTGATACTCGGAGCAGACGGTCGAGCTGCGACAGGTCTTCATGCCCTTGGGAAATTCGCTAGTCACGTAAACATCCCAGCCACTGTAGCAGTTAATTGTGTCGTTTGACTTCGCATTGACCTGAGCTCGGCCTAAAAGAGAAAAACCGGCTTCTATGCCAACGAGTAACGCACGAGTGTCTGACGGTACTTTTCAAAAGAGATAAGAGCCATGCTCAACAGCGAACTCGAACTCACCGAGCAGTGCGCCAGTCAAAACGAGAGCAGCCATCGGCCAAAGGTGCTGCGCCAGCATTTGCTGCAGATTTGACGGCTGGTAAAGTCTCTGCAGTTGTGAAAGTTGTTGGGAAAATCACTGGCTTCTGTCGTCTGCAAGCAACTTAACGATAAGTGTTACATATACATAGCTATAGCTCGTATGCACTACCGCTTTTACCCATCTGTGGTTTTAAAACTTATAGTTTATGGCTGCAATGCAAGTTGCCATAATCTGATCCAGTCACGCCGAATTACCTACAAGCTACTGAACGCAGCTAAGTGATCAATTTTAAATGAAAATCACTGGGTCGATGAGCTGCGGGGTTGACTGGGGTGATTGCACTGGGGAGGGTGAACTGGTGGGTTTTTCTGGGGTGAGGGCACTGTTGCGGTAACAAGCTTTACGCTACCGTTGCATTTGATTGCCTTATTTTCAAATCTAAACTTCAAACCTTTTGCAAAATACGAACCACCCTGCTGTTGACCAAATGTTTTCATTTGATACACCTTTTTGCGTTATAAATTTCGACAAAACTGCATTCAATTTCGGCAAACTGGCTTTTATTTTCGGCATCAGCTAAGGCCGGATATCCAAACTGCATTCGAATTCGACTAACCAAGAACCAATTTGAACAGACAACACGAGTTTATATTTAGACAAACTGATATTTTAATTCGGCAAACTGCATTCAATTTCGGCAGCCTTCGGATTTAGAGCAAGTGATTGTGCCGAGAATTTGCGTATTTTTCGGAGGCAGATAAAGATTTGCCAACTATCAATAAGTCAATCACTACCAACCAGTCAAGTCAATCAATCAACTCTGATCTATTCTCGGCCTCAGTCAGAAAGCCAAGTTACATCCCCGCCAGGTAACGAGGCATTTTTAATCCCCGTACTCCCTGACATACAGATTAGCTTTACGCAGCTGCTTATGAGTTGTCGGCTATTCTTTTTTCTAGAAACAAACGTCTTTATGCATCAAGAGCATATTAAAACAGAAAATAAAACATCGCAGAGTTTGTGCTTTTAAAACAAGGCTTAACAGTTCAGATTTTGCTTATATTTAATCAGGCATGGTAAGAACACACATCTGACAGAGTGACTGCGACAGATTGTCTTAAGTTGTGTTTGAGTATTATTTAAAGTAATCAACAGACACGTTTAGTTTTTATTATTATAGCGAGTCAAATGGGAATCTTGCACAATTATGCGGCTTGCAGTTTTAGACATCTGGCTCGCACCGTCCGCTGTCGACATTGCACTTTAATCCACGGCAACAGTCATCGTTCCCATCCTGTTTTATTAAGCAAGATATCGCTTCAAAGGCACAACCTCGACCTTCCTTTTTAGCGATTTTTTTCACAGCGTTAAGATTGTTATTAACATAATCGATTCTTCTATGGCTTGTTTTATCAGTCGGAATCTCTGGAGAAGGCCGGTGCCCTCCCGGTGTAAGTTTTCCACCCACTTTTTTTACCGCATTTCGATTGATCGCACCACCGATAGCATTCTTAACTCTATTGCAGCCAGCCGCATGACCTGTGAATGGAGGAGACAAAGAGGTCACAGAATTGAAAACTGAACTATTATTATTTTGTTTGTTACCCAATATCACCCAAATCGCACTTAAAATATTTTGTAATGTTAAACTCCTATTCCTAATGCATTTTCAGGGTGCTCTGGTGGGTCGCTCATGCAACAAGCTTCTTTTAAGAGTACAACCTACTCTCAAGCTTCGTTTTCATGGGACGAAGTTTCTCACTTCTCCTTCACTTCTGATTGCCTGAATTACTACTACTGATACTACTGATACTACTGATACTACTGATACTACTGATACTACTGCTAATACTGCTACTACTGCTACTACTGATACAACTGCTACTACTGATACAACTGCTAATACTGCTACTACTGCTACTACTGATACTACTGATACAACTGCTACTACTGCTAATACTGCTACTACTGCTACTACTGCTACTACTGCTACTACTGCTACTACTGCTACTACTGCTACTACTGCTACTACTGCTACTACTAATACTACTAATACTACTGATGAGGACGCACTTTTTCCCAAATCCCGCGCTAGCACATGGGCTCGAAACTTACTAGCCTACTAACAGTGGGCAAGGGACATTTTTATCTTTTTTCTGCAAATTGTCATAGAATCTATACTAGATATAATGTCTGGCCATACTAGTAGTCTTAATAACATAGGCGTAGCTTTTTGAGTCGTAAATCATCGCTTCCGAAGTTGGTCTGACAGCCACCTGCGCCTCACTCAGTGTTGAGACGGGCGCCAGATGGTCTGAGAGGATGCGGGCGGTAGCTTTTTTCTCATCATTTTGACAGGCCATCAAGATTTATGAGGTCAGAGCCTATTGTTCGGATTCACTCAAGCGTGTGACAGCTTTGACAGCTATGCGTTTTACCCCTAAAAGTACCTTGGGATTAGCGATTAGCGATTTCTCTTCATTATCTTCACTTTCTATTTAATAAGAGCTTTCTAATGTATATTTTTTCATTAATTTCTGTCAATCCTACGCGAAAAGTCATAAATCATTTTGTTGCGATTTTGAGTGATTTATGGCCGCACCTGTCATCTTTTTACGACCCTGTGGGAACTGATAGGATCTCTCGGTCACGTGATTCTGGGTAGCAACGAGCTTAGCCAATCAGAAAATTCGGCGCTCATTTTAACAAAACGGCTCAGCCAATCAGAATCGACGTGTTCCGTTATAACAAACTGCGGTTCAGTTGGCGGCTATTTAAACCGGAGTTTTTGGCCCGCTCGGACACTACTTCTTCTTACTTTGGCTCGGGCCCAGCGCGCAACTTCTGGTTCCCGGAGCACGACCGTCGTTTCTTGATCCCCGGATTGCAACTTCCCCCATCATCATCAAGGACGAGTCCCCCGGTCGACAGCAGCGAACATCCAGTTAAGAGCATCACCTGCTAGCTAACAGCGAAGATTGTGACAGCATCATCCCGAGTCTACAGCTGCAGAGCATCGAGCCGATTCGGTCACTGTGGAATACCTGGTCTCCGGCTGTTGAGTTTCTGATTGGTTGGGTGAGAGGCTACCTAGACTTGCTTGATTGGGTGATCCCTTTTCTGTCCCCTGTTGCAGTAGCTGAATTAGGCGCACACTTTTGCTCATTTTGTTCAGTAGTGCTGTTGCTGAGGCAGGAATCATTCAATAATACTGCCAGTAGTCTAAGACTCCAATTCAATCTAAAGTACCGCTTTTACCCATCTGTGGTTTTAAAACTTATAGTTTATGGCTGCAATGCAAGTTGTCATAATCTGATCCAGTCACGCCGAATTACCTACAAGCTACTGAACGCAGCTAAGTGATCAATTTTAAATGAAAATCACTGGGTCGATGAGCTGCGTGGTTGACTGAGGTGATTGCACTGGGGAGGGTGCAGTTGTTATAGTTAGCCTAGGCGTGTTGAAACGGGGAGAAACGCACGGCATCCCGCCCGCTGCAATAATCTATGGCCAACTTCAATAAGTAAAAAAACTCGTATGCATATAAGTATCTAGTTAATGTTTCTACAACTTAAAATTTTAAAAGTAAAGCTTAGTGCTGCTTAATAATTCTTAGTATCAGTTACTATTTTTTCAATTCGCAAAATAAGGAGTTTTGGCCATAGAAAATTTTTGGATTTCATTATTTCTTTCTTTGTCTTGTGTGCTGGAGTGCTAATGTGGGGCTCCGCCCCCACACCCCCGCAAGGGGGCTCAGTGCCCCCTTGACCCCGCTTTCTTCTGACTTTGCCTTAGACATTTTCAGCGGGCGTGAAATCGACTGAATGCATTGGAGTAAATGCGATTTTACCATAGACAGTCTCAGCGGCCCGTGAAACGCGGTTTCACGCCCGCTAACTACAACACTAAAATGGATGGGCCGCATCGGGCAGAAACGAGCTAACACTACTCAGCGCTACGCGCCTCGGCGTTATAGCTCATTTCTGCCCTGTGCAGCCCATCAATATTGGTATATTGCGGTAACAAGCTTTACGCTAACGTTGCATTTGATTGCCTTATTTTAAAATCTAACCTTCAAACCTTTTGCAAAATATGAACCACCCTGCTGCATGTTGACCGAAGGGTCGGCTTGCGCCAGAGTTGGGGCTGGTATCGAAGTCGCAGCTGGCTTTCTTCTTCCTGCGCAATTCTCCCAGCAAACTTACTGTCTCACCGCGCCGCTCTGCCAGGGCCACAAAGGGCATTCCGCCTCTCCGCTACAGACATGACGTGTGAGTGATAGGGACAGTGACTTTTGTTTGTTTTCAAAGACTGTTGCATGGATTTTCAATGCAGAGATTAGGATTAATCCGCTGATTTTGTTGCTGAGAAAGTATTTCAAATATTTTTATTCCTTGTTTAAATCGAATTTCGTCGTTGGTTTTTTGTCTCAAAAATATTAAGAAAAATATTTTTTTGCATTTGTTTTAAAAGAAATATTTTTGAGTTCTCGCGCATGCCTAAAGCGCAGAAAATGAAATGTTTTGGAAGCGATAACTCCTTCGAGCAATTGCTTCTAACTTCTTTTGATTTTTTGCTATTAGAAGAGAGAATTGCCATTGATGCACTTGTAATTATAATTGATTGTACGCTCACCTGCACCCCAGCCGCCCGTCCCCCAATCATGTACGTTGCTATCGATTGCTCAGCCCCCCTCGCCCCTCTCTATATAATATGCTTTTTGACACTCTTGACTAATACACGATTCTCTCGGTTGCACGTTCATTACAGAGCACAACCCTGCTTGAGCACAACCCTGCTTGAGCACAACCCTGCTTGAGCATAACCCTGCTTGAGCACAACCCTGCTTGAGCACAACCCTGCTTGAGCATAACCCTACTTGAGCATAGCACTGCTTGAGCATAACCCTGATTGAGCACAACCCTGCTTGAGCACTACCCTGCTTGAGCACAACCCTGCTTGAGCATAACCCTACTTGAGCATAACCCTGCTTGAGCACAACCCTGCTTGAGCACAACCCTGCTTGAGCATAACCCTACTTGAGCATAGCACTGCTTGAGCATAACCCTGATTGAGCACAACCCTGCTTGAGCACAACCCTGCTTGAGCACAACTCTGCTTGAGCATAGCACTGCTTGAGCACAACCCTGCTTGAGCACAACCCTGCTTGAGCACAACCCTGCTTGAGCATAACCCTGCTTGAGCACAACCCTGCTTGAGCACAACCCTGCTTGAGCATAACCCTGCTTGAGCACAACCCTGCTTGAGCACAACCCTGCTTGAGCACTACCCTGCTTGAGCACAACCCTGCTTGAGCACTACCCTGCTTGAGCACAACCCTGCTTGAGCACTACCCTGCTTGAGCACAACCCTGCTTGAGCACTACCCTGCTTGAGCACAACTCTGCTTGAGCATAGCACTGCTTGAGCACAACCCTGCTTGAGCACAACCCTGCTTGAGCACAACCCTGCTTGAGCCCAACCCTGCTTGAGCATAACCCTGCTTGAGCACAACCCTGCTTGAGCATAAACCTGCTTGAGCACAACTCTGCTTGAGCACTACCATGTGCGATCTCATGGTTGAGCTGAGCTTTCAGCGTGGCATTGAGTACCAACACAATTAACGTTGCCTGGCATTGGCCCGCAAATACAGATGCACATGCGGTCCGCTGTACTTGCCTTTGCGCTGTACTTGTCTCGGCGTACTGGTCCTGCCGATGGCAGATCTTGGGGGTTGCTCGCTGTTGCTCCTCACCTGGTTGATGCTGCGCCAGTTCCGGCAGATCAGGTTGGATCCGCAGCCGCTGATCACAAGCGGAAGAAGCTCCTTGGCAGCGCCCTGCCGCTTGCAGACGGGCGTTGATTTTGCCAGACAGGGGGACCGGCTCTCGAGTAGGTGTGCAAGCTGATGTCGAACGAACTACGGGACTCTGAATGAAAGTTTTCCGATTTTATGAGCGATACCGACGCACTGGTCTCGATGCATCCGGTTCCCTTGCGCACCTTTGATGAAGACTATACCTGCCCTTCTGGCCCAACTCGTCACTCAGCAAAAGTCTGCCATCTCGAGAATATCCCAGGGCTTCTCAAGTTCCTCCAAGCCACCGGACGAGCATCCCTCTTTCCCACTGAGGATCGTCACTACTGAATCAAACGTCAAGAAGACTGCTGGTTGACGCAATTTTTAAAAGCTTCGTTTTCGGGGAATCGCTGCAGTGATTGGGAACATATAGTAAGTTGAGTTCCTGTGCAATCTGTTTGTAAAACATTCTGACTTTCAGAAATGTAAAAACCATAAAAATAATTACTCTGCAATCAGCCACCGCCTTTACGCCTTTTGCATTTGATTTCCCTCCATGTGCAACCACCTCAGTTCAACCACCCAGCACCCACCTCAGTTCACCTTACTCAGCACCCACCTCAGTTCAACCACCCAGCACCCACCTCAGTTCACCTTACTCAGCACCCACCTCAGTTCACCTACTCAGCACCCACCTCAGTTAACCACTCAGCACCCACCTCAGTTCACCCACCCAGCACCCACCTCAGTTCACCCACCCAGCACCCACCTCAGTTCACCCACCCAGCACCCACCTCAGTTCACCCACCCAGCACCCACCTCAGTTCACCCACCCAGCACCCACCTCAGTTCAACCACCCAGCAACCACCTCAGTTCACCCACCCAGCACCCACCTCAGTTCACCCACCCAGCACCCACCTCAGTTCACCCACCCAGCAACCACCTCAGTTCACCCACCCAGCACCCACCTCAGTTCACCCACCCAGCACCCACCTCAGTTCACCCACCCAGCACCCACCTCAGTTCACCCACTCAGCACCCACCTCAGTTCACCCACCCAGCACCCACCTCAGTTCACCCACCCAGCAACCACCTCAGTTCACCCACCCAGCAACCACCTCAGTTCACCCACCCAGCACCCACCTCAGTTCACCCACCCAGCACCCACCTCAGTTCACCCACCCAGCACCCACCTCAGTTCACCCACTCAGCACCCACCTCAGTTCACCCACCCAGCAACCACCTCAGTTCACCCACCCAGCAACCACCTCAGTTCACCCACCCAGCACCCACCTCAGTTCACCCACCCAGCACCCACCTCAGTTCACCCACCCAGCACCCACCTCAGTTCACCCACTCAGCACCCACCTCAGTTCACCCACCCAGCAACCACCTCAGTTCACCCACCCAGCAACCACCTCAGTTCACCCACCCAGCACCCACCTCAGTTCACCCACCCAGCACCCATCTCAGTTCACCCACACAGCACCCACCTCAGTTCACCCACCCAGCACCCATCTTAGTTCACCCACACAGCACCCACCTCAGTTCACCCACCCAGCAGCCACCCTAGTTCACCAACACAGCATTCACCCCAGCTCACCCCCGCAGCTCACCGACCCAGTGCTTTCCATTTAAATTTGAGCACTAGCTGCAATCAGTACTTTATTGGTATTTCGGTGCGACTGGATCAGACTATTGCAACTCACAGAATACGAGCTATATTCTGTAGGTATTTCCAATAATGCCGCCAGAATATTATCATTGATTCTAAATGAGTCGATCAGTAGTGTAAAAGTATACTGATACTACTGTAAAAGTAGTAGCTGCTGTAAATCTACAGCACAGTACTATTAGGGTGGTGTCATGGATGAAGTTTTTCTCAAATTTGATGAGTTGGTAGAATTAAAAGAATACAGAGAACTTATACAACTAGGCAAGTATTTAAACTGTAATGATAGCTACGAATAATTTAGTGATTCATACTGCTACTTTGATGGCTATGGAACGGCTCCACCTAAAGAATTAAGAAATTACCTGAAATGGCAGAAAATTTACCGCTCAGACTTTACCCTTCAAGAGCTTAGCAGCGACATATGCGGTGAGCTGTGTATGTGTTTTTTTCTGTTCCAGCCGCGGGGGTGGTTTTTTCTGGCAAAATTTTTTTTGCCACTTTTGCACCAGAAGCCCCCTTGCCTACTACTCAAATAAGCTCCATTAAATACTTTCAGGAATACCGGAGGAGTGGCGATTTTCGCAGCATTCCGCATCAGGCAGCGATGGTGGCCGCCCAGCATGCCGATTGTCGCCCTTGTCAGCCAGAGACCGAAGCTTTTGCAGCACCGACAGAGGCATCGGTGGCTTCTGGTAGATCTGAAGCCACAGCGCTCGCTTGCAGATCCGCAGCAGATGCAGGTGTAGAGATCTCCAAATACGATACAAAGTAAACTACTATAAGTAGTAACGTAGAAATGCGAAAATGCGAATCCAAAAATTCCGAGTTGTCATACTCTATTTTTAGAAGACCACGAAAACAACGAGTGATCATCTTATGTAACATCTAAAAATAGAATTCTAAATATGGTATTGATGCGAAAAACCTATTTTATTCTATTCAATTTTCGAGAGGTCAAAATTCCAAAACGCAAATGAGTCACCTTCCCAAAATAACCTGTTTACCCCAAAATTTTACTATAAATACAAGTACAAGCCAAAATCCGAGCTAAAAATCTTAGACTCGGAGCAGCCTCTAAGGATTTTGGAGCTTGCTGGAACAGCTAAGCGAGGCTACATCTCTGAGGAAACACATACCGTTCGGTAAGCTCTTGTTCGAGCCTTTGTTATTGAATTGATTTTTGGAGAGTGATTTATTGCCGGCCGTTACTGTTCAGTTGATTTCACTGAGACTATTGAATTTGAGGCCTCCCTTTTCCTAAGGGATTGGATAGGATCTGTGGACCGATTCCGATACGCTTAGAGGATTATCGATTTGATTGATTTTGGTTATCCTAGATTAACCGATAGGAGCACACAACTCCGATTCCGTTACTTCTAGAAGAAGACGCCCTTTTGGAGGACCTCGCGTTATTATACTGTAGAAGTTGATTTTGTTATTAGGGCGCATCGCTGACATTGATTTTGCACTCGAGGAATACTGTTATGATACTGGAATACTGATAGGCCTTTTGCTGAAGAAGAGCCCATGGACACCGGCGACCCCGACCCGAAGCTGGTGAGCGCCGAGGAGGAGGAGGAACTCCTGGCGACTGCAACACCCGATCCGCACTGATGCCAGCGGCTACCTGGTGTCTGCAGATCAACACCCAGCACTGCGTGGCGGCGTCGGTCAACCTGATGCGCACGACAGAGCAACAGCTTCCGGGCCTGGTCTTCGTGCAGGAGCCCTGGATGACTAAAGGTAAGCCAAATAATGTGCCATCTGGCTACCACTGTTTTTGCATGGTGGGCTCTCAGCCTCGCCCAAGATCTCTGGTCTTTGCTGCAAAAGCTTTTGAGGCATGGATGAGACCTGATCTCTCGACTGGGGACATCTGTGTTGTTCAAATCAATAACCTCATTCCAAATAAACCTGTGCTGGTAGCGTCTGCCTATTTCCCAGGCGATGCCCCAGTAGTCTGCTACACACTAGTCAACCTCATTGACTACGCCGCGTCCCGTCGGTTCGAGCTGCTCATTGCAGGGGATGTGAACGCCTGCATTGGGGCAGCAAGAACACCAATAACAGAGGCGAGGAGCTGCTGGCCTATGTCAGCAGCACTAACCTCAATTTCTGTAACGTGGGCAATGCACCAACGTTCAATAATGGGCGGTGGGTCGAAGTCATCGACACCACCATCGCCTCAACCGGACTGATTTCCGCAGTCACGGGCTGGCGAGTGTGGGACGAGGACTCGCTCTCGGACCACCGCATTGGGCCGACCAAGCAAAAGCCTAAGGTGGTCACTTGGAGTCGGAACGTCAGGAATACCGATTAGGGCCGCCTTTGGCTCGAAGCTGAACCGCGGCCTTCGGGATCTTGACCCCCCTCCAGTGACCTCTCTGACTGCCAGGTGGTAGATGATCTCGCCTCCTCCCTGGGCGGGGCGATTACCACTGCCTTTGAAGCAGCCTGCCCTCTAAAAACCTACAAAGGCAAGAAATCTGCTCCCTGGCGGAACCCAGAGCTCGGGGCCCTTCGGCGTCGAGCCAGGACCCTCCAAAGACGAGCGTTCAAAACCAAAGACCCATCTGATAGAGAGGCCTATAGAGAGTGGACCACAGGCTTAACTGGACTCCGCACATTCAAACTAAAGCCAAAAAAGCCCTGGCTGTCCTGGCTCAGATCAGGCGCGCCGTGGGCACCACCTGGGGGCTCACCCCCAGGAAGCTGTGGTGGATTTACACTGCCATCATCCGCCCCTCGATCAGTTACGCCAGCCTCGTGTGGGCTAGCGGCCTGAGCGTTAAGAGCAACCTCGACGCTCTCTACAAAATCCAGGGCAGAGCCTGCCGCATGACTATGGGCGCTCCACCCTCTACTCCTTTTGAAGGCATGAATGCCTTCCTCTGTGCCCCTCCTTTGGATATTTATATCAAAGGAGAGGCGGCGAAGAGCACCCGGCGTCTTCTGGATGCTGGGGTGGCCTTCAAGAAAGTGCGGGCCTTTAAGAAGCGGTCGCTTATCCCGCACTCTGACCTCTGCCTCAAGGCTCTCGAGGAATGTGGCGTGCTCAACATCCTCACGGACTCGATCCCAGCCACCCTTCTCCTGAGCCAAAGGTATAAGGTTACCATTCAGCCTCGACACGAGGCGAGTGACAGCTGGAGCGATTCTGAAGTCCACTGTTACACTGACGGCTCTCTGAGGCATGGTCGTTCAGGCTTCGGAGCTTGCGTCTTCTTCAAGGGAGAAGTGGTGTGGAGCTACTTCCAGCACACTGGGCTCAACTCCAGTGTTTTTCAGAGCGAGGTGCTTGCCATCAGCTCCTGCGCGGCAGAGCTGCGCCGAAGGCAGCTTAGCGGTCGGAAATTTATTTTTCACTCTGACAACCAAGCAGCCCTTCGGGCCCTCTGCCGCAGCACCGCTAGCTCCAGGTCCGTCCTGGACTGCAACACCCAGCTCAACGGGCTTGCGCTAGGCAACCAGGTAGAGCTCAGATGGATCCCGGGCCACGCCGGCTTCCTCGGCAAAGAGCGCGCCGACATGCTGGCTAAGGCTGGCTCCGCCAGCGCGCTGCTGGGGCCGGGCGTCGGAGCCCGCATCCCCGCCTCGGTGATCAATTCCCGCGTTAAGCGCTGGACTGACGCCGAGCATTTCCGCAGGTGGCACGACACCCGGAATTGTAGGCAATCCCGTGCGGCCGTCCCCTGCCCCTCTCCCCTCCTGCGCCCTCGTTAGGCTCAACCGCAGAGACCTCAGATTTCTTCCTCAATTTCGTCCCCACCGCCGGTGAAGAGGACCACGCTGCAGGCGAGACCGACGGGTCCCCCTGAGCGACATCACTTCAACGGAAGTCATTGGTCGCCAGGGGCTAGCAGAATGGGTGGTCTCCTCCGCCTCCTCGCTGCATCCGCCGGATGCCCCCTGCAGCTAAGTCAAGTAAGTTAAGTCATATGGGAAAATCCCTTTTTTCCGAAGTAGCTCTCTTGAAAGATGTGGTGTTGACTCAATCATTTGCATTGTCAGCTTGCATTCTGCTTCCGGAAGATTAGCAAACAAATTGGACAGACTTCCTTTCAAAAAGCAGAGCGAGTCGATGAACTGAATTGTAAACATGATTGGCACAACTTTTCCGTTACGTAACTTGCAACAGGGAATTCCGCCCTTAGTGACAAGTATCGCTCGGATGATTGCGGAACCACACTAAGTTTCCAATTTTTCATGCTCCCAAGCGCAGTGGAAAGTAGAAAATGAAGGTCGTAGCCGCCTAAGTTGTGAAAAACCAGGGGCAAAAACGGGCGTCGGAGCTGTGCTTGCAGGTTGCATTCTTGACATGCTGCACCTTTGTACTGTCCATTTAAATGATCGTGGTCAAAATGTTTATCTGTAGAACTTTTGAAGTTGCTCTTGCTGAGGTGACATACCTCAGCAGAATTAAAATCATCCATGACGGTCGCGGATGATCGGTCAGCCGGCTGGTGGCTATGCTTCTGGTTCCAGTGAAATATATCCTGAGCCAGGCTTTCAAGATCGGTCAGCCGGCTGGTGGCTATGATTCTGGTTCCAGTGAAATATATCCTGAGCCAGGCTTTCAAGATCGGTCAGCCGGCTGGTGGCTATGATTCTGGTTCCAGTGAAATATATCCTGAGCCAGGCTTTCAAGAGATTTGAGAAAACCAAGGATACACTCATCAGGGTCCGCATTGCAAAAGACCTTGTACATGTCTCCTTCTGGCCTAAGCGGAGGTCCTGTCATGCCTTCACGAGGCACTGCAAGAAAAGCTGCCGCACATGGTTCATGCTTCGAGATCAGGTTAGCAGGGTCTGTGTTCGCTCGCAAAATGGCTTCCAGGTCGGCATAGGCAACGAATGGTGGACTGACAGTGTTTTGACAGTTTCGGAACTTTATTTCATTCTGTCCTGGAACTGGAAGCGTTTCTTTGACAGGATTTCCTGCAGTAATGCTGCATTCGTTCCTGTGCTCTTGAAGCCTCTCGTTGCAATAAAATGATGTTAAACATTTCGTGCACCACTTCCTCATGGCGGGACCATTACGGCTGTTCATTAACCTGTCAAAATGGGTAATTGCACACCCGTGCCCCTATCCATAGCTGTCTTTAACCAGCAAAAGCATGAGGTGTCTTCGGTCATCTGACTCATGCTTGCGGCGACGGAGAAGAGTCACACTGCCCTGCTGCCAAGAGAACGCAGAAATGCAAATTCCTGGATTGTTAGACTCGACGCGATCGATATCAGCGACACTCACTGGCATGGAGATTTCTGCAAAGTCCAGCTCACGCAACCATTCATCGTAAGAGGATATTCTGTTGGGCGATTTCTGAACTTTCGGATCGGCGCTGTGCAGTGCAGCGAGACAGGCGTACAGGAAACAGTCATTGCCTGTGCTCGGTGGATTGATAACAGCATTTTTGTTCTTTAAACTGGCAGGAAGATTGAATCTAACGGCTCTGCCCTGGCGAAATCGAATTGGATTGTACCTGGCAAGGTTGATGTCTAGAAAATTAATTTGTTTAATTGTCCAGCCACTGCCGTTCGTATTAAACATACTACAGATCCTCTCCAACTCCTGCTCCTGCTCAATCAACCTGTTGTTTAAACGGCCTGCTTCACCACCTAGGTCTAGGGCCTGGATTTTACAGCTTATCCATCTGCAAGCATCTCCCCATTTCTTATTCGGACCATTCGAATATTTGCCTTTAGCGGAACTTTGTAATGTTGTATTGAAATTCTTTGCTGAACTGCCTCAATAATTTTGTCTCCAGCTTGGACAAAAAATTCTGACGGAAGCGCGTCTGGGTGACTCGATCTGAGCTTTAGTATTTCCAGTGATTGATCATAGGCTTGGGCAACTCTGCTGAAGCTGACTGTTGAACCTGGTTTGTGGTTTTAGGATATTTTTGTTCTTTTGCTGCCTATAGTTTCAAATATCAAAGATACTAAACTATATGTCTGTACCCAGCATACAACCTACCGGTATAAAGTCTTTTATCTCCCCTTCTCCCATTCTTTGGACTAAAATTTAGACTGTATAATATGAATATACAGCGCATTGATACGAATTCTTAAGTAAGTTGAAAAAGATAAATAAAGGCACTTACCTTTGTGTGCCTCGGTCACCGACTCGTTGCTGGCTGCTGACTCGCCGCTGACTGCTGACTCGCTGCTGACGTCATGGTCCACCCAAGGGTGGTCATACTTCATCAACGAGTGGTCATACTCCACCCACGAGTGGTCATCCTCCATCCACGAGTGTTCATTCTCCTGCTCCATCTAGGAGTGCTCAACCATAGAAAAGGCCAGCAGTTAGAGCTGACAGTGTTTACTGGCTGCAACTGAGTGTCATAAGCAACTGGGAGTGAATATTCGGAATCTTTTTCGTAAGTCTTTATTGTTGCAATACTGGTACAATATCCATACTTACAAGCGAGATGCTTGGTTATATTTTTGGGTTCTCCCTTAAGTTAGCTCTCTGCATGCATATGCTATTGATCCCTATAATAGTTCGTTTCTGTTAAATAATATATTTACCTCGTATGCAGATTCAATCGGTAAAAAATGCAAAATTACACCAATACGCTCGTAGTTCATTAACAAACCAATCACCGATTGGAAAAATTCTGAGATTATATACTCGTTTTTTAAAACATTATCGAATTCACATGGTGCAATCATAGTCAATAAACAATAGTAGTATATACGATACAAAATTGCCAGCAAACCGTTCTCAGTATCCAATCAATTCAACCCTTTATCAAGTTGAAACGAATCGTTTTTCACTCCATTATCGCTCGTCTTCACTCCGCTCAACTCGCTCCGCTCATCCTCGCTTCATTCCGCTCAAACACAATTCGTTTCACCTTGTTAACGATCAATTCTCTTTGAATACTAAGAATTCGCTCTCGTCGTTCGCTTTAGTTTGCTGGCAATTTTGTATCGTACTCAAAAAGCAACAAACACACACAAACACTCTCTAACCCGCCGCCCGCGCCGCAGGCGCGAAAGGGTCTTTTTCTGTTACTAAAAATGAACCGAGTTTACAACTTTTCAGTAAGTGATACTTTTGAGACGGTAGCTAAAAATGCAGAGATAATAAAACAGCACATATTGAATGGAATAATTGATGAAGTTTATTTAAAATATGACGATAAGCAAGAACTAAAACTTTATCCGTTAGAGTTGGATGGTTTGTATTATTTAGAACAAGAGGGCGAGTTAATATTTCAACTTGGAGATTATTTAAATTCCGAGGATTGGGAGGTTAGATCAACAGATTCCGAATCAACAAATAGTTCTTATGAAACTAGTGATTCAGACAATCAAAGCGAATATTTTATGTGAAAAAATAACTAAAAAATGAACTATTATTCTATAACAGAAACAACATATATTGTGAAAAATATAATTAAAAAATGAACATATATTCATATATCGGCAACGTGCCAGTTAATGAACTTAATAAAAATTTGAGTTTAATAACAGTTGAACAAATGTCAATAATGATATTAGTAACTATAATAGTAATAATATTGATTTTGTTTGTTATAAAAAATTTACTACCTTGTTGCCTTAAGTAACTGATCGAACTTAGTTCGCAGATAGGGGGGGCAAACGGCAACTTAAACCGAGGGACTCTGTGACATCCGCCAGCTTTTCGTTTTTCGAGGAGGCTCTTCCCCCTCCTTTTCGTTCTGGCCTGGCGTGGAAGCGGCTAGCTTCCTCGTCTTGGTCTGCTGGTGGGGGACGGATCCCCCCTGCTGCTTTTTTGCGGGGCAGGTGGCTGCTAAGTAGTTGGCTGCTGGCTAAGCGCCAACTACCCATCGACAGCCCTTAGTTGCAACTGGTACCACACGGGTTCTCGAGGGCCGCTCTTGTGGGGGAGGGCTCGGGCGTCGGCTGTCAACTCGACCTGGCGCCTGTGTCCCAAGCCCGCAGCCGGCCTCCCGCCCCCTGATCTTGCAGAGTGTGGACCGGGGGCCTGCCGGAGCCTCGCCTGGGAGCAATCCTGGGATAAGACGGCAACCCAAAGCTTCTCTGCTGTTTACCGTGGCAGAGGGTAGCTCCACGGAGCTGGCTGGGGGTATATCCAGTCCCCGAGCGGTTACCCCCCCTCTTTTCTACATTTCAGTTTTTCCATTTCAGCCTACTCTGCATGGATAAATCAAAACCACCTGACACGGCTCGGGAGCCGTCAATTCCCGCGGCCGGGGGTCCGTCAATCCCCCAACCCTCCAACATGGAGGTTGATTCTGCCGCGAATCCCGCGGAAACCCCCACACCTCGCTCAGGTGCGTCCACCTCTACCCCCGCTACAGGGGCGTCTCAAAATGACGGCTTCCAGGTCGTCAACCGTCGCAGGCGCGATGATAAAACCTCGGCTGGCTCTGAGCGGAAAAGGCAGCAGCCAGACGAGCGTACCGACCCCTCGCTGGACCCCAAGAGGCCAAAGGAGGCCAATGCTGGCACGTACGCCAAAGTGGCGACGGAGCCGAAATTTAAAATCTGCGTGCGCGCGGCTAGCGGTACGCTGACCACCGCCCAGATGGAAGCATCAATCGGCATGATTGATGACTTCCTCTGGGAAAACGACGCCCTCGACATCAAAGTCGAGGCGATTCGAAACGCCAACGGCAGCGTCATCCTCGCCTTCAAGGACGAAGCCCAGCTCGAGCTCGCGCTGGCTAACCTGGTGTCCATCTCCTGGGACACCTGCACGACCGCCCTCCCGCCTTTGGTCGTTGAGCGTGCCCGACCACCGCCGCCCTGCAGGCGCTACCGAGCCTTCTACTCCGGCTCGAGAAGCATCGAGGAGATCCGCGCCCGGCTCCTCAGTAAAAACCCCGACCTACCTCAGGACGGTATCCGGGCCTTCAAGGAGGTTCCGGCAAAAGGCGCTCCCGGCAAGACCCTGTACATGGGTTTCTCCGCGGAGTGGGAAGACGCCCTCAAGAAGGACGATTTTGCCGCCTACATCGGAGCGTGGAAGATCGTCTTCCACCTGCTGCTCAGGCGTCGTCCAGCCGGCGATCGGCGCCGAGGTGAGTCCGTGAGCTCGGATAGCTCTGGGAACGAGTAATGCCGTTCCCAACCCCGTGCCAAACTAGGAGCGGGGCGCTGAGGGCGAACCTTAACGGCCAGCCCAATGATGACACTGCCACCAGCAACCAAATAAATAATCCGCCGCCGGCGAACCAACCTGTTAACCTGCACATTATTCAGATCAACCTGCACCACGCCCTTGCAGCATCTAGCAACCTTTCAGGCACCTTTGCCAACAAGGAAGTTGACATCTACCTTATTCAGGAACCGTATACCCGCAAGGGGAAGCCGACCTGCCTGCCGCCAGGCTATCAGGTTCTGTACCTCTGCGCGAACGACACCCCCAGAGCTATCGCCCTCGTCAAAAACGACCTCCCGGCCACTATTATGCCAATGTTTTGCTCTAAAGACATGTGTACTTTCTCAGTCTTTGACTTGACCTTCGTTTCCGCTTACCTGGACATTCAGGAGGACGTCCCTCCCCCCCTCCTGCAGGAGCTGGCGGACTTCTGTAATCTCCAGGATCGGAAGCTTATCGTTAGCTGCGATGCTAACGCCCACAACACTGCCTGGTCTAGTAGCGATACTAACAGGCGCGGTGACTTACTAATTGATTTCATTAACTCCTCCTCGTTACACATTTGCAACAGAGGCAGCAAACCCACATTTATTGTCTCTAATCGGCGTGAGGTTATCGACCTCACTCTCGTCTCCAACAACGCCCTCAATCAGGTCCACAGCTGGCTGGTTAGGGATGACCTCCCATCGCTTTCCGACCACTCGTACATTCAGTACAGCATCAGCTCCGTCGGAGCCCGTCATGAGAACCGGGACCGCCTTAATTTGAAAAAGGCCGACTGGACAGGTTTTCGAAGAGACCTGCTAAAACTCCTGACCGAAGCCAACTTACCGGACTCCAGCGAGGATCTCCCTGGCATTGAGCATCGGTGCAACTCCCTCGTTGAGATCCTAAACACCGCCATACGCGCTAACGCCCCTAAGCTGTTTTGCAGGAAGAAATACTCTCCTTGGTGGAGTCAAGAGCTCACTCGCATGAAGAAAAACACCCGCCGACTGCAACGCCTCGCAAACGGCTCGAATACCCCAGAGGATTGGGAGAACTACCACTCTGCTCTGAGGATGTACAAAAGTGCTATCCGAAGGGCTAAGAAGACCACCTGGAAAGCCTACTGCGCCGGCCTGGAAGGGCAACACCCCACAGCCCGGCTGGTCAGGACTCTCAGGCACGACACGCTAGCTCAGTGTAACTCCCTTCTGCACCTGGATGGTAACTACACTACCAGTGCCGAAGGTTCGCTAAATCTTCTTTTCTCCACCTGCTTTCCGCAGGTTGACGAACCGGAGTACGTGGTCGATGACCACAGGCCTTGTGATCACAAGCTTTTCCAGCAGTGCGCCACCCCCCAGCTACTCCAGCTGGCAGCAAATTCTTTTAAACCGTATAAATCGTCTGGCCCTGACAATATCGCCCCCTGTATCCTGCAGGAGGCGCTAAAGCTGCAAAACTTTGCTGATTCTTTCTCTAAATTGCTTGTTGACTGTTATACCACAGGTTACATTCCCACAATCTGGAGAATGTCCAGAGTCGTGTTCATCCCGAAACCTGCTAAGGGTGACTACACCAACGTGAAATCCTTCCGGCCCATCAGCCTCACTTCCTTTTGTGTTAAGCTGATGGAGAGGCTCATCCTGTGGAGGCTTCGAGAGTGCGACCTGCGCTCCGACCCTGTCAGTAAGTACCAGTACGCCTTCCAGCCTGGGAGGACGACTGAGCATGCTCTCCACGCCATTACCTCCAAAATTGAGAGTGCCATCCTTAGCAAACAACTCGCTTGCGGGTTGTTCGTTGACTTCGAAGGAGCATTTGACAATGTCCTCTTCCGCTCCTTCAGAAATTCTCTTTCCCGCAGGAATGTAAGACACAGCATTGTTCGCTGGATTTATTTTATGATCCGCAAAAGGTTTGTGACATCCACACTTATGGGCGTTACCCTCACCCGGGCGGTGATGAAAGGCGGCCCGCAAGGTGGCGTGCTAACTCCACTTCTCTGGAATCTCGTCATGGACGAACTTCTAACCGCTGACATTCCCAGCAGTATCACCAGGGCGGGCTACGCCGATGACGTTGCCGCGGTCGTCAGCGGACCCGACCCCGCCACTCTGCGCAACCTGATGCAGCAATTCGCCGACAAGGCGGCCGACTGGGCTACACAGCATGGCCTAAAAATCAGCGTCACTAAGACTGTCGCTGTCGTTTTCACCAAGCGCCGTAAGTGGGAGATGAAAAACCTCACTGTCTATGGCAGAAACATCCCCTTCAAGAAGGAGGTCAAATACCTCGGTGTGACGCTAACGCATGACCTGCGCTGGACGAAGCACCTTGATAACGTCATCGGTCGGGCAAAACGCTGCTTTGCCCAGCTGCGCAGAGCCATCGGGCCGACTTGGGGCCTCTCGCCTAGAACGGTCCGTTGGATTTATACCGGCATCATCCGGCCCAGTATCACATACGCGAGTCTCATCTGGACTAGCGTGCTGGAGCAGAAGGCCGCCCGTCAGCGGCTGTACCAGCTTCAGGGCAGCATTTGCCGTGCCATCACAGGTGCGTACCCGTCCACCCCTTACGAGGGGCTGAACACTATCCTTAACCTACCTCCGCTTCACCTATTTATTAGGGCGGAGGCTATGAAGTCTGCCTCCCGGCTTATCAGAGATAAAACGTTAAATAACGCGCCCTCTGGCTTTATGCCAATGAAAACATTAATCCCGCATATGGACTTTGTCCGCCGCGACCTTAACAACATCCACATGGACCTGGGCAATGTGGATAGTCGACCTCCCGCCCTCAACATCAGGAGGGGCTTCAAGACCGCCATCCCTGGCCGAGACAACATTCCGCTGGATGTCGGTGTGAACCGGCGCAGCCAGGGCATTCACTGCTTCACCGACGGCTCGCTGTTCAACGGCCGCGCTGGAGCGGGTATTGCCATTTTCCACGAGGGTAAGATGCTTCTCCAGGAAAGTCTGCACCTCGGTGAGAACACCTCAGTTTTCCAAGCTGAAATTTGCGCCATTGAGCAGTGTGCCCAGCAACTGTTTCAGGCGAACATTAATAATTTTGACATTAATTTCTACACTGATAGCCAAGCTGCTATTAAGGCCTTAACCACTGAGAATATCTCCGCTGCTACAGTATCTCAATGCCACCGCAGTGTGCAATCTCTCTCAGTCCTTAACAGGATTAGAATTATCTGGACACCTGGTCACAGCAACATCCTGGGCAACGAGCTCGCGGACTCTCTCGCCAAGGAGGGCAGCAACCCAGACGGCAACCACCGTCTGATGAGGCTACCCACCCCCAGGTCGCAATTCACCCGCCATATCAACAGGTGGCTCCATCAGCAGCACCAGCTCCACTGGAACAGCTGCACCGAGTACAGGCAGAGCCGCTCTGCCATGCCTAACCTGAACAGGAAAGTCTCTGATTATCTGATTTCGCTTAACAAACCGACCTCAGGGAGATGTGCATGGTCCTAACCGGCCACGGATTCTTCCAGAGACATATATCGTTGCAAACCGGTTGCCCTCCCACCTGTCCCTTCTGTGGCATAGGAGAGGAGACCGCGGAGCATCACGTCACCTTCTGCCCTTACTTCAACAAGGCGCGGCACAAATACCTCGGCCACCCCCAGCGGATGGACGAGCTGACCACCGCGGACAATATCCGAGACCTCCGCGCCTTCGTCCGGGACTCCGGCCGGATGAGGGTCGCCGATGCCTCCACTGCGGACCTGCCGACTACTGGCGGGGACTGGGCGCACCCCCAAGGCTAATCCTTGTGCTCTTTTACCTTGGGGTTGCGATAGGGGCCTCGCGGCCTATTCGCGGCGCCTGCGCCCCCCGTCAGTAGTAAGTAAGTAAGTAAGTAGTTCGCAGATATTATCTGATTCTCATAAAATGAGCCCAATATTTCTTCACCATCTTTATCAGCAATGATATAGGTTGTAGGATTTGTATTTAAAACTTTACTGATAGTAAATTTTTCACTTATTTTCCAATATCCTTTTCTTCCCTTTTCAAACTTATCTTTCCATTTATAGATATAAACAGAGTCACCAACTTTAAAAGGTTTAGTTTTCTTTTTTTCAAACTCTCCAAAAGTAACTTTAACTTTTTCAGGATTGTTATAAGCTTGTTGTGGGCTCATTTCAATCGCCGAATGATATGAATTACTATAATCTTTCACTACGTCTGGTAATATTTGTACCCACTTTTGGTTACCATTCAGACTAAACTGAAACCATAATTTCTTACTTAAAGTTCGATTAAATCTTTCAATTAAAGCGTTTTTGCTCTCGCCATAAATAGAATAAATCTTATTATTATACTCACCATTTGCGTCCTTTTTCCTTTCTTTTCCTTTTTCAAAATGATATAATTTATACATATGTTGATTGTAAAATTCTTTTCCCTCATCAACACACAACCTTTCGCTTTTTTCTCCAAGATTCCTAAAAGCACTTGCAATCTCATCTCCTTTTTTTGGATTTCAAAGGAACTGCCCACGCATACCGAGTAAAACCATCTAATATAGTTAAAATATATTTATATCCCCTTTCGGCCGGCATAGCCATTAAATCAGCATACCAAATTTCATTCTTTTTGAAGTTCATGATTTTTCTATAAAATTTGGGCTTTCGGTATTCTTTGTGAAGAATTTTTGCCTCATCAGAACTTAACCCACCACCACTTAATAACAAACACTCAACACAATTATTTCCATGTTGGTTGTAATTAATTCCTAAACCAAATTTAACTTTAGACTGCAGAATCTTTTTAACCATCCACCAAGTTAATCTTTGGCTTACTGATAACCCCTGTAGATTATCCAACCCTTCAATCATTTTTCTATCAGCTTCATGCTTTAATCTTAATGCTTCCTCGGGTGAGTTCTTGTCGGCATCTCTGTATGCTAAGTCATGATAATATGCTAACCAATCTATACCATTAATGGGAATCGAATCAGGCTTTGGAGTGTCATCTGGATTTAATCGGAGATCGAGTCGAGTCCCGGGTAGTTTACCCTCAATCTTTCGAAAGAGGCTGGAGCACACCTTAAGCGGTGATGATTACCGCCCACCTCCGTCTGCTCTCTGAACCTTATATCTCTCCTTATATTAAATACTTAGGAGCTTGGCTGCGCATTGCCACCTTGTCTTCAAGCTTGTTACCTTCGAACCATAGGTTCGCGGACAAAGTCCGATTGGGAAGAGGAGTTACCTCTGTTCCTTCAAAAGATTTCTCAATTGAAGTGGTACTTGAAGCTGTATGACGGGTTTCAAGCAATTTGAAGGTGTCGCCACTAAAACAGTGACTAGCAAGGACATTGACTTCCTCACTTAGGCCACGAGTAACCTGTAAATGAATAGCCTGGAATATGTAGTTCATTCGTATACTTCCCACTTGTAAAAACACTCGGCAAGCTTGTTAATCCTTTTTGAACATCTAACAACCCACCTTCATGCACGAGTTGATTGCTCATTTTTAATGGCCTTAAAAATACAAGTTAGCACTAATTGTTTTGCGAAATCTTCTATAGATGGTTGTTTATCCTTTTTTGAAATATTATCTGTAGCAACTAAGTACCTTTTATTTGTCCAATGCTCAGACTTTTTAATTTGTTCTTCATTATGATAATCAAAAGAAGAAGCCGGTATAAAACGATCAATATGCAAAAGGCCATTATAATCTTTTGGGACGTAATAATGTTTTGTGAAATTTAACCAATCTATAAAGAAATCAATTGAGCAACCCAAATAAACAATAGATGACATATCTCTTGTTGTATTATTTTTAGTTAATTCAAAATTAATTCTTCTTCTAAAATTATCTAAAACTTTAACATTTTCATTATTTTCTCGCTGCAGCCTACGCTTCTCATTTATTTTTTCTTTATTAATATGATAATAATTTTTTCTTTCGTTTTTATGGGATGCCGCATATTCTTTAAGATATTTATTCAGTTTTTCTCTATGAGTTATTTTATACTCTCTAGATTTAGCATTACATTTTTCTTTATTTTTATAATAATATTTTTTTATCTTCTTTTAAGCATTGATGACATCTAGCCTCATACACATTCTATCTTTACGAAATCTAAACTCAACCAAAAATTTTTCTACACCACACTTAGTACAAATCTTTTTAGTTTCCATTTTATAACAATTTTACTACCGGAACGGTAACATTTGATATTGGCGCAACTAATACTGTACTTGATATGAAAAATCCATTTTTCCGTGTTAGATGGTTATATACAAGAAATGATGGAACACCACTTACAGCTCCCGATATCGCCGACCGCAGTGGGTGTGTTATCGAGAATGATTGGTTTTATAAATGTTTTTCCCAAGCGCAACTAAGAATTAACGGAGCCGAGGTTGAGACAGCTACAAATCCTGCAGAGATTAATGGAGTTCTTAAACATTTAAATTACACTTATTTATCAAAACAGGTTGGTGATAATGTTGGATGGATGCCAGATAAGGGTAATGGTGAATCAGTAATTTTCCCCAATGTACAAAACGCAGCTGGTGCGGATACCCCCGCTTTAATTAATTATCTTAATACAAACATAGTTCCGGCTGTAATTAGATTAACCAACCCTAAAGACATAAACACAGGATTTATAGATCGTCAGAAAAAATTCCCAGTCGCGGTTTTAACAGATGCAACCGCATACGAGCAAGACTTTTCAATCTTTCCACTCTTTGAGTTCTTCTCACCAAATCGGGTATGGAAGGGATTAAAATTTGGGGTACAGTTGCAAATATCTGGCGGATATCAGGGTAGGATACTTTATGGAACTCCAATCTCAACCGATGTAGCAGTTCGTATAGTTTCAATTCAATTAGTTGTTCCAACACTTGAGGTAACTGCTCCACTTCTAACCCATATAAACGATCAGGTAATGAAGGATCAGGAAATATTTTATTTGAATCGCCGGCACTTTATGCGAACAATTAATAACAATCAGGATTCATTCCAGTGGCAGATACTAACATCAAAACGTCGGGTGAGATATATTCTTGTTTGGTTTAAAATAACAAACAGAATTAGCAAACGAGCAAATAGGGATTTATATTGGATTCAATCTGGCGCTGTAGCAAACCAAGCAGCCACGGCAACAGATACCGCAGCTTCTGCAATAAACGCATTTAATCTCCAGAATATTCGCCTACAGGTTGATGATCAATATTATCCGGTTAAAGAAGCCCTTAATCTAAATATAGGTAATAATGATGTTAATGATTTTATAAAATATTATCTAGATTATGTTAAAAACGACGCATATGCAGTTCCTCAGTATACTCCCACCGAGTTTCTAAACATTCATCCGGTGGTTGTTTTTGATCTAACCGCACAGAAAGAAAATGTAGCAAATATCGGTTTGAATTATATGTTGGAGATTAATAAAACCGGAAATCAGGCGGTTGATGCGCATGTTTTGTTTCTAGAGGAATATCCTGCAATTGCACGAGCCGACGGAACCATTGTTCAGGACGCGCCACTTTAGTGTCGCAGGTCTCCGACCGTCGCCCCCGCTGTAAGCGGCGCAGTTCTCCGAACGTCGCGCCATTATTTAAATTATTTCCTTAAAAATGGTAAAAGCAAAACACAATCCTATATTTCCAAATGATCCTTTTCTTTGTTTAGTTATTGGAGGATCAGGTAAAGGAAAAACACACTTTGTTTACGATTTATTAACAACAGATGGAATGTTAGACTATAATAATTTATTAATATATACAAACAAACCTAGAATAAAATATTATGAATTTCTTAAACATGGATTAAAAAACAAATTAAAAAAAGATGTTTTGTTTAGAATGTTAAGAGCATATGAGCAATACGAGGACGACGATGAACCGAAATTCACACTTAATGACATTGAGGAGTTACGTAAAACAACCGCCGAAAAACCAGATAACATAGACATCAAATCTCCAACTGTCACAGTATCAACCCGATTAACACATGATCAAATTCCAAAGCATGATAAAACACTAATTATTTTTGACGATTGTATTAATGACGGCGATCAAGAATTGCAAAAGGAAATTTTTGTTAGTGGTAGAGGAGATGGAATTGGTGCTTTTTATCTAACTCAGTCCTTTAGAGAGTTAGAAGCAATTATAAAAAAGAATGCAAGTTGTTGTGTAATGTTTGATTTAGATAACTACGATTTACACAACAAACGCGCGAGATTTAACCCAGGTTTAGATCCAAAACCATTCAAAAGCATGTGTAAAAATTTGGGATGATAGTCAATACAAACACTATATATTAATCCTAGGTTAGAAAGGAAACACCGCGTCTTAAAAGATTTGATAAATGAAAATAATCACGAGGACGAGGAATAGCACCTTTCCCACTATAAAAATGGTTAAAGAACTGGATACTATAAAACAATTGATTGATAGAACAAGTTCGAAATTTAGCACAACCTTACAATTATAATGACAAACAGCGAGCAAAGGATTCAATTGCGTGATCCGTTACAACTCGATCAAAACCTAAGTTATCAAGTTGGCTTAATATTATTTTCGGTTTTTAATATGGCTCAATTAATTAATTCAACAAATAATCAGTTTAGATATTCTAAACATTCTGGAGCAAATTAAACAACATTTAGTGTTAATCCAGGTGCTTATAGCTATACTGATTTGAATGCATATATAGAAGGAGAATTAACGGCTAATGGTGATTGGGTAGCGGGCGCGATTGTTATAGGGGTTGATTTACCATCAGGCAGATTCACACTATCACTAGGCAGCGGATATCAAGTTGATTTCACAATTGCAAATTCACTTAGAACCATTTTAGGATTTAATTCCCGAATCGTTACCACATCAAGCACCGGCGACACCGTGGGAAATATTGAGGGAGGAGTAAATACAATTAATATAACAACCGATGTTTCAAACGGTGGTTATATAACAGACGATAACGGATTTTTGGTTCAGCGTGGAATCATTTATTCAATCCCCTTTCTTGCTATTCCAATTGGAGAGAAAATGATTGTTGCACCCCAAACCCCAATATATTATCCTTTAAATCAATATAATATTCAATCAATTTATATTAGGATCGTAGATGAAAGTGATAGGTTAATAAGTTTTGGTGGGCAATCAATAACAGTAATTTTACGTATAAAACAGGTTTAACACTGTAAAAATGGGTAATAACAATGTTTTAAAAAAACAATTGGAAAAAGTTCAAAAAGCAAAAGATAACTATGAAGTCGAACTAACAAAATTGAAACAATTACCAGCGGAAAAAACCAGACGGGAGTTACTAAAACCCCCGGCTACAAAACTAACCAAAACCAAGAGTTTTTCAGTAACATAAAATGACAATGAGTTGGAATATGTTTAAACAAAGATATGGAACAGACACAACAAGCAATATTGAATTGACAAATTGGGCAAAGCAATTAAAAATGAAACCATTCAGATGTGTTTTGCGAGATGAGATAAAAGATTTACCGCAATATGGATATTACATTGTCAATATAGAAACGACAAAAGAAAATGGTGTACATTGGTCAGCAGTTTATTCAAAACCTAAAGTTGTTTATTTTTTTTTTATTCATACGCATTACCTCCATTGAAGGAAATAAAAGATAAATTTAACCATACCAAAAATCGATTATGTGGAGATCATCACGAACAGTTTCAAACCTTTGATAAAAGTTATTGTGGACAGGCGGCGTTATATTTTTTATATCGACTCGAAAAGACTAAAAATGTAACCCCCGAAGTATTTAAACAGATTTTGACGTCTATAAAAATAGACTCTTAAAAATGATATTTTCTGGAACACCCTCGTGGAACGGAACAACAAGTAGTGGTGGTGGAGGATCTGGCGGAATCAGTGTTACATTCGGAGATAACCGATATATTAATGAAGATGAAGGTTATAAAAAAACTGAAATTGATTCTAAACTAAATTTAAAAAGAAACGTTGCAGATTCTTATACCAAAACAGAAATCGATAACTCGCTAAATTTGAAAAGAGATATTAGTGATTCATATACAAAAACAGAAGTTGATAATGGGTTAAATTTGAAAAGAGATGTAACCGATTCTTATTCTCGAACTGATTCTGATTCACGTTATGTTCAAACCACCGCAACCGGCACCTTAGATATGAGTAACAATCTAATTATAAATGTTGCAATTACAACAAATAACTCGGTAGTTGATAAGAACTATGTCGATAATCAAGTTGGTAGTCGTAATGGCAATATCAATATGAATAATTTTAAATTAACAAACTTATTATTTGGAACAGAGGACACAGACTCGGTCCATCTAGGCCAAGTCAACGCTCGAGCTAATGTAACTGACGCCGATATTTTTGCCACACCTCTTACATCAAATACTTCAAATCCTGATGTTGTTCTTACGGCGTCTGAAATAACAACAATGCTTTTTAGGTAGCAGATGGAACACTAACAACCCAATTGTCACCAAATACCGGAACCACAACCAATATGGGAATTCAATTTGAATTTTTAGGTTATAACAGAAGAATAAATGAATTAAGAATTACAGGCAGTCCAACAATTGATATCCCATCTGGGTGGTCGGTGCGCGCAAAAAATGTTGCTACAGACGCGTGGACTGTATTACGAACGTCGGGATCGCCAATTCAAGCAACTTCATTAGCATTAACTAATTTAACAGTTAATTTTTGGAAACATTATAGCGTTTTATTCCCAACTGGTGGCACCGCTACACAACCTATCGAGGTTCGTCTAATTCAATTATTTGAACACCGAGTTGAAATTCAAGATCTTAATTGGCCGAATCAAATACTTTCTGCAACCCCGCGGGCATACGTAGACCAACTGGCAACACCAACTTCAAATGGTAGAATGTCTGCTGGTGATAAAAATAAATTAGATAACATTCCCGCGATTGATGCTGCATTATTCGAGCCAGTAATATGCAATTGGACTGGATATCAAAATCCAGCAACCGCTGGCGATATATATCCAGTTGGGTCTTTAATTAGTGACGCTTCTTATATTGATTATCAAAATGGAGCAAGGATTACTCGTGACACCGCAGGTGTAAGTGGTGCTTTACAATTCAATTTCACACATTTTCAAAATATATCTGCGTCTTTCTTTTTCCGAGTTGCTAATGCTACAGGAAGTGGTGCGGACGCTGTTTGTTTTATGCATACTGCCACCAACGTCCAACAAGCGAATTTGGATCTGGATTAACAACTGACGCTGGTTTGATAGCATTTGCGAGTGAGTCGAATGATCGATTTGGTTTGGTTTGGAGTAATAAAAAATCAGACGGATCTACGGTTCGTAACGATGTTCTTAATGATGCAGATCAAACAGTAACCTATGCCAACATTGAGAATGGTGATTGGCATCTATTTGAAATCAATATTCTTAATCAAAGGGTTTGGTATCAATTAAGTTCATACAATGTTTCAACTGATTCTTATACAATAATTGGGCAAAATGTTTTTACTTATGATAGTGGAACTTGGGGAACTTTAGATAAATCTGGAACTCTTATGGGTTTTGGTGCTCGAACCAGAGGAGCAGATGCTGCACATTTTATTCGTGGTGCGGTTGTGTGTGGTAGTACATCATTTGGTTATAATTTTCCTTCTACGGCTTATTTAGAAAAACCGCCTGTTGCGATCAGCTAAGGCTGCGTTCCTTCGGAACGATCTAAATATTTATATATAAAATGGCTTTTAGTAGAACCTCATCGATAAGACAAAATAATGTTATTATTCCAATTCCTAAACAAGAATCAAATATAAAAACTTTTAAATCTCATACCAGGATTTTATTTAGTGGAGTGAATGTTCAGGATAATAAGAAACTTCAAGAATTAATTAAACTGTTAAAAAATCATATTATACTCCAAGAGTTTTGGTAGGTTGGATTTAAATGGGAGAAAAAAGAAAGGATAACTCCAATCCAATACTTATTGAGCTCCGGACAGATTCCCAAAGAGCGCGGGGAATTCATTTTGGTGTTATTAAAAATAGACGAAAATGTCGGTGTCTGAGGCTGATAGAAAAGAGCGAGACCTATTTAACCAACGTAAATGACGCATGTTAAGTAATGTGGATAGAATAAATTATGATTATGACTTTCAAACCATATCAGAAATATGGATTTTTTCAATATTGATTTTGGAAGTTTATCGATGTTATGTGTAATAGTTTTGGGTATTTTACAATCGGTTCCAACCCTTAATTTATCTCAAATGTTTTTAGGTATTTTAATTGGTTCAATATCAGGTTTTGAATTAATAAGAAACTTATCAATTCTTTTGGCAGTTAAATTATATCTTAAAAAAGAAAGGATAAATATAAGTCACTAAGAGATGTTGCTAAACAATACAAAAATCATTTACATTTATATGTGCAAAAAATATTAGATGATGGAGAGATTACAATGCATGAGTTAACAACCGCGGTTGAGTTATATGATAAATATCTTAAATATAGAAATCGAATTTTAGATGTTGAAACTTTTACTGATATGGAGTTGAAAGAATTAAGACTTGACAGACCTATGAGTGCGAGCTTTCGGGGCGACAAACTGAATCCTCCGCCTATAGAAACTTTAGAATACCAACCTGAGGTTATACCTAAGGTACTGGGGTACAAAGCCCGCGGTCAGGTAGTACTGTGGAACTTCATCGGACGGAGTCCGCGTTCCGGAGGAACGATGTCGTGTAGTTTTTTAAATGTGTGAGTTATATATTCTTCCCAAAGTGGCAATTCTCTTGTAATTATAGGTTTAAATTTTTTATCAATACATAAAAATTCCAACGACTTTTTTAATAAAATTTCATTAGGTATGTTACCTATTCTTATAAACTTTGTATTCTCTCGCATAAGAAAATTGAAATAATATCCAACTAAAAGTAAAATCCTTTCAGCGTCTTTCGAACTTAGGTACCTTTATTTAAATGAAAAAATTTCTTATATAAATAAACATTATTTCCGGGGATTAAAATTGGATGAGATATATCTCGTGTAAGATTTTTTATAATTGAGTTTTCAAATAGTAATATGAGTTTTCAATCTTTTTTGTTTTTTTTCAAATTGATATATCTTAGAGCATGAATAACACATGTGATATATATCCCCATTTGCTGTTTGACCTCTTGCCATAGTCACATTACATTTTTTTACATTCGTAAATGTCTTTCATTTTTATGATTATTTTTTTATATTAAAAATGGAAAGTTGGTTCAAAACCGATTCTAATGTGATTAATTTTCTCACACCCAATATGTTGGAGCCAAAGGAGTATGATATAATTTGTTTGAGACAGGTTAAATTTATTGGAATTCAATCAATATTTTTACAATTGGATAGGGATAGGGTTTTATGTCTAAGCGACAATGATGTTAAAAATTTTCCAGTATTAGTTATTAACAAACCGAAAAATTTTATTATGAAATACAGTCTGGATAGTGGTTTGCAATTTAAACTAAGAAATTAAAAAATTAAAAAGGTCGACAGGACTGTAAGATTAGCTTCTGTTTGGGAGGATGACTCCGAGTAAGTTTAAATTTTTATAAGAAAAGGGCGACTCTAAAAATCTCTCTCTGTGCTTACAACAAAGAAATGAATGATATTAATAAAAAAATAAATATTATTATCGATCAGAAATATAGTGATTATGGTGACGATATGTTTCCTGTTCGATATGAGTTGGATAAAAGAAAGCGTTTTATTAGATCTGCAATTGCTTATGCTGAAACGGTTATTGAAAATAAAATCGACCGTCTTGTTAGACGAATAAAAATACTTAGAAAAGAAGTAAAAGAATGTTTGAGTTTTCCATCTGACTGTGAGGACAATTGGTGTTTTAAAAAAAATACGAAATGGAAATGCATATATTACTTAAAGAATTACATGCTTTAGTTTTTTTAATTTTTTATAAGTGCTAGTTCATCAATATCAAACTCAAAACAATTATAATCAACATCAAAAAGTAAACTGTTATAATATTCTATTGTGTGTTCGTGTTCTGGTTTGTCATCAAAATAGTTTTTCAAAGAATGGTTTCATAACTCCGTTTTTATCCGGTTTTTCTCTTTTATATGTGTTAATTGATGGTGTATATGTTTTTGATATGACACCTTGACCAATTGTTATACCACCCTCAAACGATCGTTTCCAAGGTGCATTATTATCTACTTTTATTGATTGACCATCATATAAAGTTTTAAACGATGCAAAATTAACCCTATCGTTTGCACACCCTTTAAATGTTTTTTCTCTTCCATTACAAAATCGTCTTTCAACAAAAGACAATATTTAATTTTAGGAGCGATAAAATATCCGAATATAATTCCACCCTCTCCATAATCGGTTTTTCCTTGACTTAAATTATTTCCGACGTGTCCATTTTTATTTAATGTATCCCAGTGTTTTTTATGTATATATAACGAATCGGTATCTCCTTAATAAATTTCTGGAGTCTTTGATCCGTCGATTGATGTGATAAAATTATTCATGGTCCTTCTTGAATGAGCTAAAATAAATATATGCCTAGTTGTGCCGGACAAAGACCTGTTGTAGGATTATCGTCTTCTTCAACATATTCTTGTGTGTCTTTCTTTTTTTTCTACATAATATAAGTCGTCACATATTTTCTCATACGACTTAATTGTGTCGTCGTATTCTTTTTTTATGTTTGTAAATTCCAGAGATGTGTTGTGAAAGTAATGTCTCTTTGAACTGTTTTACCATATAATGAATTTAGTAATGTTTTTACCAATTCAGATCCCGCCTCGTTATTTTCTTTTTTAAATACTTTTCTCATTTCAAAAAGGTTTGTAATATAATTCTGAAAAGGAGAGAAATCGTAATTTTTCTCATATACAATTCCACTATATATCTTTAATATTTTTCCACCCATTCTTACAATTTCTTGTATGTCTACCGAACATAGGGTGTCGATTACCTTTCCGTTTCTAAACCTATTCAATGTTTTTGTTTCATTTGCTTTTGTTTCTGGATTATAAAATTTTTCTTTGTCTTTAGATGGCAGATGTTGGAGAAATACAGTCTTAGGATTCTCGTACATAATCTTTAAAATCGCTGTTTTTGGTCTAAAGCTTTGTGAATTAAATTGTGTCAAAAAATATTTTTCCTCGCTTATATCAAAAACTCTGGCGGTTTTTGCTCTTGGGTATTCACTATCTTTATCAGACATGGCTGATGGGTACAATGAGACTCCATCAAAATTCATTAAGCTGTGACGCGACCCTTCTTGTTCGGTGCTGACAGCTATGCACTTATCAATAAATGAGTCTACGTAGCAAGAAAGCTTAGAATTTTAACTTCGACTGATTGTATTTGACCGTATTATATTATTTATTTGAAGACAAGAGTTAACTGTTGCTGTTAAATTATTGGTAGTAAGTACTAAGTATGGCGAATAGGCACAACGCGGCGGACAAACCAACAGCACACACGAGCCCAGCGAGACAAGAAACACTAGAGAACAAAAATGCGAAACAACCCACTTTTAAATAATACAATTCCCGTATTTCTATGAATGATACAGTAAAACAAATTTTATGTATAAATATAGAATAAATTTAAGATTCGTTTAATAAATAGTAGCTAGAGTAGTAATATAATACTAAAAAGGCATTAATAACACTATAATATTTTCAGAAATAAATATCAACATCGTTACACTCGCCTCTCCTCAAAAAAGCAATACAGCTACTTACAGTAATATCGAAGCACATGACCAAAATTTAATAACGATATAAACTTATCTATTGGCTATTGACGGAATTTTAATTATAGGCTCAATTGGCCCGGAAAGTTGGCAACAGCAAATCGACACCATTAGAAAAAATCGACACATTGGCAAAAATCGAACACATTGGCAAAATCGAACACATTGGCAAAAATCGAACACATTGGCAAAATCGAACACATTGGCAAAATCGAACACATTGGCAAAATCGAAGCAATATTCGAACAACGAACGATCAATAGCTGGTATACCTGTAACAATATTCAATAATCAATATTTTTTTGTATTTTTGAAAATATTTTGTGACAACTGTCAAAAGGAAATATAAAATGCAAATGGCCAATAGAGTTAAATACACGGCAGCAACTGTAATTCAACGGTGGCAAATTCAAAAGACCGGCGGCAAATTCGAATGTCTCGGCAGCGCGGCGACAGCTTCGCCGACACAGACTGCAGCCCAACGGCCACAGTCAGACTGAACTCCTATCTAACTAAGCCATTTCTAGACAAACCTAACTAGGATCAAAAAACCCAATCCGAGGATTAAGGGCTATGATCGCGGCAATAAAATAGACTAACCTACGATAAATTTAAGATGACATTTGACAATTGAATAATGGAACCCCTAACAGGCGTGCAGAACACAGGCACACAGCACACGACACGTCAAAATTCCTACTCCTCGCTACCTTTACCAAAAAGATTAGCCAGCAAGGAACGAAACCTGATGGGCGGTCTAATTGCGCGACCAGACCTTGTGGTTGTGACAGCTGGCTGTTCTTGAGTGGCTTGCTCGTGCTGTTCTGAAACTTTCTGTTCTTGTGCTACTGGTGCCTCAGGTTGTGGTTGCTCTGTCGCTTGTGCTTCAGTTCTGACTTTATCTGGCAAATTTTCTGCAGGTTCCGTGTGTGGCTGCACGGTGTGTTCTGTGACTGGCTCAATGGCTTGCTCTGTGATTGGCTCAGTGCTTTGCTCTGTGATTGGCTCAGCAACATGTTCTGTGATTGGCTGAGTGATCTGTTCTGTGATTGGCTGAGTGATCTGTTCTGTGATTGGCTGAGTGATCTGTTCTGTGATTGGCTGAGTGATCTGTTCTGTGATTGGCTCTGTTGCCGAATCTGCTACTGTTCCTATGGCTGGCTCCGTGTCTGGTTCAGATACCGACTGAGCACTCTGATGCTGGATGGAGTGCTGACTCGGAGGAGGAACGGTCTGCTGCTCACCCGGACAGACTGGACCCAGATCGAATCCTGACACCCAATCAGAGCAGTCAGAACTACAGCTCAACTGCCTAGAGTCTTCATCACCCTGTCCTAACCTCGAGGAATGAGGCATCCTCGCAACCAATTCTAATCTAAACCTGTCGGCGACATCCTGATAACTAGACTGGCGAATGCACCTTTTCATACGATCTACATTGTAAATCTTGTGGCTCGGATTCGGAGTTTTAAACTGATTCTCACACGCTAACTCAGGAACTAACCGATAATTTCTCTCTGAAATTTTCTGCGCGACCTTGTACGGCCCAAGCCAGACCGAAGGATCGAGGCCCTTGTGGTCGGGGTTTAACACCCACACGAGCTCTCCTACCTCAAAACTAGATTTAAACACTGACCGATCGTAGGCCTCCAGGACCCCGGGTCCTGCACGCAATGGCGTGGTGAACTATCTGTGCAGTATGAGACTGGTATGGCCTTAATCCCAGCCAGCGATGCTCACACCTGCCTCCCCTGGCGGGCTGATAGCTCTAGAGACTCTGTCTCCTGATTTTCACCTTGCAAGGCGCACTTCGAAGGGTACTCGTCCCGTGGGTGTTAAGGCAGGCCCCCTTGGGCCCTGCCGAGCTGATTCGTTGGCGCCGGGTCCTGGTGTGACCATAAACGCACCCTCTAATGTCCCAGTGTAACTCCGTGCTGATGGACGCTTGGCCAGGGAGTAGTCTGGTCGCTAACGGTTCCCCTTGCGCTTTTGGGTCCCCCCGCAGGGTAGTATTTTGCTTTTTGGGGGCCTGCCGCTTGGTTTGGGGTTGCGGCCTTGCGGCTCTTTGCCTGTGTTCTGCAGGAAGTCCCACCTTTTTACTTCCAGCCAATGGCTTCTAACCGAAGTAACAAACCGGCTGTGGATGACACAGTGCCTCCGGCCTCGGCTGGGGCCGTGGACTCCTCGGCCATACCACCTGCTACCATCGGGGACGCCTCGGCGAGACCCGTGGAGCCAACTCTGAGCGGTGCCTCCGAGAAGACACCTGCTACTCCAGCTGCTAAGAAACGCAGCACCACCTCTGGAGCTGCCCGCCGTCGACTTAACAAGGCGAGGCGGGCCAAGGAGGGCGGAAGCCAAACCGGTGCCAGGGGCCAACGGCCCGCGGCAGCGGAAGCTTCCCAGTCTGGGGCGGTGGCGGAAGAGGGCCTCGAGCCCACGGAAGCCCCTGCCCAGGATAGGGAGGCCGATGCAGCCGGGAGGGTGGACAGCCCACCTGAAGAAAGCTCCACTGACCCCCGGGCCTCCTACGCTGATGCGGCAAAGAGGCAACTGGCGGTTGTCATCCTGGGAAAGGACGCGCGCCTGTCTCCCGATCAGCTGAAGCAGGTGAGAAGTGCCGTTGATGGCCTCCTGTGGAAGCAAACTCTGAAGGGCACGCCTCTGAACATTCATTCGAATGCGACGAGGGACTAGTGCCTTCTCATTTGGCCCAGTGATGCTGACTCGGGTCGGCGGCTCCTTGAGCTGCTGCCCGAGCAGAGCTGGGACCTCAACCTAGCCTTCTGCAGAGAGGACGAGCGCCCCCGGACCAAGAGGCATCGAATCTGGGTCCCGGCCAGGAGCGTTGTTACCTCTGCTGACGAGCTCCGGAAAGGACTGCTAGCAGTCAACCGGGAGCTTCCCGCCGCGGGCCTAGTGGTGCATGACACCCTTAAGCGCACCGACGGCACTGGCTTCACAGCCATCCTGGGGCTGTGGGCTGTCGGACGCCTGGATGAGGCGTTATCCACACGGCAGCTTCATCAACGTCGGCCTTTGGAAGCTGCGCATCCGCTCCTACGAGGCCGACCCTCCCCGTGGCAGTGAGCAGGGCGGGCGGGATGCGGAGGCGGCCGGGGCCGAGGCGCAAGCCTCTGCTCAGACTGCCAAAGCAAACCGCCCTGCCCGGCAGCACGGCCGCGCGGGCAAAGCTGAGCGCGCTGCTGAGGGCGGAGGCGACCGACGCCCGGCGCGCAGCACCAAGCGGCGCGGCCTGTACCAGCGTGCAGCTGAGGCAGTCCGGACCGCCAAAATCTCCCAGCTGAGGCGAGAGGTCGCCGGGACGCCTAGGCGCACCAGTTCGTCCAGGGAGGGTGGGGACGTCCCAGCTGGGCCCAACCCCTCGGGGCAGGGCCGACCTGGTGTACCTGGTGTCTGCAGATCAACACCCAGCACTGCGTGGCGGCGTCGGTCAACCTGATGCGCACGGCAGAGCAACAGCTTCCGGGCCTGGTCTTCGTACAGGAGCCCTGGATGACTAAAGGTAAGCCAAATAATGTGCCATCTGGCTACCACTGTTTTTGCATGGCGGGCTCTCAGCCTCGCCCAAGATCTCTGGTCTTTGCTGCAAAAGCTTTTGAGGCATGGATGAGACCTGATCTCTCGACTGGGGACATCTGTGTTGTTCAAATCAATAACCTCATTCCCAATAAACCTGTGCTGGTAGCTTCTGCCTATTTCCCGGGCGATGCCCCAGTTGTCTGCGACGCGTTAGTCAACCTTACTGACTATGCTGCGTCCCATCGGTTCGAGCTGCTCATTGCAGGGGATGTGAACGCACACCACCTGCATTGGGGCAGCAAGAACATCAATAGCAGAGGCGAGGAGCTGCTGGCCTATGTCAGCAGCACTAACCTCAACTTCTGTAACGTGGGCAATGCACCAACGTTCAATAATGGGCGGTGGGCCGAAGTCAATTACACCACCATCGCCTCACCCGGACTGCTTTCCGCAGTTACGGGCTGGCGAGTGTGGGACGAGGACTCGCTCTCGGACCACCGCTTTATCCGCTTTTGCATTGGGCCGACCAAGCAAAAGCCTAAGGTCACTTGGAGTCGGAACGTCAGGAACACCGATTGGGCCGCCTTTGGCTCGAAGCTGAGCCGCGGCCTTCGGGATCTTGACCCCCCAGTGACCTCTCTGACTGCCAGGTGGTGGACGATCTCGCCTCCTCCCTGGGCGGGGCGATCACCACTGCCTTTGAAGCAGCCTGCCCCTAAAGGCCTATAAAGGCAAGAAATCTGCTCCCTGGTGGAACCCAGAGCTCGGGGCCCTTCGGCGCCGAGCCAGGACCCTCCAAAGGCGAGCGCTCAAAACCAAAGACCCATCTGACAGAGAGGCCTATACCCGTGCGATCCACGAGTTTAAGGGCCAAGTCAGAAGGGCCAAGACGGCCAAGTGGCGCCAATATTGCGAAGGGCTTGAGGGCTCTCGCCCCGTAGCCCGCGTGGTTAAGGCACTCACTAATGACCGTTTTTCTAAACTCTCTGTTGTGAAGAGACCTGACGGCTCGGTCACAGAGAGTTCGGAAGAGACTCTAGAGCTCATGCTCAACAGTTTTTTCCCTAAATCTCCGACTCAGCAGGGCCCGCCCGACCACACAGTGGGAGGGCAAGGCCTAGCAAAGTCTATGATCACCAAAGACCGCATTATTAGAGCGGCAAGGTCCTTTAACCCGTTCAAGGCGCCTGGGCCCGACGGCATCTACCCAGCGTTCTTGCACGAGGCGGTGAAAAACCACCGCTTCCTGGACCTGCTCTGTCGTCTCCTTCGAGCTTGTGTGGAGCTGGGCTATGTACCAGTTGCATGGAGAGAGGCCCGGGTGGTCTTTATCCCCAAGCCTGGAAAGAGCGACTACCAATCGGTGAAGGCCTTCAGGCCTATCAGCCTCACTTCTTTCTGCCTCAAGCTCCTCGAGAGACTGGTGCTTTGGCGCCTACTTTCGGTCGAGCTGAAGCGCTTCCCACTCTCGCAGAACCAGCACGCCTTCCGCGCGGGCAGGTCAACCGAGAGTGCTCTCCATGTCATTGTTGACTTCCTGGAGAGGGCCGTTCTTGGCAGCGGCTTTGCCCTCTCGCTTTTCCTGGACATTGAGGGGGCCTTCGACAACGTCATCTTCGAGGCCTTTTGCAGAGCCCTGGAATCCAGGGCCACGCACCCTCACCTTGTCCGGTGGATCATGTTCATGATCCGAAACCGCACTGTTGTGGCCCACCTGAGCGGCAGCTCTCTTTCGGTGCCTGTCCTGAAAGGGGGCCCCCAGGGCGGCGTTCTCACCCCCGTTCTCTGGAACATGGTCATGGATGAGTTGCTTTGCAGTGATCTCCACGACCCCATTCTCAAGGTGGGCTATGCCGATGATGTGACCATCAGAGACCTTCTGCAGGGCTTTCTGGGACGAGCGGAGCGTTGGGCAGACCAATGTGGCCTTAGACTCTCAGAGTCGAAAACCACAGCAGTCATGTTTACCAACAAACTGCTCTGGACCATTAAGCCCCTCACCCTCTATGGAAAGAATATTTCCATGGAGAAGCAGGTCCGCTGCCTGGGCCTCACTCTGGACCACAGGCTTAACTGGACTCCGCACATTCAAACTAAAGCCAAAAAAGCCCTGGCTGTACTGGCTCAGATCAGGCGCGCCGTGGGCACCACCTGGGGGCTCACCCCCAGGAAGCTGTGGTGGATTTACACTGCCATCATCCGCCCCTCGATCAGTTACGCCAGCCTCGTGTGGGCTAGCGGCCTGAGCGTCAAGAGCAACCTCGACGCTCTCTACAAAATCCAGGGCAGAGCCTGCCGCATGACTATGGGCGCTCCACCCTCTACTCCTTTTGAAGGCATGAATGCCTTCCTCTGTGCCCCTCCTTTGGATATTTATATCAAAGGAGAGGCGGCGAAGAGCACCCGGCGTCTTCTGGATGCTGGGGTGGCCTTCAAGAAAGTGCGGGCCTTTAAGAAGCGGTCGCTTATCCCGCACTCTGACCTCTGCCTCAAGGCTCTCGAGGAGTGTGGCGGGCTCAACATCCTCACGGACTCGATCCCAGCCACCCTTCTCCTGAGCCAAAGGTATAAGGTTACCATTCAGCCTCGACACGAGGCGAGTGACAGCTGGAGCGACTCTGAAGTCCACTGTTACACTGGCGGCTCTATGAGGCATGGTCTTTCAGGCTTCGGAGCTTGCGTCTTCTTCAAGGGAGAAGTGGTGTGGAACTACTCCCAGCACACTGGGCTCAACTCCAGTGTTTTTCAGAGCGAGGTGCTTGCCATCAGCTCCTGCGCGGCAGAGCTGCGCCGAAGGCAGCTTAGCGGCCGGAAATTTATTTTTCACTCTGACAGCCAAGCAGCCCTTCGGGCCCTCTGCCGCAGCACCGCCAGCTCCAGGTCCGTCCTGGACTGCAACACCCAGCTCAACGGGCTTGCGCTAGGCAACCAGGTGGAGCTCAGATAGATCCCGGGCCACGCCGGCTTCCTCGGCAACGAGCGCGCTGACCTGCTGGCCAAGGCTGGCTCCGCCGGCGCGCTATTGGGGCCGGGCCCGGGTGCCCCCATCCCCGCCTCGGTGATCAATTCCCGCGTTAAGCGCTGGGCTGACGCCGAGCATCTCCGCAGGTGGCACGACACCCGGAATTGTAGGCAATCCCGTGCGGCCGTCCCCTGCCCCTCTCCTCTCCTGCGTAGAGCCCTCCTCAGGCTCAACCGCAGAGACCTCAGAGCAGTTAGCATGGCCCTCTCCGGGCATGGCTGCTTCTCTCGCCACCGCTTCCTTCAGGGCCAAGTACCCGAGGAGCGGTGCCCCTTCTGCCGCTCAGGCAGTGAAAACGCCGAGCATTTTATCTGCCACTGCCCGGTTTTCACCAGGGCCAGGCTCACTCACCTCGGGCCAAACCCGGTTCTCTCCGACGTTTGCAGGCCCGAGAGCATCCCGCTGCTCGCCCGGTACCTCAGGGACACCGGACGAGCTGATTTCTTCCCCACCGTCGGTGAGGAGGACCGCGCTGCAGGCGAGACCGACGGGTCCCCCTGAGCGACACCACTTCAACGGAAGTCGTTGGTCGCCAGGGGCTAGCGGAATGGGCGGTCTCCTCCGCCTCCCCGCTGCATCCGCCGGACGCCCCCTGCAGCTAAGTCAAGTTAAGTCAAGACCGATCGTAGTACCTCTTCTGTCTAGACTGCGCCTTCTTCCTAACAGCTCTGGCGGTGGCAGAGGCTTCAACTAGAGTTCGGTGGAGCAGGTGTGCATAACTGGCTGGGTCATAGCGCTCTTGCCTAGGTGGGTTGTACATCAAATCTAGCGGCATCTGGAATTCCCGGCCTAAGAAAAGCTTGGCAGGCGTCATGCCGGTGGACTCGGATTCTAATGACCTAATGCTCATCCCTGCGCATCTCGCGGCAAAAGGCCAGGTCACATGCCTTTCAGCAGTGACTGCACGGACTTGACTTTTGATGGTTTGAATCGTACGCTCCACTTTGCCATTGGCCTGAGGGCGACGGGCAGTAATTCTAACAGTGTCAATTTCTAACAAGCGGGTTAACTCGGCTACAATGCTATTGATAAACGCTGTCCCATTGTCCGAGACCAATTGCTCCATTGTGCCGTAGCGAGCAATCCACTCCGTCAGGATCGCTGCTGCGGTTGTCTCAGCAGTTACGTCTCTCACAGGAATGATTTCTAAGAATCCAGAAAATCTGTCTACCATGACAAGCAGATATCTGAATCCATCCTGTTCCGGAAATGGCCCACAATGGTCTACATGGACAACCTGATTCGGATATCCCGCTAGAGTTGGCAGCATCGGTGCTTTGTTCTTGCGTTTGTTTTTCTTAGTTCTGGCGCAAATCTCGCAACTGGCAACGACACTCTTGACAACTGTTTCCAGGTTGAAAATTTGGAAGTTCTTCTTTAAGATACCTAATGTCTTCTTGACTCCGGAATGGTTGATCAATCTGTGGTAAGAGGTCACTAATTCGTCTATGTTTGCACTCTCCGGAATGACAGTCAGTTTAGCGGCAGGCTTCCTTTTCTTAGCTGGTCTATTTCTAACTAGTACATTTTCTTCCACCGACAGCTCACCAAACATGGCCCATAAGGCTCTCAGCTCCCGGCTATGGCCTTGAAGCTCCTGCTTGGATAACCTTTCCTCTCTGCCCGCTACCGCGTCTCTAAGGTACACCACGTCAATATTCGATTCCTGCGCGCTGCGAATCCATTCTCTTTCTTTCTGCTCAGCTTCTTCCTCATCTTCACTCTAACTATCCGACCCAGAGTCTATGGCGGCTACATCGGATCTACCCGGGTCCTCCACTTGAACAGCATGAGCCGCAGCTGGGGACCGGGTCTCTGGTTCACTCCCAGCTGTGTCCGTGCCCGCAACAGGAGTTGGGGCGGCTAAGTGCTCGCTGCCGTGGGCTAACTCATTAACTTCAGTGAAACGCTCAGTCTGAATAGCTAAATCTACTACCGGCTTGTTTTGCGCGGCGACCGCAAATTGGGACTCAGTTTCCAGGGTCTGGCTACCCGTGGAGGCGAGGGTCTGGGTGCTACTATCGACGCTGATGCGGTTGGCTTTGACTTCACTAGGCTCCGATGGCGCTACATTTTTACCCTTCTGGAACTTGGCTTTGAAATCTGGGATCAAGCTGCAGGTTGGGCAATCGAAATGGTCTGCTCTGAACTTGGGATTTCGACTGAAGATGTCTGCGTTAACGTGATCTAGACCGGCTCTGTGGTTCACTTGGAAATCGTACTCCGCTATCCTTAAAGTTCCTGAAACGCATTCTCGTGAACTTGGCGCCAGACAAATTTCTCCGAACTTTTGGCTAAGGCGTACAGGGGCGTGGCTATGATAGAAAACCTGGGGACGAACTTTCTGTAATAATTAGCAAACCCCAGAAAGGATAACAGCTGTTTTTTTATCCCTAGGAGTACACCACTGTCGCACTGCTTCCGTCTTGGTGGGGTCCGCTTCGATCCCTCTCGAGGAGACCACGAATCCCAGAAACCTAAGCCTGTCTTTGAACAATTCACATTTTGATGGCCTGATCTTCAAATTAGCTTTCCTAAGCTGCCAGAAAACTAGCGCTAGGTGGGATATCATCTCATCATTATTCCTAGCTTTGATGATGATGTCGTCAAGGTAAATCAGGCTGACTCGCAACAGCAGTGGTCTGAAAACCTTATGCATAAGCTTAGCAAAACTGGCTGGGGCGGTCTTTATCCCGAAGGGAACAACGGTCCAACGGAAAGTCCCCTGAGGGCAGGAAAACGCGGTGAGATCGCGGTCAGCTTCCCTGATTCCTACTTGCCAGTACGCGCTCGTCAGGTCTAAGCTGCTGAATACGTTGGAGCCCGCCAAACTATCGAATGACTCTTCTATCAGCGGCAGAGGAAATGAGCACGGCTTTATGTGCTTGTTTAGGGCGCGGTAGTCTACGCACAGGCGATACGTACCGTCCTTCTTTTTCACAAGCACAATTGGCGAAGACCAGTCAGAGTCACACTCCTCAACCACTCCCTGGTCTAAAAGCTGGGCAATATGCTTGTCTAAGAACTCTTTCTGGGCCGGCGTTGTCCGCCTGGACGGTTGGGAAATCGGGCGGCAACTCGGGTCTTTGAGCTCGATCGTCATCTCATGCAGCGTGGTCTTGCCTAGATCTGTTTCGGACTGAGAAATTTGACTAAGGAAATAATTTAACATTTTGACGGTGGTATCCAGCTGCTTCTTAGTTAGGTTAGAGTCTAGCAAATTGAACTGGTTCATTAGCCACTTGGCTGTTCCTGGGTCTGGGTAGGGTAGTCTTGCCAGCTTGTCGTTAAGCAGATCTACCTTGTCGAAGCTGAAATCGCTTTCGTTTAGCCGGGTGCACACCACGCTCTCGTCGTCCCCTAGCTTCTTAAATGACGCTACCTCCTCACCCTTGGCAACAGTAATCTCTTCTTCATTGCTATTCAGGACCCTAACTAACACGTGGCCGGTGGGGCTGACCTGGTCTAGAGAATTAGCGACCACGATGGCCGAATCTGAATTGAACAGCCTCGCGCTGATAACCCCATGGGCGTTGCTCTCGGCGTCTATGGCTCTAGCTGGGACCAGGGCTTCTGAGCGCGGCGGCAGGACCGTGTCGCAAGCGGCGACCACACGGTTCACGCTACAGATGTCACTAGATCCCCACAGGGTTGGGACATGCTCCCCTGCACAGGTCACACGGTCACAGGCCATGTCCATGACAATTTGGAAACTGCTGCAGAAATCCAGTCCTAAAAGCGTCTCACTCAGGGAGCCATCGATAACTAGGAAAATATGCTGCTTCCTCAGTTTGCCTAAGCTCAACTCACACTCGAGCTTTCCCAGGATTTCTGAGCTGGCTCCGTTGAACCCAGTCGCAGTTCGCTGGATTTGGGCGGGGGTGAAGACATTATTGATGGGATCCGCCTCTACTAGCCTGTCTCTCATCTTGGGGCAAATCAGCGATGCATTGGCTCCAGGGTCCAAGAGGGCCACGGTCTTCGTCTCTCCGATCTCGATCTGAACATAGAATCCCGCCTTGTAGTGGGGCAGGTCGGAAGAGGCCTCCGCACACTTGGGGTCTACCGAATCTGCAGTCACGCTGATGGCCCGGTCCCTGGTCTTTCCAGCGTCAGCAACTCGGCCGAAGGTCACATGGGTGCCCACTAGCTGGTGGTTTAAGGCCAGGTCCATCAGGGGCTGCACTAGCTGGGACAGGTGCACGAAAACTGAATCTCCGATTTGGGAGGACCGGACGAACCCGTAGGAATCCTTCCAGTGGGTCACTACCCCCCTCTCTCTGGGCGGTCTCGGGCTCGACTTCCCTCTGTCCTTTGGGTCGACGAACGGCTGCGGAGCCCTGAACTTCGAAGGTGGCGCACTGGCACCCGGCTCTTTGGGATAGGGACACTCTGCGATCAGATGGTCTGTCTCCCCACACCTAAAGCACTTCGGTGGCCTACGGTTCTTGTGATTATAGTTACTGGAGTTCAGGACATGCTGCGGTGGCTGAAAACTCTGGGCTCCAGGGTGTCTATTGTCGTTTACTGTCGTTTGCTGTTGACTTGACTGTTTCTTTTCAAGCTCCTTGATCCTTGCCTTCAGGGCTTGGATCTCGTCTGACTCAACACTACGGACTTTCGGCGGTTCTGCTAATTTGAGTAATTGCCTAGTTTGGGCGGCGTCTCGGGCCCTGTTTAAAAGTCTTTCGAGAGACGGCCTTGGCTTCTCTTGCAGCAAATTGATTAACTTTTCTGCGATTGACTTGTCAGTTAACCCATAGCAAAATCGCGTCCTAACTAAAGGCTCGTACTCATTGCGGCTTAAGTTCGCAGAGTAAGCAAGGCTAACGAGGCGATCGAAATATTCTTGAATACTTTCAGACTGCAGCTGCTGGGCGGATGTAAGCTCTATATAAAACTGGTCCACATGCGTTGGTTCGCCGTACCGACCCTTAAGCTGCTTAACAGCGGTTTCGAAAACTTTCTCGTGCAGTCTCTGGTTATAGAAGTACTCTTGGCACTCTGGCGACAACGATGACAGCAGTACAGCTGTCCAGTGCTCGCGTCCTATGTTATTCGCTTCTAAGTACAGGCTGAACTGGGTCCACCAAATTTCGAATTTCATTTTGGGCGAATAGGCGGCTGGGGGCCTGAGCCGAGGGCTCGACTTTGAATACTTAACATTGTCACGGATCTCTGCCAAAGTCCTGGCCAGATCGCCCAAAGAAGTCTCGGACTCCTGCAGGTCACCTTCATCTGTCTCCGCCTCGTCATCACCAGCTGTCTCTGACAATTTAATTTTACTGCCAACTGTCTCGCTTCTACCTCCTAGCTCTGTCTCTCCACTTCTGCCTCCTGGCTCTGTCTCTCCACTTCTACCTGTCCTAGCTCCACTCGCTGCTGGTTCCTCTGTACTTGGCTTGGCTACCGACTCGGACTCTACCATGACCTTGGCAGCTAAGTATTACAGACTACTGAGTACAGACACACTGACAGGCAATTAAAAAGAGGAACCCAGCAAGAAAAGAGCTAAAAATAAAATAGAAAGTGGCAGTTTATAAAATAACCTAGCTATTGAGTCTCAATCTGTAAGCAATCCTATTATAGTTACTGCCACAATAGGCCCTATTCTACTTGACAAAACTAATGAATTCAGTCTTAACTGCGACGCTGGACCGCGGGTCCGGCCGTTGAAGGAGCTCGCCGCTCGCCAGGTCACTCGGTTCACCGCTCGGTTCGGTCTGTCGCAGCTCAGCTCGACTCGACTCGACTAGACTCAGCTCGACTCGACTCGACTCAGCTCGACTCGTCTCGGTCGCTGACGCTGCTCAGCACTGGCCGGCGTTATCGATGGTCACCGCTGGCTGTAGGCTTAGGCTGAAGTCGCAGGCTGATGAGTGATGACAGATTGCACTTGCACTGTTGACTGCAGTAGGCCCTCGCGCAGGTTGCAATCACAGGCAGTGTCCAATTGTAGCTGCAGCGGGCGCTTTACCGGTGCGGCGCTCTCAACTCAATTAAAAATGAGGAGTACTCGCAGGCAGACAGACAAAAACACGATCCGATGACTCAGCAGACTTGTTGACAGATTTTGCAGAATTAGGCTGGCCTTGGGTTGGTACAAAACTGGTAAACAACTTAAGCCTTAGGGTTATTTCTTGACTTGTATTAGCCTCTAGGTCCGACAGACTAGCAAATTTGTGTTGACGATTGTCACGTGACTAATTGGCTGGATGGGTTGGCTGCGGGTGGATGGCCTTGGCTTTGATCGCGTGACTTGGGGGTTGTTGTCCAGTTCAGAGTTGGCCGCCAAAGCGTAAACTGGTTCAGACCGGTTTTCTAGATCGGCAGACAGTACGCTCAGTACTTTGCAGTGGCGCTAGCAGATAGGCGGCTGACTGAGGTACAGGCAATGTCACTGGCAGTTGCAAGTTGGCTTTCTGTTGCCGATTGCAGATTGCATACGATGCAGATGGTTAGCAATGGTTGTCGGCGATGTAGATTGCAGGCTGGGTCAATTTTAATTTAGCCGTCTCGGTGGGACCTCCAAAATAATGTGACGCGACCCTTCTTGTTCGGTGCTGACGGCTATGCACTTATCAATAAATGAGTCCACGTAGCAAGAAAGCTTAGAATTTTAACTTCGACTGATTGTATTTGACCGTATTATATTATTTATTTGAAGACAGGAGTTAACTGTTGCTGTTAAATTATTGGTAGTAAGTACTAAGTATGGCGAATAGGCACAACGCGGCGGACAAACCAACAGCACACACGAGCCCAGCGAGACAAGAAACACTAGAGAACAAAAATGCGAAACAACCCACTTTTAAATAATACAATAAACGTATTTCTATGAATGATACAGTAAAACAAATTTTATGTATAAATATAAAATAAATTTAAGATTCGTTTATTAAATAGTAGCTAGAGTAATAATATAATACTAAAAAGGCATTAATAACACTATAATATTTTCAGAAATAAATATCAACATCGTTACAAAGCAATCAGATACAGTACCCAATTCGTTTTTTAGTTTAATTGCAATTTTCTTTTTTTCTTTTTTTCTTTTTTTTTTCTTTTGATCTCAATCGCTTTTGAGATAAGTTGATATAACCTCGCATGGTTCGGCTGTTGGTGTTTTTAAATGGTCTTTTACAATGTCGATTATCGTTTGAAAACAGTCGCTCTCGTATTTATTTATTAGTGCAAATACTCTGCCTCCTTTGACCGCATCCCGCATAAACCTTCTTATATAGGGATCTGTGTGAGAGTGAACCGAAAATTCTTCTCTTAGCAATGTTTGATATTTTGTTTTTTCAAGTTTGCTAAAGTCAAAATAATCTTCGATTTTCAACGGGGATATTATTTGTTCGACTTTTTTAATGTAGTTGGTTTTTTGTTTTGTGTTTAGGTATTGTTTCATTTTGTCTTCGACTCTAACAAAATCTTTAAACCAACATTTTAATGTTAAACTTGAACATGTAAGAGTATCAAACATTGTCATGCCTCCAATTTCATATGTGATTTCATTATACTTATGAATACAGGCACACAAAGAAATAAGATCAAATTGTAAATATTCATACCACTCATAAATCCGTTCTAGATAATCGTCCTCGGTAATGTCATGAACACTTGATGTATTGCGCAAATCCTCTCTAATTGTCATTGACGAGCAAAACTTTTTTAAACTCATTGAGGCGTGTTGATATGAACAAAGCATTGTAATTGTTTGTTTTGAATCCTTATATTTCTTCTTTTTATCTTTATTTATAAACGCTGATACCTCTTTTGACATATAATCATTTACAAAAGTGATTTATAATATTCCTCTTGGTGTTTTAAGAATTTTAATTGGTTTTATATTGCAAAATAGTGGTATGTATGAATCGAAGCGGGATGAGTTGTGTGCGATCAAAACAATCTTTTTTGACTAAACTGAACCAAGGTATTTAAAATTTTTTCTAACGCAATCAACCTTTGGTTGCGACCCTTCGGGGCGGTCGATTTTTTCTCCGTTTGATTTAAAATCACACCCGCGATCTGAAATTAATATTTTAGTTAGTTTCTTTATTGTCTCTGGGCTTTCATTACAATTATTAGAAAAGTAGTTATAGTTTAAAAGACCAACTGCATACGGACACGCTTGTTGATTATCATTTAAATATGTTTCAAAATCAAATATGTATACGTTTGATTTATTTGGATTTGTCGGAGTATTAAACATTTTTATCTCTTTAACACTATCAGATGTTGGGTTTTTAAATACTACTTTATAATTATCTTTTGTACGATCAAGCCCAATTCCTCGTTGTTTATTGGATATGAGGCAATAATGACCAATATGATAATCAGCTGTGTGATAATAATTTATTAATAACCAATCGTGGTGAATGCCTCTTTGTGACTTTGGTTCAATTCCTCGAATATTCGGGTTGTACAAACCCATGTTCAAGTTAAAATATTCATTGAATTTTCCAATTCTTGAATTTGTCATTGTATCGAGTCCGGTATATTTAATATTACTAGCGAAGAGAGTATTAGCAACGTATATGGTTCAGCAGATACGTCTGTCAGTCCTGGACGATTTACTATACTCGGAGCATAAGAAATCTTACTGTCTTAGTATGAATGCGTACACTGGTGATCGGCTCTGATTATAATTATTGTATCTCACGTACATGCTAGGTTGATCTACGTCCCAGGCTGCCACACGCTTACAGAAAAAGACTAGAACTTACATGTTAAAATTATGAGTCGCATTTCTTGGAAACGGAAACCAAATTAACGAAATACGTAATATTAAAACCCTAGAATAAATTACGCACGTAATCTAAACAGCTAAGGATTTGAATAAAGTTAAAATACACCATGTAAATAAACTAAGATTTGAATTACAGAATTTCCAAACCGTTACAGTCATTAAACCTCTTTGTGTTCTTGAGTCATACAACCAACCTCCATATTCTTCTTTAGATGGAGCGTTATCACCATAAATAAATTTAACACACTTATAGAAACAATTTCCATCGTTGGGTATGTAATAGTACTCATCTTGATACTCTGCAATTTCACACATGACGTTTGTGCCCATACCTTGCTTTGACCTTTCGTGTTTAATCGTAATGACGTTTGGTGTCATTTTGAGTCTTCCAGAAAACACACTTAGATTCATGTCATAGTTTTCTACCAAATGTTTAAACCAAGCTTGAAACTGACTTATATTATAAAATGTCGCTAAGTATTGATTAATGTCTTCTCGATCATCTCCGGTTTTGTTATAAAAATATTGTACTCTCGCATTAGTAATTTCAACACTATATGCGTTTGAAAGTTGGGTTTCAATAAAATCTAATACGTTCTGCATTGGTTCAAATCGATAAACCCTAATAAACTCTTCTAGTGGTTGTTCAGGCGATTTGGTACGCGGTTTCCGACGGGGGGTTTTCTTTTGATTTTTTTCTAGCTCTGCTATTCTTTTTTCATATTCAGCCTTTTCTATTAATCGTCTTATTTCATATTCTGCCCTTATATTATTTGATAATTCTTTTATTTGTTGTTCTTGTCTTTCTCTTTCTCTTTGTCTTTCTCTTGCTCTTTGGCGACGTTGTTGTCTTTGGCGCTGTTCAATTTGTTCAATCTGTCTTTGTAATCGATTGAACTGTTCGCGCTCATTTGCAAGAAGTTGTCGAATCTGATCTGGGGTCAGTCTTTGTTCCAGTTTATAGAATAAAATTTATATAATGTTTGAATTATTGGTTTTTTAATTTTATGTTTTTGGCGTCCTGACCCTCCCCACAGGAGCTTATTCGAGTTCCGCTTTTGGTAACAGTAAACTACTGCCCATAACATTTGCATTTAAGAAGATTCCTGAACCTGCTTTTGGTCGCATTTCGAGATATAATCCGCTTCCGTCATGTTTTTCAATTATGTTAAAATCTTTTCCTAATTTATTAAAAATCTTCTGAACTGCTGGTCTAAAATTAGCTCCAATATTGTCAAAAAACCCTTTGAGCCTTTTCTCCGGTTTTTTCTAAAGTTTGTCCGAATTCATGAAATTTATCTGCAACAACTCCGCTTCCGTGGGTCGTTCCTTGCAAGATTAAACCCTCTCCTTGAGTTGTTCCTTTTAAAATTAAACCTTTTCCAGCTGCTAAACTAGCTTCTGCATTTCTTTTTTGCTCTGCTGTTGCTGAACTACTATTAATTGTATCTATAAGTTTTTGTGTAAATTGAGCATCCTGTGTTATCTGCTGTCTTTGAAATTCGGCCTCTCTTTTGGCTTTTTCATCCGCAGCTTTTTTGTCATTTACTGCTTTTGCAATTCCAGCCGCTCCACCAGCGACTCCTCCGGCTGCTCCAATTCCTGCAAAAATTATGGGTAACAAAGTTGCAAGTGGCAAGATTCCCCCTTGTTTAGCTTTTAACTCTCCTAGCTGTTTTATGTTATCATGAATTCTTTTTCCTGCTAAACCGGCTGCTCCTGCTGCCCCAAGTCCTAAAAGAATTGGTAGAATGGGTAGTAAGCCACCATCCTTTTTTATGTGAGTTTCCATTAAAAATTTCACATCTGAATCTGTTAGCCTATAGTTTCTGCCATGATTCTTAAAGGATATTGGTCTTCCTTCTTGTGCATTTTTTGCAGCAAGTTTAAATTTATTGATATCGTAGTCAAGTTTTTTACCTAAACGATCAAGCCTTTTTAACATTGTATGGCTATGTTTGTTATCATCCAAACTTAAAGTGTCTACAACCTCTGCTATAAAATATAGGCGATCGTCCCGATGGGACGCGGGCAAAGCACGATTATCTGAGTCCATTTTTATATTGTTAAAATTTCTTTAATCCTTTTCCACCTTTAATTGTGGTTAACATTTTATTAAAATCCTGAATATCTTTATTACTTATTGGTGTGCTTTTCGTGGGGGTTTCTGTTGGTTGTGCGGCTTGGGTTGCTTCCTGTGCTAGCTTTAAATATTTTATTGCTTTTATTTGTGAGAGGGTGTCGTTAAATTCTCTTAATTTCTTTAGTTCCTCTGCTGCCCTCGCTGCTTCGATTCCGCCCTGCCCTTTACAGCATTTGTTATAGAACCTGCTGCTGAGCCCGCTTGTCTTTAACAACCCATATTGTCTTTAACAAAATTTGCTGCTGTACCAACCATATCAAAAAGACCCTCACCTCGGTATTTAACTGGGTCTCCTACCTGCAATTCATTCAGATTTTGCATATGTGTAACGTGTGTCATTTTTGTCTATTTTTAGTAACAGAAAAAGAGATTGTCTGCATTCCATTAAGGCCAGATTTTTGAAAATGAAAACCAAAACGAAAAATTTGGCCTTAATGGAATGTTGAGTGCGTGGGTGAGCTTTCTAAAAATAGCTTCTATTCTTTCTCTACCAAAACTTCCAGACCCTTTCGCGCCTGCGGCGCGGGCGGCGGGTTAGAGTGTTTGTGTGTGTTTGTTGCTTTTTGAGTACGATACAAAATTGCCAGCAAACTAAAGCGAACGACGAGAGCGAATTCTCAGTATTCAAAGAGAATTGATCGTTAACAAGGTGAAACGAATTGTGTTTGAGCGGAACTTCTCAAACTTAAACTGAAAACTTATAAGCAAGATTCCTAGAAGCGGATACAGAGTTATGATAAAATTGTTATTTAATGCTCCTACTTTAAACTTAAAAGAGCTAATTGAAATAAAGTTTTAGCAATAATTACTGTCACGTTGTTGGCGTAGTGGCTAGCTATGGCTATGACCCTTAAAAGGGCCGTTTTGACGAGAGTCGCAGTAAGTCGTAGTTCCAAAATAAATCGAAGTCAACTCTTGCAAAGCGGATTGTGTAGCGGAGCACTTGGCGATAAAGGCAGGAAACTGCCGTAGTTGTTTTTATTGTTGAGATCAATATTAGAATTGGCTATTACTGTCAATACACAAACTATAGCTTTCTGGGCACTGGCGGCTGCAACAATGGTTTTGAAGATAATTAGACTATGAAGTCAGTGGCAGACGAAGGCGATGAGCAATGGCGATGAGCACAGTGAAGGCAGTGAGTAGCAGTAGGCAGGCAGATGAGTAGTGGCGAGGTTGGCGTTATCCGTGGCGGAACACAGTGAAGTAACAGTGTGAACAGGCTGGCCCAGACAGAGGAGCCGTGGCGAGAGATAAGGAGGCTTGAGGCAGCCAGACAGTCTAGACAGGGAACAAGGCAGACACGCAAACAAGTAAACAAGAAGCCAAGAAGTGAGGAGGCCCCCAGCCCGCCGCCAGGCGGGGGGTTAATAAAAGCGCAGAAGGGTTAGCATAAAACACGGAGAGTTATCATTGGCTGGCGGGAGAATTTGAAATTATCGATAGTGCAAGTTTTCTACGGTCGCATGAAAGGATAGCAAAGTACGCGGTGATTTATCAATTAATACAGGTTCGTTGCGCGCTACTACAAGTAAACGTTAGAATAAACGATTGGAGAAATTGTAGAGGAGCTACAGTCCAACGGCCCTTTTGCGGGACCACCTTAACTAGCAACGTCACAATTACATTAAATAAGTAGGTTTCTCACTCCAAACAGAAAGCAAAAAAGTAAAATAGTTTGCTTATAGTCACAGCGGCACAATTCTAATACGATTTTCGAAAATTGTTACCGATCGTACCCAGCCCCGCCGACAGGAGGCAGAAAGAAGGAAACTAGAGTAGCTGGGGCGGCCACAGTAGCTGGGGCGGCCAGAGTAGCTGGGGCGGCTGGAGCTGCAGGTGGCACAATTGCATTATGCGACTCATTGTCGCTGCCCTCCTCTAGGATTTCCATTTCGTGGTCGTCTTCAATTAGATGAAGTTGTTTTCCAGCAATCACTGGAACCGAAGAGACAGGCTGCTGCTGCTGCTCTTGACCAGCGTTGAATTCCCTGAGGAACTCATCCAGGGCATATCCTCTTCCTCTATGAAGTTTATCACAGCAGCAGACTCGACACGGCCTCAGCTCCAGCAGCCAACTCAACTTCAGATTCCGCAGCTGCTGAAGACCCGGTAGTAGGCCTCGTTCTCTTCAATGTAGAGTCAATGACTTGACTCAAGTCAGCTGTTAGCAGACTCCTGCCGGCTCCCTTTTTCTGCTGGCTCTTCTTTTCCCTCTCTTTGCTCTTCTTGATGGCGCGGATTACTTTCCAGGGGTTACTTTCTTGCTTTTCTTGTCATCGCTGACGATCCTGTGTCCTCGATGATAGGCTGGAATTTTTCCCTCCTGCAGAGCTTCGACGGTGCCGCACTGGTCGCATGCCAACCAGCAGGAGACCAGGCAGTTCTCATTCTCGTGGTGTCTTGGGGACACGCCTCCAAGCAGGCACACTTCGCAGCTTATACAGACCTCATAGAGATCTCTATGATAACTTTTAAAAGTTTTCATTTTGAAAGATAAAGAGTTGTTTTTTAGAAGTAGTAAGGTTTTTAAAAAATCCCTTTATACAGATTGTTTATGTCTATTTGTTTATTTGTACTTGCGTGGCTGCTTATATAGTAAATATTTGTACATGCATGCCCTATCCTTTTCATATCGTATATGAACATCCAGACATGTCCAGGTAATAATTACTTTACCGTTATAGAGGCCACTGGCTGTAATTAGTGTATCCCCCCGTCCCCTTATCCAGGTGAGGTAAGCAGCACCAGCCGTCCTCTGTGCAGTTGTAAAACTTTATAATCTCACTCAAGCACAGAGATTGGCCACTCATCTCTTATCTCTGCAATGTTTAGCCGTCCCCAATGCACAGAGATAGGATCCCTCTCCGCAGTGTATTTTTCCTTTCTGCCGCCACCTATATGCGGCAGTATCATGATTCACCCCTGTCTCTGCAGTGCTTAGCCGTTCCCAATGTACAGAGATACGGCTTATATCTCCGCAGTGTATTTTTCCCTATACATTTGCATTGCCGCCTATCTCGCCAGTGCTAGTGCGGCAGTATCATAATTCGCCCTACTACTAACGCGCCCTGCTCTAACTGTGACTTTGCATGCGGGGTTGCGTATTTTGTTGTCGTCGTTTGTTGTTGAAAACATTCTGACTGTAAGAAATGTAAAAGCCATAAATATATTTACCTCTGCAATCAGCCACCGCCTTTACGCCTTTTACAATTGATTTCCCTTCATGTGCACCCACCTCAGTTCACCCACCAGCACCCACCTCAGTTCACCCACCAGCACCCACCTCAGTTCACCCACCAGCACCCACCTCAGTTCACCCACCAGCACCCACCTCAGTTCACCCACCAGCACCCACCTCAGTTCACCCACCAGCACCCACCTCAGTTCACCCACCAGCACCCACCTCAGTTCACCCACCCAGCACCCACCCCAGTTCATCCACCTCAGTTAACTCACCCAGCACCCACCCCAGTTCACCCACCCAGCACCCATTGCAGTTCACCCACCAAGCACCTGTAATTGCCTCGCAATATTTTTTATTGATTTCTTCTAACTGGGTGAGTTAGTTATATTCTATCATAAATGTACATCTTGGGTCGCATGTACTGAAGAGTTGATTCGGGAGGTGATCAGTCTCCCGAAAACTCCCACTTCCAGACACTTAAGCCTGGGAACAAAATAAGGTGTTCACTTACTGTGGCGGGCTTCTCTTCTGTGTCGGGCAGGTTCTCCGAGCTCGTTTCTTCAAATCTTCTTCTTCGGAGGAATCTTCTTGAAGTCTAGAATCGGCCGAAAGTGAGAGCGTAACAATCAAATGTGGCGACGACGCAGTATTTCTCGAATGCAAATCAATATATAGGCCTTAGGTTCAGTAATCAATATCAACAATGCGCCCTGATAACAAGATCAACTTCTGTAATAATAAAGAGGTCCTCCAAGAAGGGCGTCTTCTTCTAGCAATAACGGAATCGGAGTGGTGTGCTCCTATCGGTTACTCTAGGGTAACAAAATCAATCACTCAATAATCCTATAAGGGTATCGGAATCGGTCCGCAGATCCTATCCAATCCCTTAGGAAAATGGGAGGCCTCAAATTCAATGAACTCAGTTAAATCAACTGATCAATAACGGCCGGCAATAAAATCGCTCTCAGTAATCCAAATAACAAAGTCTCGAACAAAGGCTTACCGAACGGTATTTATTTCCTCAGAGATGTGGCCTCGCTTAGCTGTTCCAGCAAGCTTTAACATCTTTGGAGGCAGCTCCAAGTCTGAGATTTTGACTCGGATTTTGGCTTGTATTTATAGTACATTTTTGGAGTGAACATGTTATTTTGGGAAGGTGACTCATTTCATTTGCGTTTTGGAATTTTTACCTCTCGAAAATTACCATCATCAACTGGCATTGATGAGGCGCCAGTTTGATATTGATGAGGCGCCAATTTGAGGATTGATAAGGCGCCAGTTTGAGCATTGATGAGGCGCCAGTTTGAGGATTGATGAGGCGCCAGTTTGAGGATTGATGAGGCGCCAGTTTAAGCATTGATGAGGCGCCAGTTTGAGGATTGATGAGGCGCCAGTTTAAGCATTGATGAGGCGCCAGTTTGGTATTGATGAGGCGCCAGTTTGGGCATTGATGAGGCGCCAGTTTGGGCATTGATGAGGCGCCAGTTTGGTATTGATGAGGCCTAAGTTTAAGCATTGATGAGGCGCCAGTTTGAGGATTGATGAGGCGCCAGTTTGGGCATTGATGAGGCGCCAGTTTAAGCATTGATGTTATACACTGCCAAACCATAAGGGTTGTAGCCTTGTTTAGAGCGTCGGACTCACAACCTACTCGGAACCATTTGTGTCCTGAGCAAGACACCTAACTCTGCATTGCAATTCAGTTCACGCAGCTGTAAAATGTGTACCAGCATTAGCTGGGGTAATTGAGGGGTGTGGCGCCCCCCCCCCCCAAGTCCTTGCACTGAACAGCCGTATGCAGCCTTCAGATAGCTGCGGCTGAGCGGTGGGATGCACATCTGACCATTAGTAATATTAATCTTATTTACTCCGCCACCGAAGATGCCGACACCAGGAGCGACTCTGCCGCTGTACAACTATAAATAACGCAGATGTGGATATATGTATAAATACTGTATAAAAAACTATAAATATGAGCAATCACTGCCTTTACGCCTTATACCTATTTAAATTCACCCAGTTTTCCCACCCTAGTTCACCCACCCAGCATGATCACCCCAGTTCTACAACGCAGCTCACGGACGCAGTGCTTTCCATTTAAATTTGAGCACTAAGCTGCTGTCAGTACTTTGTTGGTATTTGGGCGCGACTGGATCAGCTTAATGCAACTTGGATGTCGGCCACAGACAACAACTTTTAACACCCAGATGGCTTCTTTTCTCTGCATATGTGTAGCATTGAGTAAAAACCCTCCATGATGTGTAGCGTTTAGCTGACGACAGACTTTGCAGACGACAGAAGCCAGTGATTTTCCCAACGACTTTCACAACTGCAGAGACTTTACCAGCTGTCAAAACTGCAGAAAATGCTGGCGCAGCACCTTTGGCCGATGGCTGCTCTCGTTTTGGCTGGCGCACTGCTCGGTGAGTTCGAGTTCTCTGTTAAGCATGGCTCTTATCGTCAGACACTCGTGCGTTACTCGTTAGCTTTGGAGCCGCTCATTCGCACATTTCTCTTTTAGGCCGAGCTCAGGTCAATGCGCAGTCAAACAAGACAATTAACTGCTACAGAGGCTGGGATGTTGATGTGACTCCCGAATTTCCCAAGGGCATTGAGATCTGTCCCAGCTCGACCGTCTGCTCCGAGTTTCAAACGTGGAAGAACTTGAGAGAGTCCGGCCTTTATGTGAGCAGCTCATCATCTGATTTGCGCGATTTTACAGGCCCGGGTATCTCTCTCTTGAGCAGTGAATATTTGTTGGCTGCAAACAACAATAATATGCTATAATTTACGCTTCAGGATCTCAATATGCACTGCGGACCCTGCTCTGTTCACCAAATCCAAGAAGGCAACTTGACGCAATGCCGCGAGTGCACCACGGATTTGTGCAACGACAAATTCGCCAAGGAGCTGGTGCCGGAACTTCCGAATTTAATCATGTGCTACAATTCACGAGACTTTGAAGAGGAAAAGATTATTCATCCGACTGGGAGGCTGTGTCCCAGAAAACAGGGCTGCGGCACAGGTTTTTCTTCAAACGGTGTAAGTTGTCCAGTTTACTCAACCTTTTGTGTCTGCTCTAAACTACTGTCAGATTCCCAGCTGTCTCATTGATCCCAGCAAAGCCCACTCTGCTAAAATTCCAGTTGACATTGGTCGACTGCGGGGACGACTGCGAGAAGTTAGGCTGGAAAATGTGCCGCCGCTGCTACAGCCACATGTGCAACGACAGGGGCGACTATTGGAATTACGGAGATCCAGATGCCAAACCGAGGCCTTTTATACAAGACAGGAAGCTTCTCAGCGATGAGGTAGTTTCTGTGAGCAGCCCGGTGACCCGACCGACCGGCCTGGTGTCCGTTCTCTCACTGGTGACAGCGCCGGCTCTGAGGCTGGTCTGGCATCAACAACTGCTCATGCCTTAGCTTGAATAGCTGCACTGTGTGCTCAGGACCCAAGTACTCAGCCAATTTACCTGCTTCAGTTTTCTGTAGGAGTAGCTCGGTCAGTAGATGGACTGGAATATTGCATGCGCAATTCAGAAATGCTACGTATTTAGTTTTTGCCAGCTCGACAAACGTAAAATGAGGAGGTGCTTTCCTGGTGCTCTTAGGCATTATAACGCTTTCCAATTTACACATATAATTATAGTTTACATAAACGCACCAAACATATAATACATTTACTGGCGTATCAGCTCCTGTTATCCTAAAAGAAAAGCTACACTTGCCAATAGCGGAAAACCACACGCATGCGAATAGGGCCGCGATCGATCTGCAGCGAATCTGTCCGACTGCTGCTTGGACCTGTGTGTACAGAGTTGACTTTGTACAGAGCTGCGTGAATCATGGAGAATGGAAAATTTGTTATCCTTGCCACTTTGATGGAAGTAAGGCGGGGAGTTTGAAACTGCGGAGTGAGACTGTCAGTTTGGCTGTGGTGGTCGCATGTGAGGTTGGTGTATTGGCGCTGCTCGTCGCGGGTGCCATTTAGTCCTGTATCCGCTTGTGAGAGCCTACATATCCTGTCTGCTCAGATTATCTTCTCAGCCACAATGGATATGGCCACTGAAAGTCAACTGCAATCAGTCACCGATCCGAGTGTGCTTCAACTAAAGGCGGCACTGCAAGCGCGCAAAGTGCCAACGAAAGCTAGGAAGGTCGCCTCACGTTCTCGTCTGTGCAACGCGATGCTCAACGAGGGTCTAGCTGCCCATGCCATGAGCAGGAATTCCAACAGGTAGGCACTGACGACTTGTTTTATGGATGGAGCAGAAAGAGGAGGCAGAGCTTCGACGGTTGCTGGACAAAAGGCACCAGATCACGGTAAACTACCAGAAGTTTTAGTTAGTCTGCTTGTGCTGAGTCTGACAGGTGGTAAATTAAAGGCGGTGGCTGATTGCAGAGTAATTATTTTTATGGTTTTTACATTTCTGGAAGTCAGAATGTTTTACAAACAGATTGCACAGGAATTCAACTTACTATATGTTCCGAATCACTGCAGCGATTTCCCGAAAACGAAGCTTTTAAAAATTGCGTCAACCAGCAGTCTTCTTGACGTTTGATTCAGTAGTGACGATCCTCAGTGGGAAAGAGGGATGCTTGTCCGGTGGCTCAGAGAAACTTGACAAGCCGTGGGATATTCTGACATATTCTGATAGCCGTGAGATGGCTGACTTTTGTCGATTGACGGGTTGGGGCAGAAGGCCGGGTAGTCTTAATTAAAGGTGCGCAATGGAACCGGACGCATCGAGACCAGTGCGTCGATGAGATGCCGCAGGGTTGTGCTCAAGCAGGGTTGTGCTCAAGCAGGGTTGTGCTCAAGCAGGGTTGTGCACAAGCAGGGTTGTACTCAAGCAGGGTTGTGCTCAAGCAGGGTTGTGCTCAAGCAGGGTTGTGCTCAAGCAGGGTTGTGCTCAAGAAGGGTTGTGCTCCAGCAGGGTTGTGCTCAAGCAGGTTTGTGCTCAAGCAGGGTTGTGCTCAAGCAGGGTTGTGCTCAAGAAAGGTTGTGCTCAAGCATGGTTGTGCACAAGCAGCGTTGTGCTCAATCTTAGCGTTGAGTCGGGCAAACATCTGCTGCCACGCATTGATGAGCCTTTTACTATCCACCTGAGGGCCTTCGGCGTCAAGCCCCAGATGATTTCAATGGCCCTGTGCAGCCACTGGCAGAACAGCGCAGCCTTGTGATCGGGTGGGACAGGAATACACTTAGTTTTTTCTTGCAGAAGGGAATGTCCGCTCCCTTGTGTTTTTGAAAGCGGATTGGCAATTTGATACCTGATCCTGCTAGTGAACTTGATCCTGAGGTCGCACCTAGCCCGCCCATTGTGCAGCAGAGTGAATAAAATTTAGGGAGGTAATCCCAAAAAGAGATTGTTTTGGCACCGCAGGCACTCAGCATTCTTGAGTTCCATAACGGATCACAAGGTTTGGCGGGGGACAAAGCATTGAACTGCTCCTTCTCAACTTCTGCTGGGGATTATGTCCTCTCTGTTCCCCGGTGGACACACCCCTGCCCTCCCGCTTTTATGATTATTGCTTTCAAGGCAAGGTGAGTGAGTGAGTGTAATTATTCCATGTTATTTGTTTGCTCATGGCAGTCCTTAAATTCAATCAACCAATAAAAGCTTTCTTTCAATTAAACTAGTTTCCCCCCGCCCAGTAATTTTATTCATCGCGAAAAGTACATTTCTCCATTTGTAAAGAGGAAAAACTATATACGAGCGTATTGAACTTGAAAGCTCAGCAGCTCAGATAAAAGTACACAGTCTAATCCTAACTTGACTCGGCTTTACACAGAAGCAAATGCTTTACTGGGAGGGGGTTTTGGCCACAGACTATGAGACCAGACAGACAGATCTCGAGCTCGAGCTGAAGCTTGCAGAACTGTCGAATTTTCGGGCCTGTCCGCCCTCGGAGATTTCAGCCACAGAGAGGCACTGAGCTTCCAGCACTATATAAGCGAGCGCCCTGAGCCAAGAGGAGCGGCAACACTTCATCGCGACAACTGACTGCCGACAACTGACAAATCTACAGCTGTCATCATGAAGACAATCGCGATCATTGTTATTGTAGCAACTATTCTAATCGGTAAGTAACGGTTCTGTGCTGATCTCAGTTAAATCTAATCACGATGAACCATTAGAGTTACAGAGATAATTATGAGGATATTAAAGTTATGAGATATCACTCAGGTGATCTGCCTTTAGGCGAGCCAGTTTCATCGGAAGACCCAGCATTCGGAGATGATAGATCTATTGCTAGCGATTCCCAGCGATTTTTTAAATACGGGATTGCTAAGTAGATAATTGTCGTCAGGTTTCTCAGTCCCGGTACCTCTTTCACTCTTCCATTTGCAGGCTACGCGGCCGGCTGCCATAAGCCAACAATTTCAAAGTCTGTAAACTATTTGAAAAATAAAGTGGATAACATAAGAGGAGATCCGAAGCAAAGGACCAAAGTAGCCGTCAAAATGGGCGTCAAGGGGGGCCAATGTTTGACGGAAGGCATGACCTGCGAGCTAGGCAATGGCAGGGCTTGCTGCAAATTTTTTACGTGCAAAACGACGGGTCACGGGTCGGAAGAAACGACTTGCCAGCGTCGAAAACCAAAAATTCCTGTTAACTGGTAGCAACCAGAAATTTACTGAGCGCACCTGCCGATTGTTTGACCAAAACCGAAGTCTCCGAAGTAACTGAGAAGTTATCAGACTCACCTGTTGCTATTGCTGACTGAATTTAATTGTCGAAAAATACAAATCAAACTGATTTTTCAAGTTTTTCAAATTCAAAATGCATTTTTGCGTTGCTTCATTTTTTGTATGCAAAGAAACGATTTCCAAATGCACAGGATAGCAGAGCGCTATTGTTTTATTATCCTTGAATTCCCCGCCTAAGCAACGGGTGATGGAATAACTGAGGCGTATGACACGGTGGGGTTTAATCCACAAGCTTTTCTATTATTTGGCTAGTCAGCAGTGAAAAAAAAAACTGATTTAAGCTTAGAAGCTGGCGTATATTGCAGACGTGTGTACGGCTTTTCTGTAATTTTAATTCTCAAATAATAATACGATACCGTATATCTTGATATCTAAAATTCTATTGTATTGCGCACAGTAAATTGCATATAGAATAATGCTTCTGGTAATAATAGTGGTAAGTGCTTCGTAAAATTGGCCCCTGAAGCGATTGACTTCAAACTTGACACGATTCTTCATTGACTCATTCGCTGTAAATTGAAGACGTGTAAGGAGAGATGAGAAATGAGAGATGAGAGGTGAAAGAGGTGAGAGAGGAGTGGGAAGAGAAGAGAGGAGACAAAAGAGGGAGAGAGTATAGAAGAGGGAAGAGAAGAAAAGAGACGAGAAGAAATGAAAAAGGAAAGTGAGGAGCCAAAAGAAGGGAAATAAAAGAGTACAGAGGACTGGGGTGGGTGAACTGAGGTGGGTGAACTAAGGTTGGGTGAACTGGGGTGGGTGAACTGGGTGGGTGAACTGGGGTGGGTAAACTGGGGTGGGTAAACTGGGGTGAATGAACTGTGGTGGGTGAACTGGGGTGGATTAACTGAGGTGGGTGAACTGGGGTGGGTGAACTGGGGTGGGTGAACTGGGGTGGGTGAACTGGGGTGGGTGAACTGGGGTGGGTGAACTGGGGTGGATGAATTAGGGTGGGTTAACTGGGGTGGGTGATCTGGGGTGGGTGAACTGGGGTTGGTGATCTGGGGTGGCGCGAAGGCGTATTCAGCATGCCAGTGAAGTATGAGGCAGACCAGGCCCATGGGCTAAGGCCTGCGATGCTCCACACCTGCCCCCAGCTTCAGCAGGTCAATACTGCATGGTGGGAGGTCTGCACCCTCTATTTGCCTATGGCAGCCGCAGACCCCGCCCCCACGCTGTCTCGCAATTCGAACCAGGGTACTCGTCCCCGTGTGTGTTCAAGCCAGACCTTAGGGCTGCCGGACAGACTTGGCTCTGGCGCTGGGGACCCATCCAGTGGCTTTTGCCGAACTTGGGTATGCGGGTCTGGCTCGCCAGTCCGCAGGCCGTGGTACTGCTCAACGTACCCTCTAATGCCTAAGGTGTTGACCTTGCCGATGGGCTGGAAGGCCGGGGAGTAGTCCGGTCGCAAGCGGTCCCCCTCCTGGTGTCGGGCCAGCCTTGAGGGTTCTTTTGGCCAAAAGGCAGGCCAAGAAGGGAGCTGCGGGGGCCAAAGAGGCGGCGTCCACCATATATGCTGAAGCGACTGGCGTCCCAAGGCAACCAGACGGGCCGGCCGGTGGAAGCTCCAGTAGTTCAGCGACGGCGCTCCCTGGAGATGCTGCTGCGGCTGCTGAGGTCGAAACCACGGCGCAACAAATGGCCACTGCCAACAAGGAGGTTCCTTCGGGAGCTATCTTTGCAGCGAAAGCCAAGGCCAAAATCCCGAGAGTGATCATTAAGGTCGCGACCAGGACTGGACCACTGGCCAGCTTCAAAAAGTGTGGAGTGCTGTTGACTCCTATCTGATTGAGCTGACTGTCGAGGGGGAATCTCCATCGGCATTGAGTGGATGGTGCTGCGAAGCACATTCGTTCTTATTGCTCCTAGCAGTGAGGAGGACGTTCAGCAGCTGCTCCAGCGGCTGCCGACGGTCTCCTTGGATGCTGACCATGGCGGAGCTCTTTTTCTTCGCGAAGGCCAGCGTCCAAAGACAATACTCTATGTGGTGTTTGTCCCTGCTAAGAGCACCGCAGCTGGACCAGACGTTATCCGCCGGGTCCTACTGCGTCTGAACCCCGACCTCCCTGCTAGTGGACTGGTGTATCACCGCCGAGTCCGCAGGGGGGAGACGTGCAACTCAATTGTCCTCGGCCTTTCCAGCACTTGGGCGAGTCGGTACCCTAATGGATCCTCTTTCCAGCTGGGTGCCCTCAAGCTCAAGATGCGCCGAGGAAAGTCTGCCAAAGGGAAGGCTTCTGCCAACCCCGGCATCTCCGGCAAGAGCGGGGCGCAGTCTAAGGCCCAAGGAAAGGCGCAAGCCGATCCCAAAGCCAAAGCTGCGTCTCGCCCCTCTGCTAGCAGCAGTTCGGCGACCGCGGTAACGGCTCCGGCCAAGCCCCGAGAACCGAACCTGCCAGCCGGAGAAGGAGTTGAGGACGAGGCCGGGTCTTCGGAATCCGAGCTCTCCTCGGCCACCCTGGTGGGGTCTGAAGGCAAAGATGCAGGTGAGGAAGTTTCCTCCATCCTGTCATCGGAGCCCGAGGACTCTGCTGGGGGGGGGGGGGGGCTGGTGGGGGTGAGGAGGCCATGGACGTCGACCAACTCCTATCTCCCAGTCAAGCCCCAGCAGCCTGGGACGAGGACGATTTGCTGTCCAAGTCTCCTTGATGGCCATGGGCTCTAGCCAGACATTGAATTTAATACAGTATGACTAAGCTCCACGCTGCCAAAGGAGCGACATTCTGTCTGCAAATAAATTTACAGCATTGCGTATCTGCGTCAGTAAATCTGATGAAGATTGCTGAGCTGTACAGTCTAGGCCTCATCCTGATCCAGGAACCCTGGATGCGCAACGGTAAGTTGCCCAACATTCGGACCTCTGGCTACTCTGATTTTTATGGGTGTGGCCCGGGGAACAACCGCCCTAGAGCGGCTATCCTCGCTGCTAGCCATCTTCAGGCTTGGCTGAGGACTGATCTCTCTGATGGAGACCTTTGCGTCATCCAATCTAATCATCTCTCTCCGCGTACGTGTCTCGTCGCCTCGATTTACATCCCAAGCGATAGAGACCCTGCTCCCGAGAGTCTACTGCGCCTTTCGCAGTACTGCGAGTCCCAGAACGCTGAGCTGTGCTTAGGGGGCGACCTCAAGCACTGGGGCAGCAAAGATGCCAATACTAGAGGAGAGGAGCTTCTGGCCCTCATCTCTAACCCAAACATCATGCTCTGCAACTGCGGCAGCACTCCTACCTTTAACAATGACAGATGGACCGAGGTCCTCGACGCCACACTCGTTACCCCAAAACTCTTTGACAGAGTTGAGGAGTGGAGAGTCTGGTCTGAGGAGCCCTCCCTGTCTGATCACTGCTTTATCGCCTTTAACATCGCGGACACTAAACCTCAGTCCTCGATTACTTGGAGGCGTAATATTCGCAACACTGATTGGGCGGCCTATAAGGCTACCCTTGATCTGCACCTGCAGGAACTCACGGACTTACGTCCGATTGAGACCTGCGAGAATGTGGACCATACGGCTGAGACGCTGACAGGTTGCATTATTGTCCGGCTTGTCCTGTCCGCGCCTACAAAGGCAAAACCTCGGCGCCGTGGTGGAACCAGGAGCTGGGGAAACTCAGGCGGAAGGCCAAAAGCCTTCATCGCCGTGCCATGAAGACCGGAAACCCGGAGGACATGGAGCTTTTCGGGCAAGCCTCCTTCCCTCCCGCAACTTCAAATCTGAAGTGCGCAAGGCCAAGGAATGTAAGTGGCACCAATTCTGCAATGAATTGGATCAAGACAGACCTACTTCTAGGCTTGTCAAGGCCCTTACAATGGACAAAATGTCCAAATTAGCCATGATCAAAAAAGATTATGGCTCTCTTACTAAAGACCCTGAAGAAGTGCTTCAGCATATGTTCAGCACTTTCTTCCCGAGGGCACCCACTGCTAGATCGGAACCCAACCATTCGATGGATGGAGCCACCCTAGCGGCGGGCATTGTCACTGAAGACCTAATCGCTCGTGCGGTCAGAACCTTCAAGCCCTTTAAATCTCCTGGACCTGATGGTATCTGCCCTGTTCTCCTTCGTGAAGCAGCCAAGGTACCCTCGTTCTTGAGACTCACCCGCAATCTCATGCGGGCCTCTATCCAGCTGGGATACGTTCCCAAGTGCTGGACTGAAGCTCGGGTAGTCTTCATTCCCAAACCTGGGAAGGGTGACTACCAGAGCGTCAAGGCCTTCAGGCCAATAAGCTTAACGTCAGCAATGCTTAAGCTCACTGAGGGGCTTATTCTTTGGCGAGAAGATTGAATCCTGCGAGCTGACAGCAATGCCTCTCAGCAATAATCAGCACGCCTTCCGTACCGGGAGGTCAACTGACAGCGCCCTGCATGCGATTGTCGAGAAGATTAAACAGGCGGTACTGGGTGACGGTTACGCCCTGGCTCTCTTTCTTGACATTGTTGGCGCCTTCGACAACGTTATCTTTGAAGCGTTTCAGAGGGCCCTTCAAAATCGCAAAGCTCATGCTACCCTCATACGGTGGATCATGTACATGATCTCCAACCGTACGGTCACTGCCCAACTTCTTGGGCAAACTGCCTCCACCAGAGTCTGTAAGGGTGGACCCCAAGGCGGAGTCCTCACCCCGACGCTCTGGAACCTGGTCATGGACGCTCTTCTGAGTGACTCCCGACCCGATCCCGTTTTCAAAGTCGGGTATGCTGATGACGTCACGGCCATTGTGGCAGGACCGTCTCCCAGCACGCTCAGGGATCTGATGCAGAGCTTTATCCGCAAAGCAGAATCCTAGGCCAATGACAACGGTTTGGAACTCTCTGAGCCCAAAACTGTTGCCATTATGTTCACCAGCAGACTACGCTGGAACATACGTCCTCTGCAGCTTTACGGCAGAGATATTGCCTTCGCGCACCAGACCAGATGTCTCGGGGCCATACTTGACCACCGGCTCAACTGGTCCTTTCACGTGAAAGCAAAAGCCAAGTGTGCCTCAGCCATCCTGGCCCAGCTCCGACGAGCACTTGGCACGTCTTAGGATCTATCCCCAAAGCGGCTTTGGTGGATCTATACTTCCGTAGTTAGACCTGCCATTTTTTACGCCTCTGTTGTCTGGGTTAGCGCTACCCAGGTCAAAAGCCATGCAGATTTGCTCAACACGATCCAAGGCAAAGCGTGTAGGCTTATCTGCAACGCCACCAGGTCCACGCCCTTTGCTGGCATGGGGCCTTCCTTAATCTACCGCCTCTTGACCTCTTCGTCAGGGGTGAGGCGGCTAGAACGACGCGGCGTCTAATTAATGTCGGCGTCAAATTCCTTTACATGAGGGCACCTGCTAAGCGGAACCTCGTCCCGCATAGCGACCTGTGCCTCAACTTTCTTAACGAGTGTCTAAATCGCGTCTTCACCGATGGCATTGCCTCAACGCTCAACTTGAGACAGCGCTACTCCGTAGCTATCGACTCGCGCGATAACATCAATGACCAATGGAACCCTGGTGAGCTTCATTGCTACACCGACGGTTCTAAGCAGTCAGCCAACACCGGCTTTGGTGTTGGAATCTTTCTGAACGGGAGGGTCATCGCTACCCACGCTCAATACACTGGGGTCAACTCCAGTGTTTTCCAAAATGAAGTTCTGGCCATCAGCTCCTGCACTGCAGAGCTTCTCGCCACTGGCGTTACTGGCAAGAACATCATTTTCCATTCGGACAGCGCATCAAAGCGTGGATCAGGACTCAGCACCGCTCGACTTGGGCGAACCGCACTAACTGCAGGCAATCCAGAGGCGCTGTCCCTCAGCCCTCTCACCAGCTCCGGAAGCTCTCAGGTCACGGCTGCTTTTCTAGGCACCAGTATAACCTGCAGGGCAACGTCACCAACGCCATATGTAGTTTCTGCAACTCAGGTGACGAACCGCTGAGCATTTCGTCAGCATCTGTCCCGCCTTCACGCGGGCCAGACTCACTTACCTCGGGCCACACACATCTATTACTGAAGTGCGTGCAAACCCGAAAACTTTAATCAGCTCATGCGCTACCTCCAGGCCACTTGCAGGGCTGAACTCTCCTTTCTAGAGAGCACCATAGCTGCTGGCGACACTGGGGGACCTCCCGGGGCGGCACCAACCCTCCGTCCATAGCGACGCGTCGGCCGTTCCGGGATTAGCGGAATGGGCGCCCGCGCCTTCCCGTGCGCTGTGTCCCCTCCGAGACAGCCCTGCAGCTAAGTCAATCTAAGTCAAGATCTGGGGTGGGTGAACTGAGGTGGGTGCTAGGTGGGTGAACTGGGATGGGTAATCTGGGGTAGGTAAACTGGGGTGGATGATCTGGGGTGGGTGAACTGGGGTGGGTGAACTAAGCTGGGTGAACTGATGTGGGTGATCTGGATTGGGTGAACTGGGGTGGATGAATTGGAGTGGGTGAACTGCACTGGGTGCTGGTGAGTGAACTGAGCTGGGTGCTGGGTGGGTGAACTGGGCTGGGTGCACTTGTAGCAAATTTAAAAAGGTATAAGGCCGTGAAGGCGTTAGTTGCAGATTGCAGAGGTGCTTATATTTATAGTTAATTATACGTACTGTACAAGCTGTTGAAACCCGTGTATTTTGAACCCGTGGAATTCCGATCCCCGGAACTATTTTTGCATGTATTCTGAAATCTGAGGCTCAAAAAAAACTTGTTAACCTCTTCAAGACGGTGAAGATATTTGTCACTCTCCGTTTCAGTCGGATGGGTCGAAATCGGGCCATAGACACTTTCTTTCTGCTCAAAAATTGCATTCCCATTCCAGTCGGAAAGACCACAGAGTGAAAGATTTTATACATAGATGTATGTCTGTGTCCTCTGTGTTTTTTAGAACTTTCTGTCACAGACGTAAAAGTTTTTTATCTTAATCCGCAACATTCCCAAAAGTGTTCCAAAAGCATGGCTTCGAGAAGACCTCCACCCAGGCAGGCTTTACTGGCTGCAAAACGCAGACTCGGTCTTGATTCAGACACCGACGAGTCTGAAATAAACGACAGCGCTGACTTGGGCTCGGAGGATGAGGCCAATTTGGAGCCAGAAGAAGACGAAATTGTGGAACAACAGGAAGCCTGGAATATTGTGTCGGAGCACGATGACGTTGTCGTTGTCGTTGAGCTGTCTCAAAACCTGCTTAACTTAGGCTATCACATCTTTTTGGACAGCTGGTTCAGCTCGAACCGTTTGGCCCTATGGCTTCTGGAGCGGAGCACGCTAGTCACAGGAACAGTCCGGAATTGGATCGCGGAATTCCCATGCTTCTTCAAGAGGAGAACATCCAGCCAACTTCTTCGAGATTTGCGAGGAACAGCAATCTTTCCCGCTATGTTTGCTGGTTTGTTACTGTTGTTACTCTTAATACATGTACGAGCCATCTTTGCGAAGTTTGTTTGCTTTACTTTTATTATTGGTCTAGTTCGACCCATAGCCGACTGGAACGGTGGGTAGAGAATTTGTGCGCTGGCCATAGATATTTTGAACCGACTGCGCTGGGGAGTTGTACGAGTAAGTGGTCGAAAACGACCTTCCCGACTTCTTAAGGTTAATAGGTAGTAGTATAGAAGCATGTACTCTTTTATTTCCCTTCTTTTGGCTCCTCACTTTCCTTTTTCATTTCTTCTCGTCTCTTTTCTTCTCTTCCCTCTTCTATACTCTCTCCCTCTTTTGTCTCCTCTCTTCTCTTCCCACTCCTCTCTCACCTCTTTCACCTCTCATCTCTCATTTCTCATCTCTCCTTACACGTCTTCAATTTACAGCGAATGAGTCAATGAAGAATCGTGTCAAGTTTGAAGTCAATCGCTTCAGGGGCCAATTTTACGAAGCACTTACCACTATTATTACCAGAAGCATTATTCTATATGCAATTTACTGTGCGCAATACAATAGAATTTTAGATATCAAGATATACGGTATCGTATTATTATTTGAGAATTAAAATTACAGAAAAGCCGTACACACGTCTGCAATATACGCCAGCTTCTAAGCTTAAATCAGTTTTTTTTTTCACTGCTGACTAGCCAAATAATAGAAAAGCTTGTGGATTAAACCCCACCGTGTCATACGCCTCAGTTATTCCATCACCCGTTGCTTAGGCGGGGAATTCAAGGATAATAAAACAATAGCGCTCTGCTATCCTGTGCATTTGGAAATCGTTTCTTTGCATACAAAAAATGAAGCAACGCAAAAATGCATTTTGAATTTGAAAAACTTGAAAAATCAGTTTGATTTGTATTTTTCGACAATTAAATTCAGTCAGCAATAGCAACAGGTGAGTCTGATAACTTCTCAGTTACTTCGGAGACTTCGGTTTTGGTCAAACAATCGGCAGGTGCGCTCAGTAAATTTCTGGTTGCTACCAGTTAACAGGAATTTTTGGTTTTCGACGCTGGCAAGTCGTTTCTTCCGACCCGTGACCCGTCGTTTTGCACGTAAAAAATTTGCAGCAAGCCCTGCCATTGCCTAGCTCGCAGGTCATGCCTTCCGTCAAACATTGGCCCCCCTTGACGCCCATTTTGACGGCTACTTTGGTCCTTTGCTTCGGATCTCCTCTTATGTTATCCACTTTATTTTTCAAATAGTTTACAGACTTTGAAATTGTTGGCTTATGGCAGCCGGCCGCGTAGCCTGCAAATGGAAGAGTGAAAGAGGTACCGGGACTGAGAAACCTGACGACAATTATCTACTTAGCAATCCCGTATTTAAAAAATCGCTGGGAATCGCTAGCAATAGATCTATCATCTCCGAATGCTGGGTCTTCCGATGAAACTGGCTCGCCTAAAGGCAGATCACCTGAGTGATATCTCATAACTTTAATATCCTCATAATTATCTCTGTAACTCTAATGGTTCATCGTGATTAGATTCAAACTGAGATTAGCATAGAACCGTTACTTACCGATTAGAATAGTTGCTACAATAACAATGATCGCGATTGTCTTCATGATGACAGCTGTAGATTTGTCAGTTGTCGCGATGAAGTGTTGCCGCTCCTCTTGGCTCAGGGCGCTCGCTTATATAGTGCTGGAAGCTCAGTGCCTCTCTGTGGCTGAAATCTCCGAGGGCGGACAGGCCCGAAAATTCGACAGTTCTGCAAGCTTCAGCTCGAGCTCGAGATCTGTCTGTCTGGTCTCATAGTCTGTGGCCAAAACCCCCTCCCAGTAAAGCATTTGCTTCCGTGTAAAGCCGAGTCAAGTTAGGATTAGACTGTGTACTTTTATCTGAGCTGCTGAGCTTTCAAGTTCAATACGCTCGTATATAGTTTTTCCTCTTTACAAATGGAGAAATGTACTTTTCGCGATGAATAAAATTACTGGGCCGGGGGAAAACTAGTTTAATTGAAAGAAAGCTTTTATTGGTTGATTGAATTTAAGGACTGCCATGAGCAAACAAATAACATGGAATAATTACGCTCACTCACTCACCTTGCCTTGAAAGCAATAATCATAAAAGCGGGAGGGCAGGGGTGTGTCCACCGGGGAACAGAGAGGACATAATCCCCAGCAGAAGTTGAGAAGGAGCAGTTCAATGCTTTGTCCCCCGCCAAACCTTGTGATCCGTTATGGAACTCAAGAATGCTGAGTGCCTGCGGTGCCAAAACAATCTCTTTTTGGGATTACCTCCCTAAATTTTATTCACTCTGCTGCACAATGGGCGGGCTAGGTGCGACCTCAGGATCAAGTTCACTAGCAGGATCAGGTATCAAATTGCCAATCCGCTTTCAAAAACACAAGGGAGCGGACATTCCCTTCTGCAAGAAAAAACTAAGTGTATTCCTGTCCCACCCGATCACAAGGCTGCGCTGTTCTGCCAGTGGCTGCACAGGGCCATTGAAATCATCTGGGGCTTGACGCCGAAGGCCCTCTGGTGGATATACACTGCCATGGCAGATGCCGACAGCAGGAGCGCCTCTGTTGCTGTACAGGCAGGTGTAGCGGAGCTGGCCCTTTGGATTGTTGATCTGCGCTGTAGAGAAAATACTAACGATTGAATTATGAGATATTTAAATTAGAGTTAAATTGAATCTAAGATAAGCCAGTAAGTGGGCGCAGGGCCCAAACAAGTATATTTATATGACTAATTTAGAGGGGGGTTGACTCCAGATAATAAGGAGAGGGGTGAAGTGCGCGACTGAACAGAGAGGCGAGAATGGAGAGCCAATCAGAAGGCAGCAAGGGAGAGAGAGAGATAAGAATAACAAGATTGAGCTAGACAGAGAGAGAGAAAACAGAGTAAACAGAGACAAGTGAAGGTGAACTAAGAAATGACTAGGAAAGTCGCAACACTCCCCCCAAAAAAGGGAACAATTTTTAATAAGTGACTACCACTACCAATTGAAATAAATACATTCACAATAAATGGTGTATAAAACGATTTGAAAAATACATAATATGACTAAGAATTTGAATACAAAAACAGTAGAGTGAATGCAAAATATTAAGACCGAATTTTAAACTTTAGATTTTTAATGAGCAGTTAGGGGTTAGGCGAGTGACGAAGACCGAACGCAGAACGTGGGCACAAAGCAGCGAGCAGGGGAGCAACCCCAAACTCCAAAAAGCAGGCGAGTCAGAGGGGAGAGGAGGCAAATGATGAACAGTAGGAGCCAAGGCAAGCAGACATAGATCGACGGGCCGCTAGGTTACCGGCATTGCCATCAGAGATGTACCGCGAAACCGCCGAGCTGCGCCAATCTCCCAGCAGCTTGATGCGGTCCACGCTCAGCCCAGCATTGAAAGCAAACGTCACTCCACCACGCCGGAGCGAGTGCGCCGAGAAGCTAGAAGCTTCCAGTCCGGCCTTGCAGAACAGGCGATGCAGGCGGTGGCGAACCCCCCGCTGAGTCAGAGGCCTGAGGATCGCGGCGCTGATGAAACTGAGAATATGGGCAGACTGTGAGACGCATCAAAAAGGCGATTCAGCTGCCAGTGATGTCGGAGCGCAGCCACAGGACACAATCTGAGAGCAGCTGCTGAGCTCGGGCCCATGACCGGGAGCTGGATGGTGTGAATGCGCTCACCGAACTGCACTGTCTTTGAACGGGCTACAAAGATGGTAACACCAGCGCGGCTGAACTTGACATCAGATATCCTTATCGCGATCGCCGAGTCAACCGATTTCTTGCGGGCGCACAGATTATCGAGGCGAAGCATGCCGAACCAGCCCGTGAGCACGAGAGCCCACAGAGCAGCATCTGCCGGATCTGACAGCAGCAGGTGCTGGCAAATGCGCATCAGATGCTCCGGCCGGAGTGGTTGCTTAGTGGCTGGGGTCCACGACTTGCTTAGGTCCCGTCTGATTCCTTTTAGGATGAGTGGCAGAATTGGAGCTCGCGCGACTTCGTCAAGACCGAGGCAGCGGCAATACCAGCTCAACGCTTGCAGATGAAGTTGAACACTGTTGAACGAAAGTAGGCGAAGAGAGATGTCGAATTAGAGAAGCTCCACCGTGGGCTGCTCAGGTCGTTCATTTAGCCCTTGACAGAAACGACCCAGGCTCGCCAGACAGACTCGTAGGTCAGCCGTGTCGACTCCGCCAGAGACAACTCGATCAGACGAGCCGCCCGCCCCCGAAGCCGCCGCACCGCAGGGTCAGGACCTGTAAAAGCAGAAAATGGGAGGCAGCAGAGGCCAGCGCTTGGGAGGCAAATTCAAGCGGGCACACTTGCACAGTGCCATAAAAACGCATGCAAAAGTTAATGAGGCCACTCCGAGAATGAAGACGCGAAATGGGGTCAGCATAGGTCTGAAACCAGCCCGTCACATGAAAGAAGCTTAACACAACTTTGTTTGCGAAACAGAAGAGACCAATGGTCTGAAGCAAGCGCAGCAGCTCAGGGTCCTTAGAAGCAGCCTTGTTGAGGATGAAGACAGCTGGGTCATTGTCAACGTAGCATACGACCTTGCACTGGCTCAGCAGCGGGCGCAGCACCATCAGAGTGAGAAGCGGCACGAGAGCTTCTTTGTAGTTGATCGGGTACTTGGCAAACTGGCCATTGAAGTCCTTCTCCCAGTCGATGAAGATCCAGTCACAAAAATTGTGGCTGCGGACGATGCAGCCGCCCGCCTTCTCGGATGAGTCACTCTCCAGCACCCACTCGTTGAGATACTTGGGCCAGAGCTCGCGACCATTCAGCTTTCGGATAGCCAGGGTCCACCACTCCAGCTCGCCACGCAGCGACTCATCCATACGGATGCAGTGCCTAGGATGAGCTAGAGAGTTAACTCTGGAGATAAGGTTGCGCAGGAAACTTCTACCCACGGGAGGAGCGACCTGGCACCACCAGTTAATCTTGCCACACAGCTTCTGAAGCTCCCGCTTAGTCAACCGAGACTTCAGCTTCATCTGCTGGACGAGGTTGACAGTCAGATCGATCTTATCATCGGGCAGGCAAAGCAAACCAGAACTCGTGTCGATGTTCACACCGAGGTAGGTGACGGTCTGGGCTGGGGCGCTGCTCTTCTCCCAGTTGATGTCGAACCCGAGACGTTGGAGAAGGCCAGTTAAAAACTCAAAGGCCTCTTCACACTTGGCTCTACTGTCAAAGGCAAGGCCAAAGTCGTCCAAATAACCAACGACATTGCTAAAGCCAGACCACTGCATAATTCGGACAATCGCCTGCGAGATTCTGTGAAAAAATGGACACGGAGGCAGCTGCGCCAAACATCAGCCGGGTGTCAACCAGGTAGCACGGCGAGTCGGCTCCTTTGAATTTCCATTGCAGACCGGCTGCCGGGTAGCAAAAAGGGTGAATTCCAACGGAGCGGTAGGCATGCTTGAAGTCGACTTTTGCCACAAAGCAGCCAGGACGGAGCAGACGATAAAATTCATCGATAGACTGAAAGCGGATGCGTTCTTGCTGATGGTAGTGACTGTTGATAGAATTTCCATACGGAGCGCTGGCGTCGTGAATCAGCCGGATTGATGAGCTGCCCTTAGGGATTGCTGCCAGCGGGCTGACCTTCGTAGGCTTTGTGGAAGACATCACATAGCGGCCTGTTCTTAGCTCTTCTTTAATTTGCTTATCCACGAGCTCCTGGTGCGCGAGCGCAGAGTTGTAGTTAGGCTTAAAGCTTTCGCAGAATTTGGTATCATCAGTGATCATAAACCCGGCACTAATACCATTAAAGAGAAACTCGGCATCTCTGTCTTCATCAAGATACTTCGACCATTCACAAAAGCGCATGTCACCACAGCTGGATGTAGGAAAATTATCAGGAATAAAATCGCGGATTGATGAACTATTTACAATGGCGGGCGGGCGGTCATCTAGTTTTTTGACGCTGAAGCGTGCAGATGACCCGGATGGTCCCTTCTGCAGATGACGCAAGCATGCTGAAATTTGCATTCCTCGCCGAACTTACAGCCGGTATCGCGGTTGAAGAGCAGGCAGATTTGGCGATTCCTCCTATTCTGTGGCTGCTTTCTACGCTGCAAGCTGCTGTCTATAGCGCTGAGCCGATTCGGAGCAAGCAGGTGTCGTGAGAGCAACTGGAAAGACTCGTTGTCCCAGTGACGACTGGTTTCATGCTGGAGCCTCCGAAAGCTGTCATCATAGAGCAGGGCATTACTGACGTCAAATCCACTATTCAGCAGTTCGCCTAACTGGCGGTTGTAGGCAAGGTACTCATGCAACCTTGGAGCAGCGCGCGCTTCCCAGTCAATCATCTCGCCAGATTCGATCAGGGACTGGAGAATTCTCGCATTCGCACTTATCAACTCGCCGATGCTAATCTGCTCCAGAGGCTTCTGTCTGGTATTTGTTCCTTTCTTATTGCCAGCGCTGACATTTCCGGAGTCTTCGACGAAGTCAGGTATGAGAAGTGGGCCCCTCTTGATGTGCGACACCGCGAGCAGAGCAGTTGGGGGGGTTAAAAGCTAGCCGCCCCGCGACAACCCCCCCAACGCAGACGCCACCCCGCCACCCCTAACACACTTTGTACGCGGCCTACGGCCGCCCACAAAGCACACTTTTTGAACCAATGAGAAGACTGAAAAGACTGAATATATCCACCCTCCCCCCTAAAAATGAGCTATTTTTAATTGTAAATGGCTGGTATAGTTTAGAGAAAACATTAACATTGTCAGTTGAGTACGAGAGCTGAGATGAGAGAGATGAGATGAGATGAGAATCAAGTTGATGAAAAGAACAACTGGAGACGACTAGAGACAACTGGAGACAACTAGAGACAACTGTAGACACTGACAAGAGAGGAGGGGACCGAGTGAAGAAAGTTTGACAAAGACCGGTGAGATTGACTGCCGACACCGACTCTGACGACGTGACGACGGCCTGAGTTGAATTATGAGATATTTAAATTAGAGTTAAATTGAATCTAAGATAAGCCAGTAAGTGGGCGCAGGGCCCAAAAAAGTATATTTATATGACTAATTTAGAGGGGGGTTGACTCCAGATAATAAGGAGAGGGGTGAAGTGCGCGACTGAACAGAGAGGCGAGAATGGAGAGCCAATCAGAAGGCAGCAAGGGAGAGAGAGAGATAAGAATAACAAGATTGAGCTAGACAGAGAGAGAGAAAACAGAGTAAACAGAGACAAGTGAAGGTAAACTAAGAAATGACTAGGAAAGTCGCGACATGCGCTGTGCAGTGGAAGCAGATTGAGCAGATCGAGTGGGTCTGCGAAAAGTTGAGTTTTGTAAGCTTTGGCCAGCTTAGTAAAAGGCTCATCAATACGTGGCAGCAGATGTTTGCCCGACTTAACGCTGAGATTGAGCACAACGCTGCTTGAGCACAACCCTGCTTGAGCACAACCCTGCTTGAGCACAACCCTGCTGGAGCACAACCCTTCTTGAGCACAACACTGCTTGAGCACAACCCTGCTTGAGCACAACCCTGCTTGTGCACAACCCTTCTTGAGCACAACCCTGCTTGTGCACAACCCTTCTTGAGCACAACCCTGCTTGAGCACAACCCTGCTTGAGCACAACCCTGCGGGATCTCATCGACGCACTGGTCTCGATGCGTCCGGTTCCATTGCGCACCTTTGATGAAGACTATACCTGCCCTTCTGCCCCAACCCGTCAATCGACAAAAGTCAGCCATCTCACGGCTATCAGAATATGTCAGAATATCCCACGGCTTGTCAAGTTTCTCTGAGCCACCGGACGAGCATCCCTCTTTCCCACTGAGGATCGTCACTACTAAATCAAACGTCAAGAAGACTGCTGGTTGACGCAATTTTTAAAAGCTTCGTTTTCGGGGAATCGCTGCAGTGATTAGGAACATAGTAAGTTGAATTCCTGTGCAATCTGTTTGTAAAACATTCTGACTTCCAGAAATGTAAAAACCATAAAAATAATTACTCTGCAATCAGCCACCGCCTTTAATTTACCACCTGTCAGACTCAGCACAAGCAGACTAACTAAAACTTCTGGTAGTTTACCGTGATCTGGTGCCTTTTGTCCAGCAACCGTCGAAGCTCTGCCTCCTCTTTCTGCTCCATCCATAAAACAAGTCGTCAGTGCCTACCTGTTGGAATTCCTGCTCATGGCATGGGCAGCTAGACGCTCAGACGAGACGAGAACGTGAGGCGACCTTCCTAGCTTTCGTTGGCACTTTGCGCGCTTGCAGTGCCGCCTTTAGTTGAAGCACACTCGGATCGGTGACTGATTGCAGTTGACTTTCAGTGGCCATATCCATTGTGGCTGAGAAGATAATCTGAGCAGACAGGATATGTAGGCTCTCACAAGCGGATACAGGACTAAATGGCACCCGCGACGAGCAGCGCCAATACACCAACCTCACATGCGACCACCACAGCCAAACTGACAGTCTCACTCCGCAGTTTCAAACTCCCCGCCTTACTTCCATCAAAGTGGCAAGGATAACAAATTTTCCATTCTCCATGATTCACGCAGCTCTGTACAAAGTCAACTCTGTACACACAGGTCCAAGCAGCAGTCGGACAGATTCGCTGCAGATCGATCGCAGCCCTATTTGCATGCGTGTGGTTTTCCGCTATTGGCAAGTGTAGCTTTTCTTTTAGGATAACAGGAGCTGATACGCCAGTAAATGTATTATATGTTTGGTGCGTTTATGTAAACTATAATTATATGTGTAAATTGGAAAGCGTTATAATGCCTAAGAGCACCAGGAAAGCACTTCCTCATTTTACGTTTGTCGAGCTGGCAAAAACTAAATACGTAGCATTTCTGAATTGCGCATGCAATATTCCAGTCCATCTACTGACCGAGCTACTCCTACAGAAAACTGAAGCAGGTAAATTGGCTGAGTACTTGGGTCCTGAGCACACAGTGCAGCTATTCAAGCTAAGGCATGAGCAGTTGTTGATGCCAGACCAGCCTCAGAGCCGGCGCTGTCACCAGTGAGAGAACGGACACCAGGCCGGTCGGTCGGGTCACCGGGCTGCTCACAGAAACTACCTCATCGCTGAGAAGCTTCCTGTCTTGTATAAAAGGCCTCGGTTTGGCATTTGGATCTCCGTAATTCCAATAGTCGCCCCTGTCGTTGCACATGTGGCTGTAGCAGCGGCGGCACATTTTCCAGCCTAACTTCTCGCAGTCGTCCCCGCAGTCGACCAATGTCAACTGGAATTTTAGCAGAGTGGGCTTTGCTGGGATCAATGAGACAGCTGGGAATCTGACAGTAGTTTAGAGCAGACACAAAAGGTTGAGTAAACTGGACAACTTACACCGTTTGAAGAAAAACCTGTGCCGCAGCCCTGTTTTCTGGGACACAGCCTCCAAATCGGATGAATAATCTTTTCCTCTTCAAAGTCTCGTGAATTGTAGCATATGATTAAATTCGGAAGTTCCGGCACCAGCTCCTTGGCGAATTTGTCGTTGCACAAATCCGTGGTGCACTCGCGGCATTGCGTCAAGTTGCCTTCTTGGATTTGGTGAACAGAGCAGGGTCCGCAGTGCATATTGAGATCCTGAAGCGTAAATTATAGCATATTATTGTTGTTTGCAGCCAACAAATATTCACTGCTCAAGAGAGAGATACCCGGGCCTGTAAAATCGCGCAAATCAGATGATGAGCTGCTCACATAAAGGCCGGAACTCTCTCTCAAGTTCTTCCACGTTTGAAACTCGGAGCAGACGGTCGAGCTGGGACAGATCTCAATGCCCTTGGGGAATTCGGGAGTCACGTCAACATCCCAGCCTCTGTAGCAGTTAATTGTGTCGTTTGACTTCGCATTGACCTGAGCTCGGCCTAAAAGAGAAATGTGCGAATGAGCGGCTCCAAAGCTAACGAGTAACGCACGACAGTGTCTGACGGTACTTTTCAAAAGAGAGATAAGAGCCATGCTCAACAGCGAACTCGAACTCACCGAGCAGTGCGCCAGCCAAAACGAGAACAGCCATCGGCCAAAGGTGTTGCGCCAGCATTTGCTGCAGTTTTGACGGCTGGTAAAGTCTCTGCAGTTGTGAAAGTTGTTGGGAAAATCACTGGCTTCTGTCGTCTGCAAAGTCTGTCGTCAGCTAAACGCTACACATCATGGAGGGTTTTTACTCAATGCTACACATATGCAGAGAAAAGAAGCCATCTTGGTGTTAAAAGTTGTTGTCTGTGGCCGACATCCAAGTTGCATTAAGCTGATCCAGTCGCGCCCAAATACCAACAAAGTACTGGGTGGGTGAACTAGGGTGGGAAAACTGGGTGAATTTAAATAGGTATAAGGCGTAAACGCAGTGATTGCTCATATTTATAGTTTGTATCACAGATACTAAATACCGATCCACTGCCAAGCTTGGCCATAGATAAAAGAATTGAAAGCGCCAAGGTTGTGCGTGTGTGACGCGGGCATCTAGACCATCATTCTCTCCAAATATTTTATGTCAAGACAAAAAATAGAGCAAATATGCGCTTATGCCACTGGACAGAGAGTAGCAAATCAAACTGACGCATAAAGATAATGCTGAGTGAACCATCTAGGGTATTTATTATCTGTGGTTTGTATACAGTCAGTTTGATACATATTATTTATACATATTATCCACATCTGCGTTATTTATAGTTGTACAGCGGCAGAGTCGCTCCTGGTGTCGACATCTTCGGTGGCGGAGTAAATAAGATTAATATGACTAATTACTAATGGTCAGATGTGCATCCCACCGCTCGGTCGTAGCTATCTGAAGGCTGCGTACGGCTGTTCAGTGCAAGGACTTGGGGGGGATCAATACCAAACTGGCGCCTCATCAATGCTTAAACTGGCGCCTCATCTGGTAAAAAATAAAGCAATACTTTGAAGGTAACGAATATACTTGTATTGCTGTAGCACCAGCAGCAAATATAATAATTCAAAATAGTGTCCTGGTTTCTGCAAGCATGTCTTGTTAAAAGCAACTAAAAAAATTGCTGCGCGCCTGAAATTATTTTTATTCCATACTTAAGCACTCAAGTTATTGTTCTTTAACTTTGAAGCGCTGCTCAACTTTGTGGATTCACCAGTAGGACCTTTTCCACGACCTTTGGAAAATTCAAAACTTACTCAGCCGGGCCCATGATGCTCACCATTGTGGAGGCGACGCACATGGCCTGAAATGCAACAAGTCAGTTTTCAAAGAGACGGAGACAGAAGAATCAGGTCTGCATGGCATGGAACAAGCTGTTGGAATGCCTGCAAAGGCAGCATTGCGGATGTTACCTGGCAAAGGGATGTGAAGACGGCCCATAGCGAGATCATTAAATCGTAAAAGGCATCCTTGTTGCTGATCTTTGTCAGACAGTCCTGTTGAAGGTGAATTTTTTATTAATGATTTCTTGCCGAGTCAGCTTCGCTTCTGCCCTGCAGATTTTGCGTGTTATAATGATGCGCTGATGGGTTATGTTGGCGTGTTGGAGCTGTGCAGTGAGGATTGGTCAGGGCTGTGTTGGAGCTGTGCAGTGAGGATTGGTCAGGGCTGTGTTGGAGCTGTGCAGTGAGGATCGGTCAGGGCTGTGTTGGAGCTGTGCAGTGAGGATCGGTCAGGACTGTGTTGGTGTATTGGAGCTGTGCAGTGAGGATCGGTCAGGACTGTGTTGGTGTGTTGGAGCTGTGCAGTGAGGATCGGTCAGGACTGTGTTGGTGTATTGGAGCTGTGCAGTGAGGATCGGTCAGGACTGTGTTGGTGTATTGGAGCTGTGCAGTGAGGATCGGTCAGGACTGTGTTGGAGCTGTGCAGTGAGGATCGGTCAGGACTGTGTTGGAGCTGTGCAGTGAGGATCGGTCAGGACTGTGTTGGAGCTGTGCAGTGAGGATCGGTCAGGACTGTGTTGGTGTATTGGAGCTGTGCAGTGAGGATCGGTCAGGACTGTGTTGGTGTATTGGAGCTGTGCAGTGAGGATTGGTCAGGACTGTGTTGGTGTATTGGAGCTGTGCAGTGAGGATTGGTCAGGACTGTGTTGGAGCTGTGCAGTGAGGATTGGTCAGGACTGTGTTGGAGCTGTGCAGTGAGGATCGGTCAGGACTGTGTTGCAGCTGTGCAGTGAGGATCGGTCAGGGCTGTGTTGGAGCTGTGCAGTGAGGATCTGTCAGGACTGTGTTGGTGTGTTGGAGCTGTGCAGTGAGGATCGGTCAGGACTGTGTTGGCGTGTTGGAGCTGTGCAGTGAGGATTGGTCAGGACTGTGTTGGAGCTGTGCAGTGAGGATTGGTCAGGACTGTGTTGGTGTATTGGAGCTGTGCAGTGAGGATTGGTCAGGACTGTGTTGGAGCTGTGCAGTGAGGATCGGTCAGGACTGTATTGGAGCTGTGCAGTGAGGATTGGTCAGGACTGTATTGGAGCTGTGCAGTGAGGATCGGTCAGGGCTGTGTTGGAGTGTTGGAGCTGTGCAGTGAGGATCGGTCAGGACTGTGTTGGAGCTGTGCAGTGAGGATCGGTCAGGACTGTGTTGGTGTATTGGAGCTGTGCAGTGAGGATCGGTCAGGACTGTGCCAGTTATTCGATAATACGCCAATCATATGACATAAAATTGGGACTCAATACTTTAACTCGAGCACGTTGAGAAAGACAATCATTCTAACAAAGTAGCTCACATATTTGTGAACGTATTTCTTTTCCCGAGCCTCCTTCAGGTTCTCGGCTTGTTGGCACTTCGGTCCAGGTTCCAGACAGCAGGAGTCGGGCAGGGTGGTCTTCTTGCCGGTTACGTTGGCGTTGACCAGCTTGTGCCATGGAGACTGGAGGAACAGGTTCTCCTTCTCATCGCCACTCCAGCCGCAGCACAACTCCTGTTTCAGTGGCCCAAGTTTAAATTGGTTAGCGAGTGAGCAATAATCTAATTAGTTGTCTTCCATAATGTGCTATCAGATTGAGAATTTAAAATTTCCTGACCTCTTCTTGCCCATTGTTTAAAAACGAAGTCACGCCTTCGTCTTCGCCATATTGCTTTGTTAATTTTTCTCTGTATTCGTTTATATCCGATTTAGTCAGAGTATTCCTGTTCGTGAGATGCATCACAAGGATGACTACGTTTGTGACAACCGCGCAGGCCAGAATGCAAACGATCTGGAAGGTGGGCAGGTGAGGCAGTTCCGGCCGCAATTTAGGCTCCAAGAGGCTGATTCGAGAAGCCATTGATAAGAGTCCTGGAAAAGGGGGCTTCAATCGGCTCTGCGACTCAGCGATAAATGAGGGCCAGCCCCCAAGAGGTACACAGAGTGTAGAGTATGTGCCTGAAAATTAGAAAGTCAGGGCCACCGTAACCCTTGTGTGAGTGTATGAGTACAGCATCTATGCACAGCTTGAGTGCACTCAGGAGGCTGAACTGGCTCAACGCTGGTTGTGGGACGATGTCACCGAGAAAGCTGCGCCAGGGAGCCCACGGCCCCTCCCTGCAATTATTACTACATGAATATATCTTACAAAAGTCCCCTAACTGTGCTCGCATGGGCGTATTCAGCATGCCAGTGAAGTATAAGACAGACCAGGCCCATGGGCTAAGGTCTGCGATGCTCCACGCCTGCCTCCATCTTCAGTAGGTAAGGCCAGTGGGAGGTCTGCACCCTCTATTTGCCGCTGGCAGCCGTAGACCCCCCACGCTGTTTCGCAAGCCGACCCAGGGGTACCCGTCCCCGCGAGTGTTCAAGGCAGACCCTAGGGCTGCTGGACAGACAGGGCTCCGGCGCTGGCGACCCATCTAGTAGCTTCGGCCAAACTTGGGTATGCGGGTCTGGCTTGCCAGCCTGCAGGCCTTGGTACTGCTCAACGTACCCTCTAATGCCTAAGGTGTTCGACCGTGCCGATAGGCTGGAAGGCCGGGGAGTAGTCCGGTCGCAAGCGGTCCCCCTCCTGGTGTCGGGCCAGCCTTGAGAGTTCTTTTGGCCTACTGCCCGGTCAGGTGGAGCGGCCGGGTGGGTACCGCGCATCTTCGAGGGTAGCCCACCACCTTTATCATGGCCTTCGAGCCGACTATGAATAAGCTGCTGGAGACACTGGGGGACCTCCCTGGGCGGCGTTCATAGCGATGCGTCGGCCGTTCAGGGATTAGCGGAATGAGCGTTCGCGCCTTCCCGCTTTGTCCCCCTCCGAGGCATCCCTGCAGCTAAGTCAAGTAAGTCAAGTCCCGTAGCTGTATTTGCACACAAAAATGAACACTCTTCAATGCTTGCTTTTGCGTTTTTATGTTGCAAGACACATGATCGTGGGCAGTCTTTGCTGCCGAAACGTTTTTCCCTCATTACACTGACAGGAGGCTGTAGTAAGCAACAAAAAGAGCTTTCTCACACTGAGATTAATTAGGGATTAGTGCCTTCTTAAGGGTCCCGGCAAGATCCACAAAGTCCCCTGCTAATTTTAAGTAAACCAACAAAAAGGAATCTCCAGAGAGGATAAATTAATATTAGTTAGTTACTTGTACTAATTATAGCTTGTATATGGGCCATTCCGCCGACCCTTGAACACGTACATGTACATGGACTCGTACGCAGGCACGCACTCACACAGGGTGTACAACTGACTCTGTTCCTACGCCCAGGGGCCACGGAGAAGCAGCAACATCAGGTAGAGTTCGGACGCACTTACAATTTTGAGCAGGATGCGCCAGTTCTGCACGACACCGACAATGCCCAGGATGCCAATGGTGATGTTAGCCAGGCTGGAAAAGATCTTGATGAGGCCGCCGCCTTTGAAAGTGAACGATTCTCCCACAGTTAAATACGGATTTGTGGCTATGGTGATTCCGTAGAAAGTTAAACTGATGATTCCTAGTAGAATGTTGGCGCTGTACGTCACTATCACTATGTGACGGATGGCCTCGCTGGATAGCATTCGTGTGGATTGTAACTTCCAGTAGTTTTTTCGTATTTCTACACAAAAACCTAAGAATAAATGAGCTTCAAGGCTCTCTTTTGTGATACTTTGGCTATAAAAGTGCTCCACTTTCCGACCATAGACAGCAGCGCTCGCGAGCGGAAGAACGACATGTGGTCACTTCTGCTGAAATGACTTGTAGTCCCTCTTGATCTGTAAAATTGCAAGTACAAACTCTTGCATTGTACGTCGAACGTCTAAAATAATATTTCGGTCACTTTTATAAACTCAAAACTTTACAAACTCTAAATTTAATATAGTCCAACTCGTGAAGATTATTGAGTTAGTGGACGTGACTCGCAAGAATTTTCCCAGGATGCGAAATTTCGCGCTAGCAAAAGCAACCCATGAGATTCGGGACGACTACAGTCCATGCACTCAAGGACTACTAGACTTGATATAACGAAGTGTTCCTAGTGGTCCTTGAGTCCACTTTAAAGTTTACTGCAGGTTTCAGTCTGTTAGGTTCAGAGTTCCAAATGGATTACATATAAAAGACGGCCATTTACTCGTAACTGACACAAGAAGCGACCCAGCGGGAAAGGCACCGCTGGAACAACGTTGTGTACCAACGGTGGACCAACGGCTACAAATGTCCGGCGCAAAACCGTTGGAACAACGGTGGCAATACAACGGTTATACAACGCTATACCAACGCCAAACCAACGCCTGTGTGGCCAATTGTGGGTGACTTTTTAAATGTACGTACTTTTTAGCTTATACCCGCAGCCTTTCGATGACGACCTGTTGCGTCATGGGTGGTTGAAGCTGACAGGCCACATCATCCGCGCCCAGGATCGTAATGTCCACAGACGGTGCAGGAGGGGCTGCTGCTTACGTTGCAGATGTCTTTCTATGTTAGGAATACGTACTTAATGATGAAATACTGTGTTAAAACTGACGTTTTCAATTTTCAATTCCATTTTACCCCAATTTTGCGCATCTGCCGTTGTTTTAAGATAATTTTACACTACATTGCCGCAATTTCAAAACGGCTTGCTGCAAAGTGTAATTGGTGTAAAATCAAGCCACTGAAGAATCGCTTTTTGTTGTCGTCTATGGCCTCAATGGCCCAAAAGGGGTTCTATGGAGCAACCACAGACCTTTTTGGGGCATAGACAATGAAAAGCAAGTCTTCAATAGCTTTATTCTACACCTACACTAATGATTAAATTGCCTGCTCTTTAACTCGATTAAATTGGAAAACGCCGTAGTTAAACAGCTTGTACTTGACGCGACAACTTTAATTGCCTGTTAACTTTTTACTAGTTCATTCCGAACAACCTTGATAGCTATGTTGTGACGGTTTCATTTCTTGTACATCATTTGTGCCGTAGTAAAAGTATTTTTGCAAAGTAACTCGTAATTATTGGCATTTATTATCTGTGGTTTGTATACAGTCAGTTTGATACATATTATTTATACATATTATCCACATCTGCGTTATTTATAGTTGTACAGCGGCAGAGTCGCTCCTGGTGTCGACATCTTCGGTGGCGGAGTAAATAAGATTAATATGACTAATTACTAATGGTCAGATGTGCATCCCACCGCTCGGTCGTAGCTATCTGAAGGCTGCGTACGGCTGTTCAGTGCAAGGACTTGGGGGGGGGATCAATACCAAACTGGCGCCTCATCAATGCTTAAACTGGCGCCTCATCAATGCCCAAACTGGCGCCTCATCAATGCCCAAACTGGCGCCTCATCAATGCTCAAACTGGCGCCTCATCAATGCCCAAACTGGCGCCTCATCAATGCCCAAACTGGCGCTTCATCAATGCTCAAACTGGCGCCTCATCAATGCCCAAACTGGCGCCTCATCAATGCCCAAACTGGCGCCTCATCAATGCCCAAACTGGCGCCTCATCAACCCCCAAACTGGCGCCTCATCAATCCTCAAACTGGCGCCTCATCAATGCCCAAACTGACGCCTCATCAATGCCCAAACTGGCGCCTCATCAATACCCAAATTGGCGCCTCATCAATGCTCACTCAGCTTCTCTTTTTCGCTGAAGTCTAAAACTGCAAACTCCATTAGCCTAAATAAAGTGTTAAAAAGCATAAAAAACAATCCAGCACAGTATGAGCCAAGCTGACACATGATTTAATCAAATTTGAAATACGATATTAACATGAACAATCAGCAACGAATGAAGCTTATAAAAAGGATTTATATATGAGTTTACATACGCTCGTAGCCGCCCCGTGAAATCAAAAAGTTTAATACAGCGATACATCAGCGAGATTAACTGAGATATTTGAGTACAGAGTAGGAGAAGTAATATGTGTGATTAAAATCATCCAGAGCGCAATCAATAAAGTACATTTGAAACTTACTGATATGCGGAACTGACAGGTACAAAAACTATTTTACACAGGTAGGGCTGCCCCATCAGCAGCGCCCGAAGCGCTCAGCGCCAACTCAATTGACAGCCAGTAACAAAAATTGCACCAATGAGAAAACTGATGGCCCAATAAATAATAATAACTCAGCATTTCATAATTCATCATCAACATCGGTTATGTTCAGTGGGAAACTCGGGCATCAGCAAAAGAAGACGCGGAACTACAGAAATTCGAAGGCAAAAAGCGGGCCCGCTGACTCCGTGGTCCCGAACCAGAAGCGCGCAGAACTCGATTCGAGTGCGGCCGATTTTGAAAGCGAAGGAAAAAATAGCAAAGTGCGAAAATACAGCGGTGAGCGCGAACTCAGGACTTATACAGTCAGCTGATCGCTGGCGCCACAGAGCTGGCTTTACTGGGTGCGTCGGGAGATTCTGGGGACAGCAATCGGTGTGAATGTTCCCAGTGAACTTGGAATGATCCCAGCTAACTGTAAATAATGCTAATAAAACTGAACCATCTCAGTGAACTTTAAATCATCCATGAGAACTTTGAATCATCCCTGTGAACCGTAAACTATCCCAAATAAACTTGATTGGTCCCAGTGAACAGTGAATAGTCACAGTGAATAGTGAACAGCCACAGTGAATAGTGAACAGTCACAGTGAACAGTGAATAGTCACAGTGAACAGTGAATAGTCACAGTGAACAGTGAACAGTCACAATGAACCGTGAACCGTCCCAGTGAACCGTGAACAGTCACAGTGAACCGTGAACAGTCACAGTGAACTGTGAACAGTCACAGTGAACCGTGAACAGTCCCAGTGAACTGTGAACAGTCACAGTGAACTGTGAACAGTCACAGTGAACTGTGAACAGTCACAGTGAACCGTGAACAGTCACAGTGAACAGTCACAGTGAACCGTCACAGTGAACCGTCACAGTGAACCGCAATCCCCATTAGTCCGCAGGCCCAGCAGAGACGGGTCTCCGGCACACCAGCTTCAGCGTGGATCCGGCCGACCGAATCACCTGGATGGCCTCGGTGTGCGTGATCCCCGCCAGCGGCCGGTCGTTGATGGACACGATCTCGTCGCCGACCCGCAGGCGGCCGGACTGGTGGGCGCCGCCGCCCTCGGCGATCCGCAGCACGTAGAACGGCATCTGGTTGAACTCGGCGCCGCCGCGGATGGAGAAGCCGAAGCCTTTGTCCGTCTTGTGCAGCACCGCGGTGAACAGCCCGCCGGGGGGCACCGCCGGGACGCTGGCCGGTTCCGGGGAGCCGCTGGACTGGGAGGCCGGCCCGGCCACTGCCCTGCGATTGGGAAAGGAAAGAGTGGAAGAATGGGGATGAGAGAATGGGGTGGGAGAATGGGGATGAGAGAATGGGGTGGGAGAATGGGGATGAGAGAATGGGGATGGGAGAATGGGGATGGGAGAATGGGGATGGGAGAAAGGGGATGGGAGAATGGGTATGGGAGAATGGTGATGGGAGAATGGGGTTAGGAGAATGGGGATGGGAGAATGGGTATGGGAGAATGGGGTTGGGGGAATGGGGATGGGAGAATGGGGATGGGAGAATGGGGATGGGAGAATGGGGATGGGAGAATGGGGTTGGGAGAATGGGGATGGGAGAATGGGGATGAGAGAATGGGGTTGGGAGAATAGGGATGGGAGAATGGGGATGGGAGAATGTTGATGAGAGAATGGGTATGGGAGAATGGGCTTGGGAGAATGGGGATGGGAGAATGGGGATGAGAGAATGGGGATGGGAGAATGGGGTTAGGAGAATGGGGATGGGAGAATGGGGATGAGAGAATGGGGATGGGAGAATGGGGTTGGGGGAATGGGGATGGGAGAATGGGGATGGGAGAATGGGGATGGGAGAATGGGGATGGGAGAATGGGGTTGGGAGAATGGGGATGGGAGAATGGGGATGAGAGAATGGGGTTGGGAGAATAGGGATGGGAGAATGGGGATGGGAGAATGTTGATGAGAGAATGGGTATGGGAGAATGGGCTTGGGAGAATGGGGATGGGAGAATGGGGATGAGAGAATGGGGATGGGAGAATGGGGTTAGGAGAATGGGGATGGGAGAATGGGGATGAGAGAATGGGGTTGGGAGAATAGGGATGGGAGAATGGGGATGGGAGAATGTTGATGAGAGAATGGGTATGGGAGAATGGGCTTGGGAGAATGGGGATGGGAGAATGGGGATGAGAGAATGGGGATGGGAGAATGGTGATGGGAGAATGGGGATGAGAGAATGGGGTTGGGAGAATGGGGATGAGAGAATGGGGATGGGAGAATGGGGATGGGAGAATGGGGATGAGAGAATGGGGATGGGCGAATGGGGATGAGAAAATGGGGTTGGGAGAATGAGGATGAGAGAATGGGGATGAGAGAATGGGGATGAGAGAATGGGGATGGGAGAATGGGGATGGGAGAATGGGGATGGGAGAATGGGGATGGGAGAAAGGGGATGGGAGAATGGGTATGGGAGAATGGTGATGGGAGAATGGGGTTAGGAGAATGGGGATGGGAGAATGGGTATGGGAGAATGGGGTTGGGGGAATGGGGATGGGAGAATGGGGATGGGAGAATGGGGATGGGAGAATGGGGATGGGAGAATGGGGTTGGGAGAATGGGGATAGGAGAATGGGGATGAGAGAATGGGGTTGGGAGAATATGGATGGGAGAATGTTGATGAGAGAATGGGTATGGGAGAATGGGCTTGGGAGAATGGGGATGGGAGAATGGGGATGGGAGAATGGGGATGAGAGAATGGGGATGAGAGAATGGGGATGAGAGAATGGGGATGAGAGAATGGGGATGGGAGAATGGGGATGAGAGAATGGGGATGAGAGAATGGGGATGGGAGAATGGGGATGGGAGAATAGGGATGGGAGAATGCGGTTGGGAAAATGGGGATGAGAGAATGGGGTTGGATGAATGGGGTTGGGAAAATGGGGATGAGAGAATGGGGTTGGATGAATGGGGTTGGCAAAATGGGAATGAGAGAATGGGGATGGGAGAATGGGGTTGGGAAAATGGGGATGAGAGAATGGGGATGGGAGAATGGGGTTGGGAAAATGGGGATGAGAGAATGGGGTTGGATGAATGGGGTTGGGAAAATGGGGATGAGAGAATGGGGTTGGATAAATGGGGTTGGCAAAATGGGGATGAGAGAATGGGGATGGGAGAATGGGGTTGGGAAAATGGGATGAGAGAATGGGGTTGGATGAATGGGGTTGGGGAAATGGGGATGGAAAAATAGGGATGAAAAATAGTGCACGATGCGGGGAGAATTAAGTGCAAGAATCCAAAAGGGATGCTGAGATGGAATAACCGAGAATAGGATAGAGGTAAAACAAATGTGCACCCGGCTCACCTGCCAATCAAGCCCGGAGGCGGTGCGCCGGCCTGGCCGGGCAGAGGCGGCCCCACGGTGAGGCGCACCTGCAGGCCGCTGTCCCGCACCATCCGGACAATGTCTTCATGATGGACGCCGGCCGCTCCAACGCCATTGACGGCCAGGATGCGGTCGCCGCGGCGCAGCTTGTCGCAGCGGGACGCCGGCGACCCGTCGATAATGTGGCCGATGAATTCGCCCAGCACCACGCCGCCGCCGCTGCCAGCTGGTGGCCGCGTCACCGAGCTGACGATCACGATGCCGAAACCTTCGTCTTGCCGGCGCGTCAGCGTTACGTCGTACGGGTAGACGGGGGCGGCGGCGTCTCCGATTGCGACAGGGCTGCGGCAAAGGCCGAGGCTGACGCGGGGCCCGGCGGACTCGAGCAGCTGCACAACCCGATGGTGCGAGGCCGCCACGCAGGGGGTCCCGTTGACGCTGACGATCTCGTCGCCCGGACGGATTCGGCCGTCAGCGTGGGCAGCTGAGCCCGACCAGCTGGCCATGGTGGCTCTCGTGTGGTGTGAGGCGCTCATGTGGCTCTTGGTGTGGCGCTCATGTGGCTCTTGGTGTGGCGTGGCTCTTGGTGTGGCGCTCATGTGGCTCTTGGTGTGGCGCTCATGTGGCTCTTGGTGTGGCGCTCATGTTGCTCTTGGTGTGGCACTCATGTGGCTCTTGGTGTGGCGCTCATGTGGCTCTTGGTGTGGCGCTTATGTGTCTTTTGGTGTGGCGCTCATGTGGCTTTTGGTGTGGCGCTCATGTGGCTCCTGGTGTGGCGCTCATGTGGCTTTTACTGAATCTCACTACCGAGTCTCACCTGCGACCCCTCCTCGGCGCCGCCCAGTATCCGAATGCCCAGCCCGAGCTGATTGCGCAACAGCGTGACGGTGAACTGCGGAGCCGCGGCAGCCGCTGCAGCCCGGGGCCGCCGGCCCAGCGAACCGTAGCCGGCCGTGGCCGCTGAGGCTGACGGAGGCTGCGGATGAAGCTGCTGCACCTGCTGCTGCTGATGGTAGCCGCGACCCTCCACCAGACCGGTAGGAGTTCTGGGCCGCGCCGGCTGCTGCTGCTGCTGCTGGTCATCGAAGGCCGAACCGCTGAGGCTAGCCTCAGGGCCGGGCGTCCGGCTGCGGAAGCGCGGGACGGTGCCAGCCGTTGAGCCCGACGATGCAGCGGAGGAGGCTGGCGGCGGGTAGGCCGTCACCGTCACGCTGGAGCTGCCCGTGTCCGGCCGGGACGAGCGGAGCGGCGCGTGCCGAGAGAAATTCGAGATTGCTGCGCCACCAGATGAGCTGCTCGGGCCGCTGCCCGCTGACGCTGCTGAGGGCAGACGGGGGCTGCCGTTGCTAAGGGGAAAAACGGTTGTTGCTAAGGGACAATGGGCGTTGCTACGGGGAAAACAGTTGTTGCTAAGGGACAATGGGCGTTGCTACGGGGAAAAGCGGTTGTTGATAAGGCACAATGGGTGTTGCTAAGGGGAAAAACGGTTGTTGCTGAGGGGAAATGGGCGTTGCTAGGAGGAGAACTGCCTAGGGGAGAACAGGCACGATGGGGCTGTTGCTAAGGCACAAACAAAGGGATCTCACGTGGCAGGAAGCTGGAGTGCCCGAAGCCGCCAGCGGCAGTCGCTGAGTCCGCCAAAGACGCCAAGCCGCCGCTGTGCGACGCTGAAGTCCGGAAGGTGGGCGGCCCCGCCACGGAGGCCTGCGGCAGGCTGCCCCGCTGCAGTAGGAAGCTGCAGTCCTGCCCGATGGGGCACTCGGCGAGAATTCGAACCACGTCTGTGTGGGGCAGCTCCTTGACCCGGCGGGAGTTCACCTCGATCAGCAGGTCGCCGGGCTGCGTTGGGATTCAGAATGTAAGGGGATAAATTTGGGATCAGTCAACCCAAAATGGATTTTGCAACCCAATGGGATATCAAGGGATTTCACAGGGCCTAGGGGAAATAATGGGATTTTGCAGGGTCTAGGGGGATATAATGGGATTTTGCAAGACCTAGGGGATAAAATGGGATTTTGCAGGGCCTATGGGGATATAATGGAATTTTGCAGGAACTAGAGGATATAATGAGATATTGCAGGACCTTTGGAATATCATGGGATTCTGATGGGCCTAGGGGATATCATGGGATTTTGCAGGGCCTAGGGGATAACATGGGATTTTGCAGGGCCTAGGGGATAACATGGGATTTTGCAGGGCCTAGGGGATATCATGGGATTTTGCAGGGCCTAGGGGAAATCGTGGGATTTTGCAGGGCCTAGGGGATATCATGGGATTTTGCAGGGCCTAGGGGATATCGTGGGATTTTGCAGGGCCTAGGGGATATCGTGGGATTTTGCAGGGCCTAGGGGATATCATGGGATTTTGCAGGGCCTAGGGGATATCGTGGGATTTTGCAGGGCCTAGGGGATATCGTGGGATTTTGCAGGGCCTAGGGGATATCATGGGATTTTGCAGGGCCTAGGGGATATCGTGGGATTTTGCAGGGCCTGTTGCCAGTCCAGCCCTCACCTGTAGACCGCGGCAGCGGCTCTCATCAACAATCTGTCGGACCCGCTGGCCCTGAGGCGAGTCGGCGATGGTGAAGCCGAACCCGGCCACGCTGCGGTTGATCACCGCCTTGATCAGCTCCGCCCGGCCGAGGGACATCCCGGACATGCCGGCCAGAGCCGCACCCGCCTGTCCGGGACTGCCGAGGCCGGAGCTGCCCGAGTGCGAGCTGCGCTGCGACCCGGCGCCGTTGGTGTCCAGGGCCGCCGCCACCTTCGTGATGACCTCGGCCCGGGGGTCGCTGGCGCTCACGGGCAGGCGGTAGCCGGTGCTCACCGTCAGGGTCACCAGCTGGCCCGGCTCGATCTGCCGGAACAGGCTGATCAAGTCCTCGTGAGTGCCGCCCAGCACCAGCTGCTCGTTCACGTACACCAGCACGTCTCCGCTCTGCAGCCGCCCGTCCTCGGCTGCTGGCCCGCCCGGTACTAGCGACTTCACCTGCAGGTTGGGGAGCAGTGACGGTTGGGATGATGCGAATCAATGACAGAAGGGATAATTGGGATTAAATACGAGGAATGATTGGGATAATTGGGGTCAATGATAATTGGGATAATTAGGATCAATGACAGTTAGGATAAATTGGGATCAATGATGACTGGGATAAAATGGGATCAATGATGATTGGGATAATTGGTATTAATTATTATTGGGATAATTGGGATCAATGATGATTGGGATAAAATGGGATCAATGGTGATTGGGATAATTGGGATGATTGAGATCATTGATGATTTAGATAAATGGGATTATTGATGATTGGGATTATTAATGACTGGGATAATACGGGATCAATGATGATTGGGATAATTGGGATTATTGATAATTGGGATCAATACAAATGATAGGGATATGGGATGAAATGCAGACGAAGGGTGACCAAGCCATGCGATGAAAATACAGTAAGGGATAAAAGCGACTGCAACATCCCCCAGCAACAGGCAGCCCAAGCGACCTGCAGGAACTCGGGCTTGGCGCGGTCGCCGCCGCCCACGATGGTGATGCCGAGGCCGCCGGGCGACTTAACCAGCCGGACCGTCAGCAGCTCCCCGGCCAGGCGGCTGGGGTTGGCGGTGAACATGCCCGGGTCCTGGCGGATGCCGCGGAACTGGATCGACCTGCCCGATGCTGCCGGGTTAGACGAGGCTGCAAGCATTGAAGGCAGATTTGCATGGTATGATTTGACTACTGTCAGTAGCCAACTAATGGTTTTAACAGCGGAGAACAATATAGCTAATCCTGATATAGTTGTTTTCTGCTAAAGCAATAACTGATCAGTTGACTGCCCATACTCGCTAAGTTAGGTGACCTCAGATGAACTTGGTGCTCTGAGGTATGGGGACAAATGACCTCAGATATATGGATGGTCATATAACCTTAGAACTCCGGGGGTTCAGGTGCCCTTGGAGCTCTGAGGTATCAGATGACCACAGAATCCTGGATGGGGTGTCAGATGACCACGGAATCCTGGATGGGGTGTCAGATGACCACAGAATCCTGGATGGGGTATCAGATGACCACAGAATCCTGGATGGGGTGTCAGATGACCACAGAATCCTGGATGGGGCGTCAGATGACCACAGAATCCTGGATGGGGTATCAGATGACCACAGAATCCTGGATGGGGTATCAGATGACCACAGAATCCTGGATGGGGCGTCAGATGACCACAGAATCCTGGATGGGGTGTCAGATGACCACAGAATCCTGGATGGGGCGTCAGATGACCACAGAATCCTGGATGGGGTGTCAGATGACCACAGAATCCTGGATGGGGTATCAGATGACCACAGAATCCTGGATGGGGTGTCAGATGACCACAGAATCCTGGATGGGGTGTCAGATGACCACAGAATCCTGGATGGGGCGTCAGATGACCACAGAACCTTGGATAGGGTGTCAGACGACCTCAAAACCTTGGATAGGGTGTCAGATGACCTCAGAACCTTGGATAGGGTGTCAGACGACCTCAAAACCTTGGATAGGGTGTCAGATGACCTCAGAACCTTGGATAGGGTGTCAGACGACCTCAAAACCTTGGATAGGGTGTCAGATGACCTCAGAACCTTGGATAGGGTGTCAGACGACCTCAATACCTTGGATAGGGTGTCAGACGACCTCAAAACCTTGGATAGGGTGTCAGATGACCTCAGAACCTTGGATAGGGTGTCAGATGACCCCAGAACCTTGGATAGGGTGTCAGACGACCTCAAAACCTTGGATAGGGTGTCAGATGACCTCAGAACCTTGGATAGGGTGTCAGACGACCTCAATACCTTGGATAGGGTGTCAGACGACCTCAAAACCTTGGATAGGGTGTCAGATGACCTCAGAACCTTGAATAGGGTGTCAGATGACCCCAGAACCTTGGATAGGGTGTCAGATGACCTCAGAACCCTGGATGGGGTGTCAGATGACCTCGGAACCCTGAGGAGGGGTCAAATGACCTCGTAATTGTTTAGATCTCTAATCCAACCGACAATAAAAACTTTCCTAATGTACTTTTAAAAGCCTAATGTACACAGAGTTGCCGGCTTGTTGGCCCAGGAAACGCCAGTTTGACAATCCGATTAGAGAGATTAGAGGCTGCCAAGGCCGGCAGCCCGTCTTCCTACCGCATTCCTGGCCCACAGACGAAGGTAACGGGCAAACAAACAAAGCAGACAGGGGCAAACTTGGTGCGCGAATTCCCATAACCCAGAGAGAAAGAACAAAAATGTCAGCATCAATCTAATTTGCCGCATATTTTCGCCCTACCCAGATTTCAGTCCAGCTTATTGTGGACAAAGCACCCAGTGACTATGGACACCCTGTCGCGAATGGCACCGAGCAAGCCTTCAAAATTCATCAGCTCATCAACCGCATGTCTGCATCAGCTGACTTCGGCAGCCACTGGTCTTTACCTAGGAGTAGCTTCTGGAACTTCAACAGTTAGCACCCAGTGACTAACCATAACTCTGTCGAGAGTGTTGCAGAGCAAGCCTTCGCAGTAGGAAAAGCTCAACTACTCGAAATCCTCGACAAGTAATCAGGTATCTCCCCGACACCGTCGGTACCTTCAAAAAGTGGCACCAATCGACTTTGGAGCTCTGTTTCCGAATAATGAAGCTTTTTCAAAGCCAGAAAGCATGTTGACTGAGAGGTTGAGAGGCTAATAGAGGATATCCTGCAGATGATGCATCGTTGGCTTTGAACACATCGTTGAATATCCCGACGGTCCGAAGGGCTGGCCACTTGATGATTCTTGTTTGAGAAGGTGCGTAAAAAGCGCTGATCAGTGTTATTGAATTTCGTGTACCTGCGTAACTTATTAATGGATTTTTTTCGCAGATCGAATGGTCTTCATCTTGTTTCAGTTGGTATCTTTTACACTCTAGGTCGCTTTGATTGTATATAACGACAAGACCAACCTAGTTCGACCATAACCATAACCATAATAACCCACACACTAAAAACCACCCAGAGACCAGCTTCATCTCTATAATAATAAATCGAAGCCGGAGGCTGTGCAGTTAAGAAGAATTTACAACCCGAACCCCTGGGGGAGAGACAGTTGGCAATAAAACTGAAATTGGGCATCGCAAAAGGCGGCCAACAAGCAGAGCAGATGAAGCTGTGTAATATTCGGCTTAGTCTGCCTCTCAGTAAGGCTTCATCTGATAAAGATGACTGAACGATTGAGTGTCTTATACTTTGTTTAACGCAATCATTGTTGAGTAATGCCGCTTAATTAGGAATGGGCTTTGTCTCAGCCCAATAATGGCCAATCATGGCACTAGTACACTCAATCATGGCACTAGTACACTCAATCATGGCACTAGTACACCCAATCATGGCACTAGTACACTCAATCATGGCACTAGTACACCCAATCATGGCACTAGTACACCCAATCATGGCACTAGTACACCCAGTCATGGCACTAGTACACTCAATCATGGCACTAGTACACCCAATCATGGCACTAGTACACCCAATCATGGCACTAGTACACCCAATCATGGCACTAGTACACCCAGTCATGGCACTAGTACACCAAGTCATGGCACTAGTACACCCAGTCATGGCACTAGTACACTCAATCATGGCACTAGTACACCCAATCATGGCACTAGTACACTCAATCATGGCACTAGTACACTCAATCATGGCACTAGTACACCCAGTCATGGCACTAGTACACCCAGTCATGGCACTAGTACACTCAATCATGGCACTAGTACACCCAGTAATGGCACTAGTACACCCAATCATGGCACTAGTACACCCAATCATGGCACTAGTACACCCAATCATGGCACTAGTACACTCAATCATGGCACTAGTACACCCAATCATGGCACTAGTACACTCAGTCATGGCACTAGTACACTCAGTCATGGCACTAGTACACTCAATCATGGCACTAGTACACTCAGTCATGGCACTAGTACACCCAATCATGGCACTAGTACACCCAATCATGGCACTAGTACACCCAATCATGGCACTAGTACACCCAATCATGGCACTAGTACACTCAATCATGGCACTAGTACACTCAATCATGGCACTAGTACACTCAATCATGGCACTAGTACACCCAGTCATGGCACTAGTACACTCAATCATGGCACTAGTACACTCAGTCATGGCACTAGTACACCCAGTCATGGCACTAGTACACCCAATCATGGCACTAGTACACCCAATCATGGCACTAGTACACCCAGTCATGGCACTAGTACACTCAATCATGGCACTAGTACACTCAATCATGGCACTAGTACACCCAATCATGGCACTAGTACACCCAATCATGGCACTAGTACACCCAATCATGGCACTAGTACACCCAATCATGGCACTAGTACACCCAGTCATGGCACTAGTACACCAAGTCATGGCACTAGTACACCCAGTCATGGCACTAGTACACTCAATCATGGCACTAGTACACTCAATCATGGCACTAGTACACTCAATCATGGCACTAGTACACTCAATCATGGCACTAGTACACCCAGTCATGGCACTAGTACACCCAGTCATGGCACTAGTACACTCAATCATGGCACTAGTACACCCAGTAATGGCACTAGTACACCCAATCATGGCACTAGTACACCCAATCATGGCACTAGTACACCCAATCATGGCACTAGTACACTCAGTCATGGCACTAGTACACCCAATTATGGCACTAGTACACCCAATCATGGCACTAGTACACCCAATCATGGCACTAGTACACCCAATCATGGCACTAGTACACTCAATCATGGCACTAGTACACTCAATCATGGCACTAGTACACTCAATCATGGCACTAGTACACCAAGTCATGGCACTAGTACACCCAGTCATGGCACTAGTACACCCAATCATGGCACTAGTACACCCAATCATGGCACTAGTACACTCAATCATGGCACTAGTACACTCAATCATGGCACTAGTACACCCAATCATGGCACTAGTACACCCAATCATGGCACTAGTACACTCAATCATGGCACTAGTACACTCAATCATGGCACTAGTACACTCAATCATGGCACTAGTACACTCAATCATGGCACTAGTACACTCAATCATGGCACTAGTACACTCAATCATGGCACTAGTACACTCAATCATGGCACTAGTACACTCAATCATGGCACTAGTACACTCAATCATGGCACTAGTACACTCAATCATGGCACTAGTACACCCAATCATGGCACTAGTACACTCAATCATGGCACTAGTACACTCAATCATGGCACTAGTACACTCAATCATGGCACTAGTACACTCAATCATGGCACTAGTACACCCAATCATGGCACTAGTACACTCAATCATGGCACTAGTACACCCAGTCATGGCACTAGTACACCCAGTCATGGCACTAGTACACCCAGTCATGGCACTAGTACACTCAATCATAGCACTGGTACACCCCAAAATGGCCCTCACCAGTGGCAGAGGCGGTCCCAGCCGGTCTCTGACTGGCGGCCACAGCGTGCTGCGCCAGGCCGTTAGTGAAGGACCGGGACTGCGGCAGGACCTGAGCAGCAGGAGTTGCCACGCTGGGCCTCTCGTACTGAGTCTTCTTGTTGATGTGGCTGCAGTCAGGAAGTGAAAGCCGAAGTTAGGCAATAAAGTACAAACTAGACGCTAAAAAAAAGTGTGTAAAATAGCAGTGCGTAATCAATTCCAAACCGATGGCCCCAGAGTCGCCTAAGTTGGCATAAAAACTCAATGAATATGTATTAGCAAGCTGACTTGTTCACGCAGACAGTCGTTGGCCCCGGGCGGAGCGCACAGGCTTATAAATACAGGTGCGAATTCGCCCCAGTGTGTGCGCAGTGGTACATCGGTAAGAAAGCATTTGTATACTGCACCGCCTTGTAGCAAATGCACGCAAGGCCGATTTAAGCAGAGGGACTGGCGATTTCGTTTCCTATATAAAACATTCTGGACGGCTGGCTTTGCATGCAAATATAAAATTCTTTTTGGGGCTATCAAATTTAAATATCATTTCTATGTAAACAGTACATGTAAAAATTTATATTCACAATGGCGCAATGGAGATTCAAAATATCAAACAGAGCAATAAGATAGGATTTTTACAACAAGAAGAGCATTAAGTCAGCTCCAATAAAATCTTTCGCAACATTCAGCCTTTAAAATGCTTTCTAAGAAACGACGTTTCCCAACCATCTGCTTAAGCCGTCCTTGTCATTCTTGAATTCATGTTTATTGAGTCACTGCGAGACAGACATTTAAAACCTAGCTTTAAAAAGCGTATTTTCTCAACATATCGGCAAAATTAAAAGTACATAAAAACCGAAGCGCTTAGATTTTTGTGCTCTATATTTTCCCAAAGCGAGTGGCAGATATGCTGCAACTAAAATTAATATTTCAACAAAATAGTTTTCAATAAAAACAGTAATAATATGGTTAGTTTAAAACCTACTCAATCGCAGCTGCAATAATACAAATAATTTCTCCTCCTGTGGCCTCTGAAAAGCCAGCCCAGCTTACCAAGAATTTCTTAGCGAATAATTTGACTGGTCTGGCGAGGCACTGCGGAGGTCAGGCAGTTCATGACAGCGTGTTGCTACTGGCAACAATCAACAATTACTAGAAGCTTTCAATAAAAAGCGTGCACAATGTCCGGGACTCGAACCTAGGACTCGTGTTCTCTTATTCAGTCGAAATCCAGCAGCTCAGCTGCTCATCTTGCTGCCCCTGGCACAGAATTGCTGAGATGCCAATGCCCACAGGAGGAATTGCTGAGATGCCAATGCCCACGGGAGGGGTTGCTGAGATGCCAATGCCCACAGGAGGGGTTGCTGAGATGCCAATGCCCACAGGAGGGGTTGCTGAGATGCCAATGCCCACAGGAGGGTTGCTGAGATGCCAATGCCCACAGGAGGAATTGCTGAGATGCCAATGCCCACGGGAGGGGTTGCTGAGATGCCAATGCCCACAGGAGGGGTTGCTGAGATGCCAATGCCCACAGGAGGGGTTGCTGAGATGCCAATGCCCACAGGAGGGGTTGCTGAGATGCCAATGCCCACAGGAGGGGTTGCTGAGATGCCAATGCCCACAGGAGGGGTTGCTGAGATGCCAATGCCCACAGGAGGAATTGCTGAGATGCCAAGGCCCACGGGAGGGGTTGCTGAGATGCCAAGGCCCACAGGAGGGGTTGCTGAGATGCCAAGGCTCATGGGAGGAATTGCTGAGATGCCAAGGCTCATGGGAGGAATTGCTGAGATGCCAAGGCCCACGGGAGGAATTGCTGAGATGCCAAGGCTCATGGGAGGGGTTGCTGAGATGCCAAGGCCCACAGGAGGAATTGCTGAGATGCCAAGGCCCACGGGAGGGGTTGCTGAGATGCCAAGGCCCACGGGAGGGGTTGCTGAGATGCCAAGGCCCACAGGAGGGGTTGCTGAGATGCCAAGGCTCATGGGAGGAATTGCTGAGATGCCAAGGCTCATGGGAGGAATTGCTGAGATGCCAAGGCCCACGGGAGGAATTGCTGAGATGCCAAGGCTCATGGGAGGAATTGCTGAGATGCCAAGGCCCACGGGAGGAATTGCTGAGATGCCAAGGCTCATGGGAGGGGTTGCTGAGATGCCAAGGCCCACGGGAGGGGTTGCTGAGATGCCAAGGCCCACAGGAGGGGTTGCTGAGATGCCAAGGCTCATGGGAGGAATTGCTGAGATGCCAAGGCCCACGGGAGGGGTTGCTGAGATGCCAAGGCTCATGGGAGGGGTTGCTGAGATGCCAAGGCTCATGGGAGGAATTGCTGAGATGCCAAGGCTCATGGGAGGAATTGCTGAGATGCCAAGGCCCACGGGAGGAATTGCTGAGATGCCAAGGCTCATGGGAGGAATTGCTGAGATGCCAAGGCCCACGGGAGGAATTGCTGAGATGCCAAGGCTCATGGGAGGGGTTGCTGAGATGCCAAGGCCCACGGGAGGGGTTGCTGAGATGCCAAGGCCCACAGGAGGGGTTGCTGAGATGCCAAGGCTCATGGGAGGAATTGCTGAGATGCCAAGGCCCACGGGAGGGGTTGCTGAGATGCCAAGGCTCATGGGAGGGGTTGCTGAGATGCCAAGGCTCATGGGAGGAATTGCTGAGATGCCAAGGCTCATGGGAGGAATTGCTGAGATGCCAAGGCCCACGGGAGGAATTGCTGAGATGCCAAGGCTCATGGGAGGAATTGCTGAGATGCCAAGGCCCACGGGAGGAATTGCTGAGATGCCAAGGCTCATGGGAGGGGTTGCTGAGATGCCAAGGCCCACGGGAGGGTTGCTGAGATGCCAAGGCTCATGGGAGGAATTGTTGAGATGCCAAGGCTCATGGGAGGAATTGCTGAGATGCCAAGGCCCACGGGAGGGGTTGCTGAGATGCCAAGGCTCATGGGAGGGGTTGCTGAGATGCCAAGGCTCATGGGAGGAATTGCTGAGATGCCGAGGCTCATGGGAGGGGTTGCTGAGATGCCAAGGCTCATGGGAGGAATTGCTGAGATGCCAAGGCTCATGGGAGGAATTGCTGAGATGCCAAGGCCCACGGGAGGGGTTGCTGAGATGCCAAGGCTCACGGGAGGGGTTGCTGAGATGCCAAGGCTCATGGGAGGAATTGCTGAGATGCCAAGGCTCATGGGAGGAATTGCTGAGATGCCAATGCCCACAGGAGGAATTGCTGAGATGCCAATGCCCACGGGAGGGGTTGCTGAGATGCCAATGCCCACAGGAGGGGTTGCTGAGATGCCAATGCCCACAGGAGGGGTTGCTGAGATGCCAATGCCCACAGGAGGGGTTGCTGAGATGCCAATGCCCACAGGAGGAATTGCTGAGATGCCAATGCCCACGGGAGGGGTTGCTGAGATGCCAATGCCCACAGGAGGGGTTGCTGAGATGCCAATGCCCACAGGAGGGGTTGCTGAGATGCCAATGCCCACAGGAGGGGTTGCTGAGATGCCAATGCCCACAGGAGGGGTTGCTGAGATGCCAATGCCCACAGGAGGGGTTGCTGAGATGCCAATGCCCACAGGAGGAATTGCTGAGATGCCAAGGCCCACGGGAGGGGTTGCTGAGATGCCAAGGCCCACAGGAGGGGTTGCTGAGATGCCAAGGCTCATGGGAGGAATTGCTGAGATGCCAAGGCTCATGGGAGGAATTGCTGAGATGCCAAGGCCCACGGGAGGAATTGCTGAGATGCCAAGGCTCATGGGAGGGGTTGCTGAGATGCCAAGGCCCACAGGAGGAATTGCTGAGATGCCAAGGCCCACGGGAGGGGTTGCTGAGATGCCAAGGCCCACGGGAGGGGTTGCTGAGATGCCAAGGCCCACAGGAGGGGTTGCTGAGATGCCAAGGCTCATGGGAGGAATTGCTGAGATGCCAAGGCTCATGGGAGGAATTGCTGAGATGCCAAGGCCCACGGGAGGAATTGCTGAGATGCCAAGGCTCATGGGAGGAATTGCTGAGATGCCAAGGCCCACGGGAGGAATTGCTGAGATGCCAAGGCTCATGGGAGGGGTTGCTGAGATGCCAAGGCCCACGGGAGGGGTTGCTGAGATGCCAAGGCCCACAGGAGGGGTTGCTGAGATGCCAAGGCTCATGGGAGGAATTGCTGAGATGCCAAGGCCCACGGGAGGGGTTGCTGAGATGCCAAGGCTCATGGGAGGGGTTGCTGAGATGCCAAGGCTCATGGGAGGAATTGCTGAGATGCCAAGGCTCATGGGAGGAATTGCTGAGATGCCAAGGCCCACGGGAGGAATTGCTGAGATGCCAAGGCTCATGGGAGGGGTTGCTGAGATGCCAAGGCCCACAGGAGGAATTGCTGAGATGCCAAGGCCCACGGGAGGGGTTGCTGAGATGCCAAGGCCCACGGGAGGGGTTGCTGAGATGCCAAGGCCCACAGGAGGGGTTGCTGAGATGCCAAGGCTCATGGGAGGAATTGCTGAGATGCCAAGGCTCATGGGAGGAATTGCTGAGATGCCAAGGCCCACGGGAGGAATTGCTGAGATGCCAAGGCCCACGGGAGGAATTGCTGAGATGCCAAGGCTCATGGGAGGGGTTGCTGAGATGCCAAGGCCCACGGGAGGGGTTGCTGAGATGCCAAGGCCCACAGGAGGGGTTGCTGAGATGCCAAGGCTCATGGGAGGAATTGCTGAGATGCCAAGGCCCACGTGAGGGGTTGCTGAGATGCCAAGGCTCATGGGAGGGGTTGCTGAGATGCCAAGGCTCATGGGAGGAATTGCTGAGATGCCAAGGCTCATGGGAGGAATTGCTGAGATGCCAAGGCCCACGGGAGGAATTGCTGAGATGCCAAGGCTCATGGGAGGAATTGCTGAGATGCCAAGGCCCACGGGAGGAATTGCTGAGATGCCAAGGCTCATGGGAGGGGTTGCTGAGATGCCAAGGCCCACGGGAGGGGTTGCTGAGATGCCAAGGCTCATGGGAGGAATTGTTGAGATGCCAAGGCTCATGGGAGGAATTGCTGAGATGCCAAGGCCCACGGGAGGGGTTGCTGAGATGCCAAGGCTCATGGGAGGGGTTGCTGAGATGCCAAGGCTCATGGGAGGAATTGCTGAGATGCCAAGGCTCATGGGAGGGGTTGCTGAGATGCCAAGGCTCATGGGAGGAATTGCTGAGATGCCAAGGCTCATGGGAGGAATTGCTGAGATGCCAAGGCCCACGGGAGGGGTTGCTGAGATGCCAAGGCTCACGGGAGGGGTTGCTGAGATGCCAAGGCTCATGGGAGGAATTGCTGAGATGCCAAGGCTCATGGGAGGAATTGCTGAGATGCCAAGGCCCACGGGAGGGGTTGCTGAGATGCCAAGGCTCACGGGAGGGGTTGCTGAGATGCCAAGGCTCATGGGAGGGGTTGCTGAGATGCCAAGGCTCATGGGAGGGGTTGCTGAGATGCCAAGGCTCACGGGAGGGGTTGCTGAGATGCCAAGGCTCATGGGAGGGGTTGCTGAGATGCCAAGGCTCACGGGAGGGGTTGCTGAGATGCCAGTCCGATATACTAAAATACGGATACCACATAGCCGATTCAGCCATGTAGACATAATTGCATAAGCATAAAATGCACTGATAACAAATATTAATACGCATCCTCAGGTTTAGTGAGATAAAATGCAAACGCGTGAATATTTATTTTATCTAGACGAGCGAGCATGCCGCACACGTGACCAGAGCTCCAAACTCTGACTTATCTTATCAAGTTCAAATACTGCGACACTTTGCATAAGCCAAATAGATCTTATTCTGAACACTGGCCTCAGCCTGGGGCCCTGGGAATCAACAACAATAAAAACACACACAGCAACAGCGAAAAAAATACAAATAGTAACGGAAGGATGACTCACTCGATGTAGAACACTCCGTACTTTGGGTCCACAACTTTCTCCCACCCGTCTGGCAGCACCTCGTCCTCCGCGCTGTCTCCACCACCGCCTGCGGCTCCTCCTGGCACCGAGGCCGCTTCAACAGCCTCGCTGCTGGACTGCGACCTCAGCCTGCGGATAGAACCGTCTGGCGCGGTGCCCCGCCCGCCTCCGCCGCTGCCATCCACGTCTCCGTCCAGATCGCCTCCGCGGAACAGCCCGGTGGCATCCGCGGACGGCTTGGGCGTGCCGTACCTGCGAATGGGTGAACATTATACCCCGGAGTATGGATAGATGGGTTAACATTAGCCCGGAGCATGGATAGATGGGTGAACATTACCCCCGGAGCATGGATAGATGAGTGAACATTAGCCCCGGAGCATGGATACATGGGTGAACATTACCCTCGGAGCATGGATTGATAAGTGAACATTACCCCCGGAGTATGGATAGATCAGTGAACATTAGCCCCGGAGCATGGATAGATGGGTGAACATTACCCCCGGAGCATGGATTGATAAGTTAACATTACCCCCGGAGTATGGATGGATGAGTGAACATTAGCCCCGGAGCATGGATAGATGGGTTAACATTAGCCCGGAGCATGGATTGATAAGTTAACATTACCCTGTCTATTAATCCTCGATGACTGATCCCCACCGCACGGTACCCACCTGTTCCCCTCGTACAGCCCGCTCTCCAGCAGCTGCCCGGACCGCTCCATCTCCAGGAACTGCTCAACAGTGAGGAACTGATAGTCAACGCCATCAATCTCGTGCTCCCTCTTCTTCCTGGTGGTCACGGGCACAGTGCGCAGGTAGAGATTCTCTCTAATAGTGTTCTGCAAGGCGTAGTCCGCGCTGTCGACCCGGAATTTGGCGCCAAGAAAATCGCGCAGCTCAGTTGGCAGACAGGCTGCTGGCACAGTCTTCACCATGATTGGCGACCCGTTCCTGCTGAGCTTCTCCACCAGCTCGCGGACATCGCGCAGGGTGAAACCGCTGACTTTGTGGCCCTGGATCTCCAGCACCACGCTGTTGGGCTGCAGGCTGCCGTGCCACAGCACGCACCGCTTCTCGTCCACGCTGTTCAGCAGGCAGAACCGGCCGCTGTCCGCCCCGCCGGCCAGGTCCAGCACCAGGTGGCTGTCGGTGATCTGGGCAGACACCGTGACCTCCCGGATCTGGCTGCTCCAGTCTGCTGGCGCACCAGGCCCGCCATTTGGTTTCATTGCTGGCACTCGGCTATGGCCGACGCTCGGGTCTGATCTGTGCACTCAGTGCCCTCAATAAATCAATGCGGTTGGCCGAAGTCTTCGCGCGCAGCTAAGGGCGGCGGTCGGCACTTTGATGCGTGGACATGAAAATTAAAAAAGTGTGCAGAAACTGTAGCAATGTAGGGTTAGTGAACTGCCATGTTTGCAACAGTAAACAGATTGATATAATAAGGGGCAATAAAGGATGTCAACTAAACCAAACTGATACAGCACTATCTACAAGCATATAGGCTGTTCAACAATGCTCAAAAGTGATAAGGGATTGATTTGTCTGTTTTTGAATTTGATTTTCGATTTTTACTTATCAGGGACAATAGACAAGGTGAAAATAATGCTAAGCTGAGTCAATTCTATAACTAAGTTGTTTTTTTAACTTATCTATACACTTATAACCTGAATTTTACATGGCCAATAACAATATGGTTGTTTTCAAGAAAATGAACATATGAATGTTTGTACTTGTATTTATATCTAAAGAGCCTTTTCTAACATTGCTTTGCCTTGTATACAAGTTAAATGTTTTCTTTTTATTTGTTTGGTTTTAATCACTTGTGTTAGTGTTTCTTTAAAGCATTTTTATATTTTTCTTTTTTATTTGTACTTACTTTATATTTTTTCTATTTACCTTATTAATCATTGATACCATGTTGATTTGTTTAACAATATACCTACCTTGGCTACCTTGTCACCTAGATAGGTTTGGCAGGTCAGTTAAGTATTATATACTGGATGTTCCAAAAACTTGACATACATTTTTGTTCCAAAAAGGTCAATATCACTACTTAAACTACAATTTTTCATTTAGTTATAAATGATCAATCTATTTTTATTTCAGCCACCAAATTGGAAACTAAAAATACTCTAAATTGAAATTAATGTTCTCACTTGCAATAGTTAGCATACTAACTAGGCTTGCTTAATATTTTTGCTTTTATTTGTTTCAGTACAAAATTATTGCAATTTTTATTTTCATGGTAAAAGAACAACATGTCTAGTTTTTTTTGCAACAGGAAATATATTATATATATGATATGAATATACAAATTGTTTAGAATTATAGAAAACTATTTCAATTAAAATATTATAAATTCTTCTAGCATATAAACAATGTATTATTACACTTATAGTTCTAAACAATTGATATCTATTTGCATCCTAAATATCTTAATTTTTTATATGATCTTATAACTTTATAGAAATATCTAATTTGCATCTAAAAACTTGAATTGAAATGATAAACATTAAAAACTTAAGTAAATGGAACTAAAAACAATCAATATAACATTTGTAATAAATAAAACATCTTGAAATGACCAATCAAGTATCATATAGTTAAGATGATGTATCATGTGTAAAAAAACTATTCATTATTAGAACTAAGAGATAAACTGCTTATGCCTATTTAAACTTTATATGACCTATGTTTCTCTATGATATTTTTACTATTTTTTTAAAGATATTCTTTCTATCTACATAATCTATATAATATATATACCAAAGCAAAGATAAAATATATATATTAAATTCTTAAAAAACATTATGGCTCATATTTTTGCTTGCCATTGCCTTATCAGCCAATTTTTTTGCGAAATGTTTTAAATATGTAATATATACAATCTAAGAATAATTGAATGGTAAAATGTTAGATTAGTATGTTATCAATTCGCAAAAAGTCATTTTTGTAAAAATTTGGACATTTTTCTAAGCAGAAAACATCATTAATTTTGTGTACCTTTTAAAAACAAAAGGAAAGCTTTGGAAGGTTGAAACAAACTATAGATAAAATTATAATACTTGCATAATCAGATAAAAACATTAGCCACCATATAATCTATTATATTTTTATAATATTGGTACTTCAAAGTTAATACATTGACAGAAAAAAAATATGTTACGACCACAACAGTTACAACTAGCACACAAACAAAGTTAGATAAGCAACTTCTCCATTAGACAATTTCTTCAATCATTAAAATATTGCACTCAAAAAGGTTCCACAGATGTTAACATCTTTTTGTAGAAGTTTCATTGTTTGGCATATACTATGTGCATAGAAATTTTTAGTTAAACTTTAAAAACCTGTTTTTCTATTTTTCTATTGTTACGACCACAGCACTTTTTTATCATGTTGTTAAATGCATTAAAAATGTATTTGCACCTATAATTTGCAAAATAATAAAGTATTATATGTTGATTGTTCTTTTAAAGTCAAACCTGACTTTCTATAATGGTATGACTTTGAGTTCTATTTCATTTCTTCTAGAATTGTTCCAACCACGCTTATATGGAATCACCCTTATAACAACATTTAATTAACACTCTTAATGGGAGCCATAGTCCAGATCATGCTGGGTGTATACCCAAACAAAACTGAATAATTTAAAACACATGCCATAAAAATTAAGTGCACACCTATTCTAAAAACTATACTAGTGTTGCAACAATAAATGACCTTTTTATTGCATAATGGAACCTTTTTGGTAAATAATGTAGTTGATTTTAATGCTTTTTTGGTAGGGCCTAATACTATTTTATAGCAAAAAATCATCCATCTAAAGATTTACAATAACTCTTCCCTTTGATTCTCTTAAGTGCATACCAAGTGTGCACAGATACTATTTTCTTAAAAATGATGCATGCCAATTGGAACTATACAAGACCTATGCACACCTAAATTTTTGGGCATAAAAGGGTCTACTATATGATCTGGGGTATAGAATGGGAGCAAATCTAGAAAACTAAGTGGGATACTATGCTAAGTATGTAAATATATAAGCTAACTTTAATACTAATACTAGGTGTAAAGCAAATACAAATCTAGACAATTTTAAATTGGGAAGTCTATATAACTAAAGTTGACTATGTCTGTCTGTCTGTCTGTCTATCTGTTTGTGAAGTTCACGTTTTAGAATGAACCACAAGACCAATCTTCACAGGACTTGCACTGTTAGCTTGCAAATTTTCCGGCGGTGATGTGGCAGATTTTGCTAAAATTTCTGATAATGCAAAGGATGTTTAATTTGCAAAAAACTGCTTTTTGTTCCCGGAATTTCCGTGCTCAGTTGAAAAAAAGGCTTCCTGACTGCCAATTTGGCTGACTTGATTGAGGTTGCATTAGCAATCTAGCCTATCTCTCTAGTGTATTTCATTTAACTAGGCTGATTTGTGTGCAGAAAGGAATGGGGGTTTGTTGGCTCACTTGGCAATGTGCAATGGTGTGTATACCCCTGGCTGCAAGGCGGCATCAAAATTTAGCTTTGGCAATGGTCGGGGAGAGAATTTTAGTGATTGCACCATAAAATTTTGCTATCTTGGCAGTGTATTTTCCCTCCAGTGGGGGGATGGTTGCATTCTCAGTGGCGGCGTGGGTACACTTGGACCCTAGCTAACTGGCAGATAGTGAAATTCAATGCATTAACTTGCGAGCCTTTTTAGCAGGCAGTGAACGTACACTCAATAGTTCAATGCTTTAAATCAGAAAGTTTCAAATGCTAACTGTTGCTCAATTTTTGAACTTTGAGAGGAGAGACTTATATTGCTAGAAAGATCTTGCAACGCTGAGTTCAGGGATATAAGTTGTTTGCTTTAACTGTAATAATGAAAAGCACAGCATTCAGTTAGTATCATAGTATGTCATATGAACATTGTAGGCCGGGGGCCAATTGAAAATGGATAGCTATGTACACTGCTGGGGCAGGGAGAGAGTTGCGCTCAAATGCAATTATCAATTGCGAGGCCTCTGGGTTTGGGGGCTCAAATTTGTACACGCAAAATATATCGTATATTTATACAATATATGGGTGCTATTGTAAACTGTCTAACGGGTGCTGTTGTAAACTATCTAACAGGTGCTGTTGTAACTGTCTAACAGGTGTTGTTGTAACTGTCTAATGGGTGCTGTTGTAACTGTCTAACAGGTGCTGTTGTAACTGTCTAACAGGTGCTATTGTAAACTGTCTAACAGGTGCTGTTGTAACTGTCTTATGGGTGCTGTTGTAACTGTCTTATGGGTGCTGTTGTAACTGTCTAATGGGTGCTGTTGTAACTGTCTAATGGGTGCTGTTGTAACTGTCTAACAGGTGCTGTTGTAACTGTCTAACAGGTGCTGTTGTAACTGTCTAACGGGTGCTGTTGTAACTGTCTAATGGGTGCTGTTGTAACTGTCTAATGGGTGCTGTTATAAACTGTCTAACGAGTGCTGTTGTAAACTGTCTAACGGGTGCTATTGTAAACTGTCTAATAGGTGCTATTGTAACTTTCTAACGGATGCTATTGTAAACTGTCTAACGGGTGCTGTTGTAACTGTCTAACGGGTGCTGTTGTAAACTGTCTAACGGGTGCTGTTGTAAACTGTCTAACGGGTACTATTGTAACTGTCTAACAGGTGCTGTTGTAAACTGTCTAATGGGTGCTGTTGTAACTGTCTAACGGGTGCTGTTGTAACTGTCTAATGGGTGCTGTTGTAACTGTCTAACAGGTGCTGTTGTAACTGTCTAACGGGTGCTGTTGTAACTGTCTAATGGGTGCTGTTGTAACTGTCTAATGGGTGCTGTTATAAACTGTCTAACGGGTGCTGTTGTAAACTGTCTAACGGGTGCTGTTGTAAACTGTCTAATAGGTGCTATTGTAACTTTCTAACGGATGCTGTTATAAACTGTCTAACGGGTGCTGTTGTAAACTGTCTAACGGGTACTATTGTAACTGTCTAACAGGTGCTGTTGTAAACTGTCTAATGGGTGCTGTTGTAACTGTCTAACGGGTGCTGTTGTAACTGTCTAATGGGTGCTGTTATAAACTGTCTAATGGGTACTGTTGTAACTATCTAATGGGTGCTATTGTAAACTGTCTAACGGGTGCTGTTGTAACTGTCTAATGGGTGCTGTTGTAAACTGTCTAAGGGGTGCTGTTGTAACTGTCTAATGGGTGCTGTTGTAAACTGTCTAAGGGGTGCTGTTGTGAACTATCTAACGGGTGCTATTGTAAACTGTCTAACAGGTGCTATTGTAAACTGTCTAATGGGTGCTGTTGTAACTGTCTAATGGGTGTTATTGTAAACTGTCTAATGGCAAGAGTTACAATCAACCAATGGTGCTTTTGTTTAGAACTATAGAGTGGGTAAAATTGCTACCTGCTTTCTACTGGGTTTCTCTGCTTTAGGTGTCTGTTTTCTAGAGGGCTGTCTCTGGCTGATCTTTTTGTCTTCTCGCAGGTTGTCAAAGATCAAGAAAAGTGCTTGCTTGAAAAAATGTTTGGGACCCACAAAGTGGGTCAACCTACTAGTGCAATACTAAAGTTATATATATTTATGCAAAATTGGTAGGCCTAATATATATATATATTAATGTTCTTAGTGCACTTTGTATATAATAACTAGAGGTTGGACGGGATCCCGATCCCGATCATGAAATCTCGGGATCCCGAAGAAAATTGAATTCCTGCAGGACTAGAATCCGGCTGAATCCCAACCCTAAAAAACTTGAGATTTAAGAACAGGTCTTTTTATTAAACATTTATAGAATTAGTGATTACTTGAAAGTATTTTGCTTTAACTTGTACTCGTTACATTATTTACTTTATTAGTTACAAAACTTCATATCAATTTCGTTGTGTTTTACTTCTTGATCTTGACAATCTTTTCTCAATTTTGTTTAACTTTACATGGACAATACACTAAAAGACCTGATCCTGATTCTCAAATCCCAATCCTAATCCCGATCTTGAGAAAAAAATTATTCCTGATCCCGATCCCGCCTAGAGATTTCAATTCCGTCCGACCTCTAATAATAACATGTATTTTCCTTATAAAAAAAACTTATAATTTAACAGGGGGTGCACACTCTATATGCCTCCTTAAATCTACCATTAGTACATAGCTTGATAGCTATGTAAGTTTATAAAATATATTTATATAATTGATATATCATTAATAATTTTTTGTTCATTTCTCTGAATTTTATTTAGTAAAGTCTAGTAATATAGATTCTAGGCTTTAATCCAATTTGAATATAATAAATTTTTAATTAAACAATTTTACACTTAAATATTATATTCTCATTTTAGCACCACAGGCACTCATGAGTCATTTAGGAGGCACTATATTTTGGTACCCTAAGGAAAAATTCTTGTTTAATACAATGAGTCACAAGGTGAGGTGGGGGGGGGACAAAACATTGGCATGTCCCCCCATAGCTTTTACTGGGTGGGGGAGACAAAGCATTGAATTGGCATGTCCATCCAATGTCCCCTCTTCCTCTTTCCCTAGTAGCAATGTGCCTGCTCATTGCTCATGGGCTCATGGCCCATGGGGAATATATTCACGATTTTTGGTGCCTGTGCTTTTTGTTGCCCAGCATTTTGGTGCACCAGCTTGCTTTTCAGTGTTTTTAATTATAATTTTGAATTGGACACAAAAATATAGAAAGTCAAAAGTGAGCCCAAATAATATTTAAGGGTCCCTGGGCATTTCAATGACAAGACATTTCAGTGAGAGTTTTTTTGGTGACAATTTAATTTTGGAGGTTTCGGTGACAAGTTTAGACTATTCGGTGACACATTTTAAAAAATGAAAGTTAATTTTGTCTGTAAGATAATATATAGGGCCCTACTCATGAACAAGAGACAAGAGTTAATAGGCCTAGGGCCAACTCAAAACTTAAGTAAGTGCTTTGACTTTGCAATACTTATTTACTTAAAAATACATTTTCACTCATTTTTATTGAGGTTCATAAAACAAAACAGAATAAAATCACATCGCGGGTCGAAAGAATGCCGATTTTTTAATTTAAGGATCGGGGCAGGCCGCAGGCGATGAGATCAATAGGAAATGACAATTCAATTCAATGTTGTAAAAACGATGATTACTTTTCTTAGAAACAAAGTATTTATTTATTTTCATAAAAGTGCACCATCCAGGCTAGATTATTTCTTATTAAAAAATTTCAAAACGCATGTTAATTTTATATTTTTTTTTTAAAAGCAAGTTACATGGGAGACTGTGTTTAACTATGTATTTTTTTTAATGTAAAAAAATTCACAAGAACTGCGTGCGCGCGCGCGCGCTTCTCGAGATCTGCATGAAACTCAATCATTTTAGCTTTTCCTGAAGCTGGAAATCAAAAGAAATTTCTAAGCTCTACACTCTACAGTGGAAAATAGTTTCTAAGCGTCAGAATCACACTGCTATTTTGCATTTTGGGTCTAAATTTAGGATGCCGAGTTGAAAATCACAATGCCATCCACAGCCAGGAAGACGGTAGAATCCTCGGAATTTTCCGGCGCAAATCAGCAATTTGCCGGCGCACGGCGCACACTTCACTGCGCCGCGCGCATGGGCTCGGCGCATCGGCGCATGGCTCGGTGCATCGGTGCATGGCTCGGCGCATGGCGCACAAGGTACGTCAGTGTAAGTGACAATATAATAATGAATAATAAAAAAAACGTATATTAAATGTCAATCAATCAATAGAATAAACGATAGTCGATACGATAGTCGTATTTCCAATGTTGCTTCTATTTCAAATTTCATTAATCGTAGCTTTTAACGATTGCAAATTTTAACAAATTTGCGCCTTTTGCGGCTTTTGTTGCGCCCTTTTGCTTATATTTTGCAAATAGAAGCCATGATTCAACTGCTTGAACTTCCATTGGTATTGATTCAATTTAGATACTTAATACTTGATGGTGCTTTTTCAAGTGTATTTTTCTCGGCGCATGGCGCACAAGTAATTTTTTTTTCTCGGCGCACGCGGCGCACAACAAAAATTTTGATGGATGTTATTCCGGCGCACACGCTGCACCTTCCTGACCATGGAATGCCATCAATTGAATTTGAATAGGGGAATAGTATCAGTCAAAAAATCTAAATAAAAAAACACAATGTAATGTCACTGACTCACTATCTACCCTCTAAACAAAGTTCAGAGACTTTCCCTCTCGTATGCATAGATGTTGCAAAAATTTGCAGATTACTTATAGGCCCTAGTTAACTGGAATTTAGCAATTTGATAGACAGCTTGAAGCTTCAATAATCCTTCCTTAGGCTAGGCCTAGCTTTAGCCTAGGCCTATCAGTAGGGCCTATCAATGATAAAAGACAAAAGTTAAGATAGGCCTTGCCATTGTGGGTAGCTGAAATTATTATTAATTATAGTAAATATAAAAATTAAATGTAAAATAAAATTGTAGGCTATAGCCATCTTGAATTGAAAAGTAAAATACCATGTTGGCTTTTGGCTTTCCTTTTTAAATATAATCAGGATAGGCCTAGCCCTAGCCTACTTTTAATAGAGTATTGAGTATTAAGGCCTATATAAGTTATGGGCATGGCTTCTGTGCTGTGTCTATAATGTTAGAAAATGCTAGGCATGTGTTCATAAAAAATGGCGCTCTATCATCGCGCCGGCCTGGCCCGTCCTAGCAATCTGCTGCGCCATCGGCGACTCCAGCTGGCAGGCCACATCATCCGCGCCAAGGCCTACTGTCCGGAGCCGATGCAGGAGGTGCTGCTACTTACGTTGCAGGCACCCTACCGGCGGGGACAGGCGAGGACTCGGCGCTACGTCAACTGTCTACTGGCTGACGCCGGCGCCCCGGACTCTGCCGGCGGTGCGGCTTTTGTTTGCGCCCAAGCTTTGAAGCGCGCCATCTGACGCTGCTTTTGTGAACTGGCAGCGTACTCTGTTGTTGTTGTCTGTTGTCATAAAAAAGAGTTAGTTGTTATATTTCTAGTGTTAAAAATAGGCCTAGGACTAAAAAGGCTAGATTCTATATTAGAGATATTGGTATGACCATCCTTTATCTATTTATGGTTTTATATCTCTAAGTCTAAGTGTAAACTTATTCATATAGTTTTTATTTTATTATATTATTTGACAACTTTTGCTAAAAATTTGATAAAAAACTTTTAATGCCTAAAATATCTACATTTTGCTGCATGCTCCTCCTAAATTTCATAACTGGAAAATATAGCCTCTTTAAGGCCTAAATTTCATAAGGCTTAAAAATCTATCCTTTTTTCATATCACCAAAATTTCATAATAGGCAATAGCTAAATTTTACTTATATTCAATTTATATTTAGTAGTTCTACTAGCAATCTTCGCCCCCCGATGGGGGACATCTAGATAGAATCTCTGTTCTCTACACGGATCAAAAACACATCCAAATAAAGCCTTCACAAAGACAATATACAAACTGCTCAAATGAAGAGCAATGCGAAAAGAAAACATCCCAAGACAGCATGCAAGCATCCCTCCCAGATAGCAAGCACCCCCAGATAGCAAGCACCCCCCCCCCCATAGCAAGCATCCAATTGATAACAAGTATCTATCCTTAAATAGCAAGCATCCACCAGACAATAAGTATCTAGTGCAACAATTTTCTTAGCTTTATGGTGGCTTCTTTATGATTGGCATGACGCTTCTTTTTACGTTTGTAATTGTCTCTTTTATGTTTGACATGGTGGCTCTTTTATGTTTGGCATGGTGGCTCTTTTATGTTTTACATGGTGGCTCTTTAATGTTTGACATGGTGGCTCTTTTATGTTTTACATGGTGGGTCTTTAATGTTCGACATGATGGCTCTTTAATGTTTGACATGGTGGCTCTTTAATGTTTGACCTGGTGGCACTTTACTGTCTGCAATGATGGCTCTTTAATGTTTGACATGGAGTCACATATACGCTTGACATGGTGACTCGTTAATGTTTGACATGGTGGCTCTTTTATGTTCGACATGGTGGCTCTTTAATGTTCAATATGGTGGCTCTTTAATGTTCGACTTGGAGTCACATATATGTTAGACATGGTGGCTCTTTAATGTTGGACATGGTGGCTTTTTAATGTTCGACATGGAGTCACGTATACGCTTGACATGGTGACTCGTTAATGTTTGACATGGTGGCTCTTTAACGTTCGACATGGTGGCTCTTTAATGTTAGACATGGTGGCTCTTTAATGTTTTACATGGTGGCTCTTTTATGTTCGACATGGTAGCTCTTTAACGTTCGACATGGAGTCACATATATGTTGGACATGGTGGCTCTTTAATGTTGCATGTTGGACATGGTGGCTCTTGAATGTTTGACATGGTGGTTCTTTAATGGTCGACATGGTGGCTCTTTAATGTTCGACGTGGTGGCTCTTTAATGTTCGACAAAGTGGCTCCTTTATGTTTGACATGGTGGCTCTTTAATGTTTGACATGGTGGCTCTTTAATGTTTGACATTGTAGCTCTTAAATGTTCGACATGGTGGTTCTTTTACGTTTGACATGGTGGCTCTTTAATTTTCGACATGTTGGCTCTTTTATGTTTGACATGGTAGCTCTTTAATTTTCGACAAAATGGCTCTTTAATGTTTGACATGGTGGCTCGTTATTGTTTGACATGGAGTCACGTATATATGTTTTACATGGAGTCACAAATATGTTTGACATGGTGGCTTTTTAATGCTTGACATGGTGGCTCGTTTATGTTTGGCATGGTGGCTCTTTAATGTTCGACATGGTGCCACTGATATGTTTGACATTGTGCTTCTTTTATGTTTAGCAGTTTCATGTTTTCAAGGTGTTTTAATAAAAAAATTATTTTGCACTACTAAGATTCGAACCCAGGTCGCTACATTAGCATTCCAGTCTGTTCGCATCTGGGCTATCTCTTTTCAATTGGAGTACATCAATTGTGGCCCTTATAATTCAATTCTTACAGCAAGTCAATTAGAGTAAAAAGTTATGACATAATCAATTTCTCAGTCAGCCAGTATCAGTCTCAAATCAAGTTAGCAATATTGGTTACGCAATTTAAATCAAGTCGTGTGTGCATTTCTTTGGCACTGTTTTCTACTTGTTGTGATGCAATCTTTATCAGAATTGAAATTCAGTCAGTCAGGTTTTTTTCTAGCATTCTTACAATGCATTTCAAGTCGAAAATTTTGCTTGACCTTTGCAAAAAAGCATGTTTTTCGAATATTTAATCCCTTTAATATATAGCAATTTCTTAGCCAAGATGCATGTACCGTCCCAGGAGAATTTCTGATCGAATGGTGCAAGTTTGAAGAAAATCGGTTGAGCCATTTTTTCTGAAATCTATCGCATACCCACAGACAACTCATTTTTAGTATATAGGATATATTTAGATTTTGTTATTCTAATTATTAGGCCCTAGGCCTACCACCTACCTAAAAGTAAATATAAAGAAGTGTAGAGATTTTAGGAGTTATAGAATTTAGATGTTATAAAATTTTGGCAATATAAAAAGCCATATACTAAAGTGGCCATAGCCTATAGGTATATATAGCTCTAAATTTGCTTATGCAAAAGAGGTAACTTTTAACTTCTTTAAATTATTATTATTTATTCTATTTTTAGGGTATAGAGAAGAGTCAGAGGACTATCTTGACGTTTTTCAATTTTTAAATGATTACTTTGACTAGGCCCCCTATAATTAACTATAATCACTAATAATAGGCCCAATGTTATATTTTGGCTACTATTCAAAAGCTATCCTAGAAAGCTAAACTGGATAATTTAGCAAATAAGATATAAAGATTAAGATAAAAAGAATTGATAAGAAAAATAAAGAGAATTTCTATTCCTATAGCCCACCCTACCTTTTTCCCTTCAAAGCAATAAAAAATGGATTTGCCTTGTGGCAATGGCAACCTTGGTTTATCACCTATGAAAGAAGCTACATTTTTGGTTTTAGACTTTATAATAACATTTAAGCAATAGGAAAAGGCCTGTCAACTTAAGCTCATGAAGCCCAAGTAACCTATATATATAAATGATGTCATTCTATTCACAATAACACTAAGAAGCTGGGTTTGGCAAGTGACAAAAATTGGACTTTGGATAGACAAGAAAAAGCAAGGTGATAGTTATACAGATTCTATTTTATGAGCTCAAGTTAACATAATAGTACCTAATTATCCCTTTGCTTGTTCTCCCAAGTATAATATTTGTTGGGAGATTTTTGGTGGCCAAATAAACTTTATTGCGAAACTTTATATTTCACTGATTTTAGTGATACTTTTCTTTGAGATAAGAAAGAAAATAAATTGATTTTCTAATTGAAGCCAATTAAAATGCTAAGTATCTATAATGCTAAATGCACTCTTCAGTTTTTTCATACATGCTCAACCTCTAAAATTCGGTCGGCCATGCGACTGAGTTTTAACAAAAATGCAACATAGTTTTTGGCCAAAAATGCAACTTACATGTAAAAAACCCTAAAGCAAAATTAACGCAACTTTGAGTAAACAGCAGGAGTAACTATGACTGTCTTATTAAGCCAAAATGCCTCGTCAGCTACTTAGTACTACTACTTGGGTGTTTTTTGGGTGGGCATTTTTGCAACTTCCTTGGTTGGCCGCCAAATCGGTTGGCCAGATTGGCTGACTCGGCCGACTGTTGCGCATGTATGAGTTGTTTCTAACTGCTTAGTGCTTTACAAGTTAGAAATCTCAGATAAAAAAGAAATTTCAGAACAGACCTATGGATTAACCCTTATGATTATTCGTGTGAGCTCTGTGGCCATTTTAATATAAATATCATATTTTTCAATTCTATTTGTTGCATACATGTGCAACCCACTGATTTACACAGGCAGTGCTACTTACTTTTTTACCAAAAATTTGACTTGCCTATAAAAAACATAAGCAGGCAATAATTTAATTTTGTGTAAACAGTAGAAGTAACTATGACTCTATTATTAGGGCTAAATGCCTCGACATCTAATTAGTAATCAATCTATTTTGGGTGGGCATTTTTGCAACTTAACCTTGGCTGGGCTGGGTTAACCATGTGTATGGTTTGTTATTACTAATTAATGTTTACGTTAGACTACTGCTCCTGTGTGTTATGTCTGTAAGTAGTATAATGGGCAACTATAATTCCCAGCAGTAATATATCGGTCCCCACAGCCCGCAGCCAAACACTCACCAGCCATGTCCAGCGGCAACGTGGCTGTTGGCGAAGGCTCTGCCTCTTCCAACTCAAAATCCTCCAAGACTTCCTCCGAGCAGAACAATTCAGCTGTGCAGCAGCCTGGCAGTGGCCGGACCGCCACCACCTGCGTGCTGCGGATGCGCGGCCTGCCCTATGACGCCACACCGGCCGACGTCGTGGCCTTCTTTGCCGACTGCCCGCTGCGCGGCGGCGAGTCCGGCGTCCACCTGTCGCGGGACAAGGCCGGCCGCCCCTCCGGCGAGGGCTACGCCGAATTCGAGTCGGTTGAGGCGGCCAACTCGGGCCTGCGGCTGCACAGGCAGAACATGGGCCGGCGCTACATCGAGCTGTTCCCATCTAGCGAGTCGGAGATGCGGGTGACGCCGCTGCGGGAGCCGGTGCTCAGAATGCGCGGCCTGCCGTTCACCGCCGACTTCGGAGCCATTAGAGACTTCTTTGAGGTTGGTTGCGGACTCGCACACAGCAATCAGTTGTATTATCGTTTGAAATCCCGGCCTTATTAATATCTGTTTCCGATAATTTGCAACTATTGTTTATAGAACACGGCAAATCGCCCTTGAATCTACCACAAAATCGCCCCTAAATCCAGCACGAAATCGCCCCTAAATCTAGCACGAACTCGCCCCTAAATCCAGCACAAAATCGCCCCTAAATCCATCACGAAATCGCCCCTAAATCCATCACAAAATCGCCCCTAAATCCATCACGAAATCGCCCCTAAATCCAGCACAAAATTGCGCCAAATACGCCACGAAATCGACTTCAATTCCTTCGCATTGCCCATCATCGCAGGATGATCGCATCGTGAAAGAGGGCATCCTGATGGTGTACAACGAGTCCGGCAAGCCCTCTGGCGAGGCCTATGTCCAATTCGGCAGTCCTGAAGCGGCGGCCCGCGCCATGGCAAAGCACAACAGGCAGAACATGGGCCACCGCTACATCGAGCTGTTCCCCAGCTCCATGGCCGAGGCCTACGCCGAGGGCAACAGACAGAGATGCATGCGACAGGCCTACCAGCATGGCGGTGAGCGCAACAGTCCAAGCTACCGCCTGAGTCCCACACTCGCTCGCACTCTTGCATTCCACCGATCTCACTCCCTCATACTCAATCTCAATCTCTATAATACAGTCCTTTTTCATCCCATCCAATACAACTCACGCCATCTCGCTTTCACCCAATGCCACTGTCACCCCATCCCACTGTCACCCAATGTCACTATCACCCAATGCCACTGTCACCCAATCCCACTGTCACCCAATGCCACTGTCACCCAATGCCACTTTCACTCATCCCACTGTCACCCAATCCCACTGTCACCCCATCCCACTGTCACCCAATCCCAGCTGTCACCCAATGCCACTTTCACCCAATGCCACTGTCACCCAATCCCAGCTGTCACCCAATGCCACTTTCACCCCATCCCACTGTCACCCAATCCCAGCTGTCACCCAATGCCACTGTCACCCCATCCCACTGTCACCCAATCCCAGCTGTCACCCAATGCCACTTTCACCCAATGCCACTGTCACCCAATGCCACTGTCACCCAATCCCACTGTCACACAATGCCACTGTCACCCAATCCCACTGTCACCCCAACCCACTCACCCCATCCTGCTCACCCCATTTCACTCTGACCCGCAGGCTACGGTGGCTATGGAGACTTTTATCCGCCTCATCAGCCGGGCGGTCCGGGCCAGCATCCCGGCTTTCACCCCGGCCGCGGCGGCGCACGCGGCGTCGGCGGTCTTGGAGCGCGCGGCGGCCGCGGCGCCGGCCCTGGCTTTGGCTACGGCGCCGGTCGCGGCGGCCACCCCGGAGGCCGCTGGCAGCCTCAGCACCATCCCCCTGGCGGTGGCTACAGCTACCCGCCGCCGCCGTTCCCGCAGCATCCGCAGCAGCGCAACTTCAACTATCATCCTCACGGAGGCGTGCCAGGTGGCGGCTTCCACGGTCAGTTCTATCAGCAGCCGCACGGATACCCCCGCCAGTTTCACAGGATGCCGCATCAGCAGCATCAGCAGAAGAACTACCGCCCAGGTGAGCTCTGATGCTCTGGACTGTTTAGAGTTGCCAGGCTGCTTGCTGTGTAGGAGGGATTTGTGTACAGCTTGTACAGACCTGAGTATGGCTGAGTACAGCTTGGACAGACCTGAGTATGGCTAAGTACAGCTTGTACAGAGCTGAGACCTGAGTATGGCTGCGTACAGCTTGTACAGAGCTGAGACCTGAGTATGGCTGAGTACAGCTTGTACAGAGCTGAGTATGGCTGAGTACAGCTTGTACAGAGCTGAGTATGGCTGAGTACAGCTTGTACAGAGCTGAGTATGGCTGAGTACAGCTTGTACAGAGCTGAGTATGGCTGAGTACAGCTTGTACAGAGCTGAGACTTATCGATGCAATTGATTCTGTTCAGAACAGAAACCATTTAAAATTCAGTGATTTAGAAATCACACCGTTAGTTTAATAAAAGCCCTGTTTTGTCTTTTAAGTGCTGAACTGATAGAAAATTCCTATCTCGCTAAAGCATTTTACATGTCAACCTCTTTCTTACTACTTGTTAACTACTTACCACTCTCAGGCTCGAACTGGCAGTCTAGCACGGGTCACTGGGTGCACCTGCGCGGCCTGCCATTCTCCGTCACGGTAGCCGAGGTCACCGACTTCTTCGCCCCGCTGAAGCCCAGCCGGGTGCAGCTGCACTTTAACCGGGCCGGCCGGCCTAACGGCGAGGCCGATGTGGACTTTGGCAGCGCTCAGGAAGCTGAGGAGGCGATGAAGCGGGACAAGGCCCATATCGGGTCGCGCTACATCGACCTGTTCCTGCACCCCGACAAGGCTGATGCGGCTAAACGGCAGAACGGCGTGCGGCTGCGCGGCCTTCCCGACGGCGTCACTGAGGCCGACATTGAGCAATTCTTCCAGCCCAGCGTGCCGGCCAGGATCTGCCTGCAGGCCGGCGGCGAGGCCGAGGCCTTCTTTGACAGCGCCGAGGACCAGCAGCGGGCGATCACTCTCAGTGGCGAGAAAATCGGTGAGATTGATGAAGATACCGGTTTGGGGAGACTGGATGTGAGATAAGGATAATTGGGGAGACTGGATGGGAAATGGGATGATTGGGGACTGGAAAAGATGGGGGTAATTGATGTGACTAAAGGGGAGATGAGGATAAATGAAAAACTGTGGGGAGATGGGGAGACTGGGTGGGAGATAAGGATAATTGGGGAGACTGGGTGGGAGATGAGGATAATTGGGGAGACTGGGTGGGAGATGAGGATAATTGGGGAGACTGGGTGGGAGATGAGGATAATTTGGGAGACTGGGTGGGAGATAAGGACAATTGGGGAGACTGGGTGGAAGATGAGGATAATTTGGGAGACTGGGTGAGAGATAAGGATAATGGTGGAGACTGGGTGGGAGATGGGGATAATTGGGAAGACTGGAGGGTAGATGAGGATAATTGGGGAGACTGAGCGAAGGATAATTGGGGAGACTCACAGCTGCAGCCGCCGCCCCACCGCAATTCCAGGCGAGCGCTGCATCAATGTCTTCCTGCGGTGAGCTGCCAGCCAGCTCAGTGCGTGCTCATTTCCCCGTTTAGTTTTTGTACCAGATTTAGCGCAGACGCCCCTTCTCTCTGCCTCCGCCCCGGCTCTCTTCATCACATTTCTTTTCAGGCAAGATTATTTATATGTGTATATTTATAACGCTATTCTCGTTAGTAGGAACCCTAATCAAATTACTAATTTCATTATTGCGGTTTCAATTTCCCACTTTGTTTATAAATGATGACCGCTCGGGCCCCAATAAATAGTTGAATGCGTAAAACCTGTGCTCGCTGAAGCCCAGAGCTGCCGTTCTATCTGTATATTTCTACCTGCCACTGTTGCTAACCGAACTTGATGCGCTGCATTTCCCAGTCACTCCATTGCCGCCTCCAACAAAGCTGTTTGTTTCATCAACTGCTGGTTAATTGATTGGTTTTCATTTGCAGACTAATAACACTGGCATCATTTTGTTATAATTGACGCGTATGTTTAAAATTAATAGGGTAAAAAAGCTGTGTACTAATCATCAGCTGTCTAATTATGAATTTGTCTGAAGTGCAACATGTACCTGCAAATGCTTGCGTTGAAAATTCTGTATCATAATAAAATATCTGAGCAAATGTGCTGCCGTGTTCATTCATTAACTTTTTCTTACGGCACCACTGTGTCTGAATGCGGCCCCATTCCTCACTGCTCAGGCCAGGCCCCGACCGCCCGGATCTCTGTACGCCCCGTCTGGATTAGCGAATTTGCTTTGTCAATAATTTTTTTTCTCCTTGCTTTTTCCTGTTTATTAAAGCGAATTCAATACTAACTCTATATATACTACTGTTAGTAAGTTTACTAGCTTGGGATTCCCGTGTGTTTCTCTTATTTTCATTTTGTTAATATGTATGCGTGCGTCAGTAGTCTGTATGGGATATTTATTCAGCCGCGACGCTCTGCTAGAAAGCTTCTGCATTATTGTATCTGGTTGATAAGCCCAATGCTGCCCGCCTTTGTTTGTCTGGGCCCTTTTTATACAGTAATTAACCCTATTTAGTGCACTTTTGTATTGCTATAATATAGCTAGCAGATGCTTTGCCACAGTACACGCATGTGCTGTCCGCATTGCAAAAGCGCGGTATGATTTTTTGGCCCCTCCCAGTGTTGCTCTGTACTAAACTATGGCAAGGGCCCAGGCAAAAATAGCACTGAAAATTAATTAACAGTGAATAAAACAAAACTATCAATTAATTACTTAATTAGCGAATACACATAAACTGCCGGCAGCACTGCATTCTGCCTGTCACCTCTTTTTTGTGACAAATCTGTGAATTTGGCTTCGTTATTGATTTATGCTTGTTATCGGATATTATTCCCACAGCCAGAGATTTTCCCCACAGCCAGAGATTTTCCCCACAGCCAAAGATTATCCCACAGCCAGTGATTATCCCCACAGCCAGAGATTATCCCCACAGCCAGAGATTATCCCCACAGCCAGTGATTATCCCCACGGTCAAGAGATTATCCTCACAGCCAGAGATTATCCCCACAGCCAGTGATTATCCGCACAGCCAGAGATTATCCCCACAGCTATAGATTATCCCCACAGCTAAGGATTTTCCCCACAGCCAAAGATTATCCCCACAGCTAGAGATTATCCCCACAGCTAGAGATTATTCCCACAGCCATTGATTATCCCCACAGCCAGAGATTATCCCCACAGCCAGAGATTATCCCCACAGCCATAGATTAACCCCTACAGCCAGAGATTATCCCCAAGGTCAAGAGATTATCCTTACAGCCAGAGATTATCCCCACAGCCAGTGATTATCCCCACGGTCAAGAGATTATCCCCACAACCATAGATTAACCCCTACAGCCAGATATTATCCCCACAGCCAGAGATTATCCCCAAGGTCAAGAGATTATCCTCACAGCCAGAGATTATCCCCACAGCCAGTGATTATCCCCACGGTCAAGAGATTATCCCCACAGCCAGAGATTATCCCCAAGGTCAAAAGATTATCCTCACAGCCAGAGATTATCCCCACAGCCAGTGATTATCCGCACAGCCAGAGATTATCCCCACAGCTATAGATTATCCCCACAGCTAAGGATTTTCCCCACAGCCAAAGATTATCCCCACAGCTAGAGATTATCCCCACAGCTAGAGATTTTCCCCACAGCCAAAGATTATCCCCACAGCTAGAGATTATCCCCACAGCCAGAGATTATCCCAACAGCCAGGTATTATCCCCACAGCTAGAGATTATCCCAACAGCCAGAGATTATCCCCACAGCCAGTGATTATCCCAACAGCCAGAGATTATCCCCACAGCCAGTGATTATCCCAACAGCCAGAGATTATCCCCACAGCCAGAGATTATCCCCACAGCCAGTGATTATCCCCACAGCCAGTGATTATCCCAACAGCCAGAGATTATCCCCACAGCCAGTGATTATGGACAGCCGCCACCTCCGCACCGCAGCCACATGTCCAGCACGCAAGGCGGCGGCACAGGCGAGTTCGTGGACCAATCAGCGCTCCGAGCTGCCTGTCAACGAGCCGCAGTGGCAGCCAACGCTGGCGGCGGCGCGGCAGCCGCTCCACTTCTCGCTGACGCTTCGGACTCCGAGCAGCAGCAGTCGGCAGCTGCGGCGGAATCGGCGGCGGCTTTAAAGCGGCTGGCCAGGTCGCAGCAGCGGCCGGCACTGGCCAACTTGGCCGCCAGGCGAGCTCTCTGGCGAAAGCTGATCGCTGCGTCTGGTGAGAGGCACATGATCCCATGGTTGCTAAGGCGAACTGGTGTCGATCCCATTGTTGCTAAGGGGAACCGGTATTGATCCCATGGTTGCTAAGGCGAACCATTATCGATCCCATGGTTGCTAAGGCGAACCATTATCGATCCCATGGTTGCTAAGTGGAACCAGTATCGATCCCATGGTTGCTAAGGGGAACCGGTATTGATTCCATGATTGCTAAGTGGAACCGGTATCGATCCCATGGTTGCTAATGAGGACTGATATCGGTCCTATGGTTGCTAAGTGGAACCAGTATCGATCCCATGGTTGCTAAGGCGAACCAGTATCGATCCCATGGTTGCTAAGGGGAACCGGTATTGATCCCATGGTTGCTAAGGCGGACCGGTATCGACCACATGGTTGCTAATGAGAACCGGTATCGATCCCATGGTTGCTAATGAGGACTGATATCGGTCCTATTGTTGCTAAGTGGAACCAGTATCGATCCCATGGTTGCTAAGGCGAACCAGTATCAATCCCATGGTTGCTAAAACAGACCGGTATCGATCTCATGGTTGCTAAGTGGAACCGGTATCGATTCAACGGTTTCTAAGTGAGCCGGTATCGATCACATGGTTGCTAAGAGGGACCAGTATCGATCCCATGGATGCTAAGGGGAACTGTAATCGATCCCATAGTTGCTAAGGGGGAGCGGTATCGATCCCACTGTTGCTAACGAGGACCGGTATCGATCCCATGGTCGCTAATTGAAACCGGTATCGATCACATGGTTGCTAAGTGGAACCGGTATCGATCACATGGTTGCTAAGTGGAACCGGTATCGATCACATGGTTGCTAAGTGGAACCGGTATCGATCACATGGTTGCTATAGAGAGCGGGTATCAATTTTTATAGTTGTCAAAGGGAAGTTTCGGTTTCAATGGTTGCTATAGAACAGAGAAGGTCATAGTTATAGTTGCTATGTAGCATCGATATCGATGCCATGGTGCTAGGGGAAACCGATACGAATTGTATGTCATGGTTACTATAAAGTAGTGAACAGTTTCTACTCAATGGAAAGGATCTCAAACAGTGGCACCCCCACCTGCAGGCTCCGAACCCGCGCCCCAGTGCGCAGTGGCCGAAGGCGTCGAGTGGCCCTCCTGGTGCCTGGCCGACTATCGCCACTTCTACTGCCTGAACCCGGCCGGCCAGGCCGCCCTCAACCGCATCTGCCGCCGCCTGACCCTCTGCCGGCACGACCTGTTCGCCCCCTGCCTGCTGCCCATCGGAGCCCTGCTGCTGCACTGCCTGACTGAGGCGGAGACCCTCGCCTGCCTTCATTCCCTGCTGGGAAAGTGAGTTTCAGATGATCCCCAATGTGATCCCCAATGCAGATCTGTGATCCCCAATGCAGTTCTGTGATCCCCAATGCAGTTCTGTGATCCCCAATGCAGATCTGTGATCCCCAATGCAGATATGTGATCCCCAGTGCAGTTCTGTGATCCCCAATGCAGTTCTGTGATCCCCAATGCAGATCTATGATCCCCAATGCAGATCTATGATCCCCAATGCGGATCTATGATCCCCAATGCAGATCTGTGATCCCCAATGCAGATCTGTGATCCCCAATGCAGATCTGTAATCCCCAATGCAGATCTGTGATCCCCTAGATCAAGCTCGCATGACCGCAAGCTAGTAGCTAGCAGTAGTATTTCAGCATGTGTGCTGCAACGCTCAGCAGCCCCTGTCCTGTCCGCTGGCCCGCAGGGAGGACCGCGGTCTGTGGCGACTGCCAGACAGCCTGCTTCGCTACGCCAAGTGCGAGCGCCTTCTCGAGCACCTGGTCGGCCGGTTCGCCATCAAGTTCAGCCGCTCTTTGCCCACCTTTCCCAACTATACCGATCACCTGCGCCGCTGGTTTCAGTACCTGTGGCGAATGCCCATCGACTTCCTGCTGCCTCTGATTGACAGCTTCCTGGTTGAGGGATTTAAGGTGCCAGATTGCTGATTTATGTTCTGGGACACACGGATGGATGAATAGATCGATAGATAGATAGATAGATAGATAGATAGATAGATAGATAGATAGATAGATAGATAGATAGATAGATAGATAGGTAGATAGATACACAAATACATAGATAAATAGATAGATGGACAGGCAGACAGACAGGTTGGACATTCCAAACGCTCCCTTTTCAGGTGCTGGTCCGCGCCGGCCTGGCGCTGTGCCGCCTGTCCTTCAAGAAGCGAATCCGCCAGCGCTCCTCGTCCGGCTCTGCCGCCCTGGCCGGCCTGGACGACAGCCTGGGGGCGACGCTTAGTGAAACAGCGCAGGGCCTGGGCGTGTACGTGTCGGTGGAGCAGTTCACGAGGGCCATGTTCCAGATCCGCAACCTGCAGTCCGCCGACGTGGTGACCGCCGCCAACGCCGTGCCCAACCAGACACTGCTGGCCGAGCTGCCGACTGGACTTCGCGCGGCCAGGTGAGGAAGGCTTGTGGCGCGATGCTCTGGTGTTTAATGCAATAATTGATTTTCGGGTTTTCGGCTGATTGCTGTTTTTGTACGTAACAAATTCCTAGTTTCTAACACAAATTCCTAGGACCTGAAAAAAAAGTCTATAGGATCTGACACGAAGTCCTAGGGCCTGACACGATTTCCTAGGACCTGACACAAATCTATAGGATCTTACACGAATTCCTAGAACCTGACAAATCTATAGGACCTGACAAAAATTCCTAGGGCCTGACACAAATCTATAGGATCTGACACGAAGTCCTAGGGCCTGACACGATTTCCTAGGACCTGACACAAATCTATAGGATCTTACACGAATTCCTAGAACCTGACAAATCTATAGGACCTGACAAAAATTCCTAGGCCCTGACACAAATCTATAGGATCTGACACTAAGTCATAGGGCCTGACACAAATCTATAGAATCTGACACGAAGTCCTAGGGCCTGACACAAATCTATAGGATCTGACACGAAGTCCTAGGGCCTGACAAAAATCTATAGGATCTGACACGAATGCCTAGGACCTGACACAAATCTATAGAATCTGACACGAATTCATAGGACCTGACACAAATCTATAGAATCTGACACGAATTCATAGGACCTGACACAAATCTATAGAATCTGACACGAATTCATAGGACCTGACAAAAATTCCTAGGGCCTGACACAAATCTATAGGATCTGACACGAATTCATAGGACCTGACAAAAATTCCTAGGGCCTGACACAAATCCATAGGATCTGACACGAAGTCCTAGAACCTGAAAAATCTCTAGAATCTGACACGAATTCATAGGACCTGACAAAAATTCTTAGGGCCTGACAAATCTAAAGGATCTGACACGAATTCCTAGGACCTGACACGAATCTTTAGGACCCTATAACTAGCTCGTACAGACCTACACAGAGGCAAAGGTTATTGAGATTATTTAATCGCCCATCCGCAGGAGCGCCACAGACGACTGGCTTCTCTGCCTTCCCCTGAGCAGCCCCAGCGCCCTGCTAACTGAGAAGCAGCTGCGCCAGTTGCTGCGCCACGTGCCGGCCCGTCACGCCATCAAGCCGCTGGCCTCGCTGTTCTCCACAGCCTCGGCCGGCTTCAACCTGCAGACGCTGTACTCAGCCGCCGGCAAGAACTCTCCGCTGCTCCTGCTTGTGAGAAGCGGCTCCGTTAGCGGCACTTTCGGCGCCTACCTGTGCACCGCCCTGAGCGATAGGGAGCAGCACCCGGCCGCCTTCTTCGGCACCGGCGAGACTTTCTTGTTCACCACAGTGGGAGAGCGAGACGGAGATGTCCGAGTTTACACCTGGGTGGGGCATCGGCAACAGGTGATGCTTCTGGTCATTACGACCGGCCTTTAATCTGCTAGGGTTGCTGTAGCACCTGCCTGCATTGGGTAGCGATGTAGGACTAAGGTCCTGACGTGTCTGTAGGACTGAGGACCTGTCTGATGACGCGTCTGTAGGACTGAGGACCTGTCTGATGACGTGTCTGTAGAACTGAGGACCTGTCTAATGACGTGTCTGTAGGACTGAGGACCTGTCTGTAGGACTGAGGACCTGTCTGTAGGACTGAGGACCTGTCTGTAGGACTGAGTACCTTTTCAGGGGCTCAGTGGAGACCGGGAATCGCATTCATCTAACAAACTCAGAATTCATCCTGCCAGCAGCAACAGCAGCAACAGCAGCAGCATACGGAGGCCTTGTTCATCATGGCGGAGCCGAACTCCCTGGTGATTGGCGGTGGCGGCGGCGGCTTCGGTCTCAGCCTCAACCGCGAACTGAGCGAAGGCTTCAGCCAGCGCTGCGCCACGTTCGACTCTCAGCCGCTGCTGCCGGGAGCTGAGTGTCGATTCGCTGTGCAGGCTGTGGAGCTGCTGGGCTTTGATGAGCGAGGCGACTGAACTGCTGGCTGTAACTGGTAGGTCTGTCATTTCCTGTTCCTTCAGACCTGTCATTTCCTGTTCCTTCAGGCCTGTCATTTCCTGTTCCTTCAGGCCTGTCATTTCCTGTTCCTTCAGGCCTGTCATTTCCTGTTCCTTCAGGCCTGTTATTTCCTGTTCCTTCAGACCTGTCATTTCCTGTTCCTTCAGGCCTGTCATTTCCTGTTCCTTCAGGCCTGTCATTTCCTGTTCCTTCAGGCCTGTCATTTCCTGTTCCTTCAGGCCTGTCATTTCCTGTTGCTGCCTGCCATTTCCTGTTCAGATCTGTCATTTCCTGTTCCTTCAGGCCTGTCATTTCCTGTTCCTTCAGGCCTGTTATTTCCTGTTCCTTCAGGCCTGTCATTTCCTGTTCCTTCAGGCCTGTCATTTCCTGTTCCTTCAGGCCTGTTATTTCCTGTTCCTTCAGGCCTGTCATTTCCTGTTCCTTCAGGCCTGTCATTTCCTGTTCCTTCAGGCCTGTTATTTCCTGTTCCTTCAGGCCTGTCATTTCCTGTTCCTTCAGGCCTGTCATTTCCTGTTCCTTCAGGCCTGTTATTTCCTGTTCCTTCAGGCCTGTCATTTCCTGTTCCTTCAGGCCTGTCATTTCCTGTTCCTTCAGGTCTGTCATTTCCTGTTCCTTCAGGCCTGTCATTTCCAATAGCAAATAAGTCATCCCATACTGAAATTTTACTTGCAGAAGCCAAAACCTGGAACCAATGAGGCGGCAAGGTCGCTCCGAAGACTTTTGCAGCAATTCTTCGCCAGAGCCGCCCACTCGCTCTCGCAGTTCACATGCGCAATATATACTACTAGCAACTTTTGACCATAAGTAGAAATTATTTTCATTGCTTTGTTTTTTTCCCGTCGTAACCAATGCTTTGCAGGCGTACGCACTGTGCATAATGCCTAGTCATCAGAAGTTTCTTTTCAATTGGAAATATCTACCTAACTTGCCATGCTCTGCAAGTTTTAGCTCTATATATATCCCAAACAGAGATGAAATTCTCTTCTTACTACTGCCAGTAGAGCAATTCTCGCTTTGCAAAGCCTGTGTTAGGTTAAAAGTAGTTTAGCGGCTTATTGTTTATGATTTATTGATTATTCGCTGGAAGGAGAATTTTTTACTTGCATTGCTACTCTCGCTGCTCCACTTAGCAGTTTTATCGCAGATGTTGGTAATTCGCGTTTTTCATTATCGCTGCACCATTTTTATGTAAAAGTATGAGCTGCTTTACATTTCGGACCTTTTAATTACAATTCCTAGTTCATTTAGCGCACCTGGCGTCTCAGTCTGTCAAGCTATGCATAATATATACATACTTGTTCCCTGAAATTTTGTTAATTATATCTTATCGAATCTGTCCGATGTTTTAATTGTTATTCTTATCGATTTTTTGTTTATTAGCTTCGCTATTTAATCGCCTCGAGTATTGGTCCTGTTGGGTCACACTGCGCTTATAGTCTGTAATAAACGATCATTGTAAAACGACTGCGCATCATCTGCCTTTGACTTCCGTGTTTTCTAAACTCACTCTTTTGCTAGCCAAACCCTGTCCAATGTACACTCACTGCTAGCCAACCCTTGTCCAATGTACACTCACTGCTAGCCAACCCCTGTCCAATGTACACTCACTGCTAGCCAACCCCCTGTCCAATGTACACTCACTGCTAGCCAACCCCTGTCCAATGTACACTCACTGCTAGCCAACCCCTGCCCAATGTACACTCACTGCTAGCCAACCCCTGTCCAATGTACACTCAGTGCAAGCCAGCCAATGTACACTCAGTGAGATCCAGCCCTATGTACACCCACTGCGACCCAACCCCAACCAATGTACAGTCAGCACAAGCCAACCTAATGTACACTCAGTGCAATCCAGCTAATGTACACTCAGCACAAGCCAGCACAATCTACAGTCAGCACAATCCAGCCAATGTACACTCACTGCTAGCCAACCCCTGTCCAATGTACACTCACTGCTAGCCAACCCCTGTCCAATGTACACTCACTGCTAGCCAACCCCTGTCCAATTTACACTCACTGCTAGCCAACCCCCTGTCCAATGTACACTCACTGCTAGCCAACCCCCTGTCCAATGTACACTCACTGCTAGCCAACCCCTGCCCAATGTACACTCACTGCTAGCCAACCCCTGTCCAATGTACACTCAGTGCAAGCCAGCCAATGTACACTCAGTGAGATCCAGCCCTATGTACACCCACTGCGACCCAACCCCAACCAATGTACAGTCAGCACAAGCCAACCTAATGTACACTCAGTGCAATCCAGCTAATGTACACTCAGCACAAGCCAGCACAATTTACATTCAGCACAATCCAGCCAATGTACATTCAGCACAATCCAGCCAATGTACACTCACTGCTAACCAACCCAATGTACGCTCAGTGCAAGCCAGCCAGATGTACAGTCAGCACAATCCAGCCAACACTCCCAGTTGCAGTGCCCCGGAGCCCCGCAAAGAATCGGTGAACAGACTGCGCCAGACTTGCCGCCGCCCCCAAACCCGATAGCATGGACGCCCTGCTGAGCGAGGAGATGTGGCTGCCAGCCAACATCAGCTGGGCTCGCCTATACGCCTCCAGACCTGACGGCCGGCTGACGCCGCAGCCAGTTCACCTGACAATGTCGCTGGCGTGCGGCCTGGCGTTCTGCCTACTGCGCTACCTGGTTGAGACCTTCCTGCTGTTCCCCCTGGGCAGGCGCTGGGGCCTCGCCGATGCACCGAAGGATGCCGTCAGGCCGGTGACGCCAAACAAGCGACTTGACGCCGTTTTTAGACTGAACCGGCGACCGACAGTCGATCAGATGTCGGCTCTGGCCGGCGAGCTGGGCTGGTCGGACAAATCGGTCGCTAACTGGTTTCGGAGGAAGCGAAATCAGCTGAAGTCTTCCACGCTGAGGAAGTTTGTGGAGAGCGCGTGGTTCTTCCTGCACTACAGCTGCATTCTGGTGTATGGCTTCGCCGTTCTCGTTGGTGCGTTTGGGGCCTGATCTGCCCCCGATTTATGTACTCTTGCACTATTTTCAAGAGAAGGAAATGCAAATTTTCATTGGTCAAAACTGGATGGGGCTGAATTTTTCTGACAACTATTACATTAATAAAGAAATATTGGTGTGTAGTTCGGAATAATCTGCTTGGCGAGTCGATGCCGCCAACTGAGGCGCTTCATTGCAATGCACCAGCTAAAGGCACCTCCTTGTCAATCATAGGGAAGCATCTACTGAATCGAATGCTTACATGGCATCAGTCTTGGTCATGAAGTAGTTGGTGCTGGAGGCATGACTTGATTGTAAGCAAGGAACATGTTTTCGTTGCCTCACTTCGTCTGTAAACTTGATTAAGGCCGGCCGATCGTGATTTTCTCGATTTCATGCTGTACAGAGTCCAGGTGCTGCGACAGCCTTGAGTCCGGGGGTCAAGGTTGGAAAAGCCCATTGTGCATGTACTTTCCGAGATGGGTATAATTTTTTACTTGACGCGTCGGTAGCAGTCTCAGTAAAGCGCTTGTATCCACCGATAGCTTTTTTATGAACTTGCAGCTGACGTTTATTAACATAAAATATTAATTGGCGTCGATTCAGTCAGAACTAAGACACTCCTCCGTTTTCATTTCACCTATAGTTGGTGTGTAGAAAGAGTTCAAAATCATGAGATGGGTCTTCCATTTTGTAAGCTTTGGCAACAAAATAATTTATTTGTCTCTTGTTCAAACAGCAAACGTTTATCTTGGCTTTGAACTACGATTCCTAATGCATTCGGGCTGTAATCTCATCTTTCTGGGCCTTGAGTAATCTCAGAAATCGCAATAAACCGTATCCATCGAGCCAAATAGACCCCGTACATCAAAGATAAACAACGTCCTATCGATCAATCCATCGTTCATTGCTACCTCTGACATCCAAGCGTTCTACGAGCGTATGTCCGGTACTTCAAGCAGGTTTCACAATGCACTTTGTCGGCAACCTTTGCTTGCTCAGTGAGAAAATCTGATTCTCAACGTTCTTTCACGCAACGCATTTGCACTGAAGCTGCTTTGCGTCTCCCAGTACACTGTTGACCGCGAATTCGCGATGCCATTGTTATACCCTTGATTGAAGTATAGACTCTCAAGGAGTTTTTTGCGCTCACCGTTACTCCGTCTGGCACACGAGAAGCAGGCTCGGCCATAAGTGTAACAGTGAAATCAGTTGAATTCCACTTTGCTGTGAGAATCAAAAACTCCGTCTGGCACACGAGAAGCAGGCTCGGCCATAAGTGTAACAGTGAAATCAGTTGAATTCCACTTTGCTGTGAGAATCAAAAACTCCGTCTGGCACACGAGAAGCAGGCTCGGCCATAAGTGTAACAGTGAAATCAGTTGAATTCCACTTTGCTGTGAGAATCAAAAACTCCGTCTGGCACACGAGAAGCAGGCTCGGCCATAAGTGCAACAGTGAAATCGATTCAATTCCACTTTGCTGTGAGAATCAAGAAACGCCACCACCCGGCACATCTATTTCCTTGGGACACTGAAATCTCCCCCTGACCTTCATATCTCCCTCTCTACGCAGGCAAGGACTACTTCTGGGATGCCCGGTACTGCTGGATTGGCTGGCCGGACCAAGCAGTGGACGCGGACATCTACTGGTATTACATGATCTCCCTGGGCTACTACTGGTCCGCCATGTACTACATTTTCACCGACGTCAAGCACAAGGATTTTGCGGAGATGCTGATCCATCACGTGGTCACTGTGTGCCTGATGTCCTTCAGCTGGTGCTTAAACTATGTCCGCATCGGAGCTCTCGTTCTTCTTGTACACGACGTGGTTGATCCGTTCATGCACCTGACCAAGTGTTTGTCCTATGCTAGCAGCAACACCTGTCTTCGAGACATGATGTTTGTGGTGTTCATGGTCTGCTGGATCGTCACCAGGCTCACCATCTACCCGTTCTGGGTTGTCTACAGTGCCATGTTCCACAGCTGGGCCATTATTGGACCCTACAGATCGTGGTACATGTTTAATGGTTGCCTGCTTGTTCTACAGGTGCTGCACGTGATCTGGTTCTACTTTATCCTTCGCATCGCCCTATCCGTGGTCACTCAGGACCCCGACGCTAAGGATAGTCGCAGCGATTCAGAGATGTCCGCCACTGAAGACGGTCTAGACGATGGAGTCGACTGCAAGCATAAATAGGGGTTTTGAAATTCCACCTTCTAACTGTCAGCTCATTATGGTGAATAGTAACGCTGTCTATCAGGGGATTCCCATGCTCGATTCTGTGAGTAGATTTCCATGCTCAGATCTGCAAGGGGATTCCTATGCTCGATTCTGTGAGTAGATTCCCATGCTCAGATCTGCAAGGGGATTCCTATGCTCGATTCTGTGAGTAGATTCCCATGCTCAGATGTCAGATCTGCAAGGGGATTCCCATACTCGATTCTGTGAGTAGATTTCCATGCTCAGATCTGCAAGGGGATTCCTATGCTCGATTCTGTGAGTAGATTCCCATGCTCAGATGTCAGATCTGCAAGGGGATTCCCATGCTCGATTCTGTGAGTAGATTCCCATGCTCAGATGTCAAATCTGCAAGGGGATTCCCATGCTCGATTCTGTGAGTAGATTCCCATGCTCAGATGTCAAATCTGCAAGGGGATTCCTATGCTCGATTCTGTGAGTAGATTCCCATGCTCAGATGTCAGATCTGCAAGGGGATTCCCATGCTCGATTCTGTGAGTAGATTCCCATGCTCAGGTGTCAGATCTGCAAGGGGATTCCCATGCTCGATTCTGTGAGTAGATTCCCATGCTCAGATCTGCAAGGGGATTCCTATGCTCAATTCTGTGAGTAGATTCCCATGCTCAGATGTCAGATCTGCAAGGGGATTCTTATGCTCGATTCTGTGAGTAGATTCCCATGCTCAGATCTGCAAGGGGATTCCTATGCTCGATTCTGTGAGTAGATTCCCATGCTCAGATCTGCAAGGGGATTCCTATGCTCGATTCTGTGAGTAGATTCCCATGCTCAGATCTGCAAGGGGATTCCTATGCTCGATTCTGTGAGTAGATTCCCATGCTCAGATCTGCAAGGGGATTCCTATGCTCGATTCTGTGAGTAGATTCCCATGCTCAGATCTGCAAGGGGATTCTTATGCTCGATTCTGTGAGTAGATTCCCATGCTCAGATCTGCAAGGGGATTCCTATGCTCAATTCTGTGAGTAGATTCCCATGCTCAGATGTCAGATCTGCAAGGGGATTCTTATGCTCGATTCTGTGAGTAGATTCCCATGCTCAGATCTGCAAGGGGATTCCTATGCTCGATTCTGTGAGTAGATTCCCATGCTCAGATCCGCAATAGAATTCCGCTGTTCTCTTGGGTCACTTGTGAAACTCACTAGGCCAATCCTAACATTTCAAGGATTGTTTAGTAATTTCATTTTTGTGAAATAGGGATAGATTTGGGGTGTGGAGTGTTTAGCATTGTGGAGACTGTTAGTTGATGCTACATAGAAAGTCGGTCTGTATGGTGTACAACAATTAATTAACAATGGTAATACCAAAACATTTCCGCTCGTCGAACTACCGGGGGGTGGGGATTTTCCCTGACGATTTTTTGCTGAGTTGGAACGGAGCAACGCAGACGCACGAAATTCAAGATAACTCTGTTGCGTACCTTCTAAAACAAAAAGCAAGTCGTCTGTCTTCCGGACGTCGAGATGTTCAATGATTCTGTCAAAAGCTCGGATTAGTTTCTATAATCACTGGTGTATTCAGTACAGTCTGACAGTCTGAAATTCGACATAGTTGCAACAGGGCGTCCATAGTCGCATTGTGCCACCCGTTGAAGGTGCTGATGGCATCAGGGTGATGACGGAATGCTTAAGAGATTCGCTGAGGATGTACAGGAGTTAAGGTTTGCCCACTGTCGAGGCTTGATCAGCGAAAATAGATAAAATCGCAACAGGGTATCCACAGTCACCTGGTGCCACCTGTTGAAGGTCCAGAAGCTCTGAGTGAAGAGCAGTGCGTGCTGATGAAATATATCTTGACGGTCTGGAGGGCTGGCGACTTGTTTCTTGGTTTAGATGGTGCGCAACGAAAAGTTGGGCCGTGTTCTCACATTCCGTGTGCCTGCGTTGCTCCGTTCCAGCGCAGCAAAGAAAAATTCTCGGGAATCCCCCGTGGTAGTTCTACTGTTTAACACGCTATTTATTACTCCCTCTTCTAATAAATTTGTCGTCGATTATTCGACAATTTAGATTTCCTTATTATGATAAAACATTCCGAATAAAAAATTATATTTTGCTCAATTAGTACATGAAATTTGCCTAACCAAAACACAACTTCTGTCTCTGGTGTTCGCAACCTGCAATCCTTAAAACTTTTTTATCCGATTTTTTAATAGATTTTTTGCATAAATCTGTGCACTCGGACTGCACTCCCTTATCTAGTCTGCTTAGTGCCTGTCTCAGTCATTTGGCAGCTGTTTGTATGTCTTGGCTTTTTATTCTTTCAACTGAATTTGTGGCGTTTTTTTACTATTTTTACCTCTTCACTTACCCAAAATGTGTCAGTGAGACTACAAGCTGCAGGCTGTCTGTCAGCTGCAGGCTGTCCGTGTCAGCTGCAGGCTGTCTGTGTCAGCTGCAAGCTGTCTGTGTCAGCTGCAGGCTGTATCAACTGCACGCTGTCTGTGTCAACTGCAGGCTGTATCAACTGCACGCTGTCTGTGTCAACTGCTGGCTGTCAGCTGTAGGCTGTCAGATGCAGTTAGAATTTCCACCCGACTGTCAAAATCGGCATTATTCAGCCAGCCCAGCCGCTCCAGTCCGTCCTCGCCGCTGTCAACAATTAGCCATGTTTATTTTAGAATCCTGTTTACTAAAACCGCTGATCGATAATAATTTTTTACGGTATTGCCGGCTCCCAATACAGCATTGACACATTTTTCATGCTGGTTAAGGCCAGTAACTTTATAAAGTACTATGAGAAGTCGCAGTGGTTGCTTCAAAATATTTTACGTAATTTGATATGTAGAGATTTCTTAATATAGCCAACCCCTGTCCAATGTACACTCACTGCTAGCCAACCCCTGCCCAATGACACTCACTGCTAGCCAACCCCTGTCCAATGTACATGTACACTCACTGCTAGCCAACCCCCTGCCCAATGTACACTCACTGCTAGCCAACCTCTGTCCAATTTACACTCACTGCTAGCCAACCCCCTGCCCAATGTACACTCACTGCTAGCCAACCTCTGTCCAATGTACACTCACTGCTAGCCAACCCCTGTCCAATGTACACTCACTGCTAGCCAACCTCTGTCCAATTTACACTCACTGCTAGCCAACCCCTGTACAATGTACACTCACTGCTAGCCAACCTCAGCCTAATGTACAGTTAGCACAATCCAGCCAACGTACACTCAGCACAAGCCAGCCCAATGTACACTCAGTGCAATCCAGCTAATGTGCACTCAGCACAAGCCAGCCCAATGTACAGTCAGCACAAGCCAGCCCAATGTACAGTCAGCACAAGCCAGCCCAATGTACACTCAGCACAATCCAGCTAATGTGCACTCAGCACAATCCAGCCAATGTACACTCACTGCTAGCCAACCCAATGTACACTCAGTGCAAGCCAGCCAGATGTACAGTCAGCACAATCCAGCCAACACTCCCAGTTGCAGCGCCCCGGAGCCCCGCAAAGAATCGGTGAACAGACTGCGCCAGACTTGCCGCCGCCCCCAAACCCGATAGCATGGACGCCCTGCTGAGCGAGGAGATGTGGCTGCCAGCCAACATCAGCTGGGCTCGCCTATACGCCTCCAGACCTGACGGCCGGCTGACGCCGCGGCCAGTTCACCTGACAATGTCGCTGGCGTGCGGCCTGGCGTTCTGCCTACTGCGCTACCTGGTTGAGACCTTCCTGCTGTTCCCCCTGGGCAGGCGCTGGGGCCTCGCCGATGCACCGAAGGATGCCGTCAGGCCGGTGACGCCAAACAAGCGACTTGACGCCGTTTTTAGACTGAACCGGCGACCGACTGTCGATCAGATGTCGGCTCTGGCCGGCGAGCTGGGCTGGTCGGACAAATCGGTCGCTAACTGGTTTCGGAGGAAGCGAAATCAGCTGAAGTCTTCCACGCTGAGGAAGTTTGTGGAGAGCGCATGGTTCTTCCTGCACTACAGCTGCATTCTGGTGTATGGCTTCGCCGTCCTCGTTGGTGCGTTTGGGGCCGTGCTCGGGTTCGAATCCGCCTACTGCTGCATTTGCTTGCCGTATCCTTGTAGCTTCCCTCCCAAACCTCCAGACTCTATCCTGACTCCCTCTCTTGCTAGAACGCTTTAATCTCTACCACTTATTGCATGAAACCCTCTCTACGTAGGCAAGGACTACTTCTGGGATGCCCGGTACTGCTGGATTGGCTGGCCGGACCAGGCAGTGGACGCGGACATCTACTGGTATTACATGATCTCCCTGGGCTACTACTGGTCCGCCATGTACTACATTTTCACCGACGTCAAGCACAAGGATTTTGCGGAGATGCTGATCCATCACGTGGTCACTGTGTGCCTGATGTCATTCAGCTGGTGCTTGAACTATGTCCGCATTGGAGCTCTGGTCGTGCTAATTCACGACGTGGTTGATCCGTTCATGCACCTGACCAAGTGCTTGACCTATGCTAGCAGCAACACCCGTCTTCGAGACATCATGTTTGTAGTGTTCATGGTCTGCTGGATTGTCACCAGGCTGACCATCTACCCGTTCTGGGTTGTCTACAGTGCCATGTTCCACAGCTGGACCATTATTGGACCCTTCAGATCGTGGTACATGTTTAATGGTTGCCTGCTTGTTCTACAGGTGCTGCATGTGATCTGGTTCTACTTTATCCTTCGCATCGCCCTATCCGTGGTCACCCAGGACCCCAATACAAAGGACAGTCGCAGTGATTCAGAGATGTCCGCCGCTGAAGACGGTCCAGACAATAAAGGCGACTCGCAGCTTAAGAAGGGGCTGTGAAATTACTTCAATGGTGTCTACGGTTAGTAACATAGGAGCGCATCGTTTTGATGCGGATTTTTAAAAGTTGGAATTCCCATACTTAGATGTTCGTAGGGAATTCCCATGCTCAGATGTACGTAGGCATTTCCAATGCTCAGATGTACATATCTGAGATGTACATACATATCTGAAATCCCCATGCTTGTGTACGCAGGGATTTCCTATGCTCAAATTTATGTAGGGATTTCCCATACTCAGATGTACGTAGGGATTTTCCATGCTCAGATGTACGTAGGGATTTTCCATGCTTAGATGTACGTAGGGATTTCCAATGCTCAGATGTACTTAGGGATTTCCCATGCTCAGATGTACTTAGGGATTTCCCATGCTCAGATGTACTTAGGGATTTCCCATGCTCAGATGTAGTTAGGGATTTTCCATGCTCAGATGTACGTTGGGAATTCCCATGCTCAGATATACGTTGGGAATTCCCGTGCTCAACTTTCCGCAATAAGTAATGTTGCCGTGATCATTAGCGGTTTAATGTTTACCCTGTGTGTAGAATCTATCTTAACTTTGACTGTTGCGGCTTCCAGCTTATCCCGTTTTGGAGATTCCCGCGAATTTGTTTTTTACGGTGTGTTTTCACAGTTTTTATACTCTTATACGGATTAATATCTCTTAACAAATTTTGCTTTTTTAACACAGCACTCGCTATATAGTTTTATGGTGTCAGCACTATTCATTAGTAAGCATTCCATATTTATATGCAGACATTAAACTGAGTTGACCTTGTCTGAACTTGACCGAATTTGTGCCTCGGGTGCTTGCGTACTTTTTGTGTGTCTTTCTCGGTCTGACTTATTGTCATTATGTTCGCGCAGGGCCACTCAGTTTTAAACCAAATTCACACTAGCTTTGCTTGGACTGTGCTCCTGCTTGCCAGGCTTTGTCATGCGCTGCTCACTGCCCTTGTTCTCACCCCGTGCGTCACATTATGTTTATATATATATATACGCATATATACGTTTATAACCTTTCTATCTTATTTTGTACTTTTTTAAGAATTGTAAGATGGTCAATTTTATTAGCTTTAACATTTTGATAGGACACTGATTTTTGTCCGTGTCAGCTGTAAGCTGTGTCAGCTGTAAGCTGTGTCAGCTGTGTTGTCCGTGTGACACTTCAATTTCGGTCAGTCATGATTCCACCCCCTACTACGAGTATACTTCTTCCTGCAAAAGTTTATGGCTTAAATAATAATTCCAATTTGCAGCTCTTAAAACGCAACCAGCTTTAATAAACACCGCTTCTTGCACTGTCACTTTTTGCACACTTGACCGCCTTCGTGCCTTCTTTGATAGTTAATTTTCAATCTCGTGAGAGCAGCTATAGATGAAAATATGAAAATAGACAGATCATTGCAGGTTTTCCCACAGGCAGTCACATGGGTTTTGTCACAGACAGTCACATGGAGTTTGTCACAGAGAGTCACATGAGGTTGGTCACTGACAGTCACATGGAGTTTGTCACAGAGAGTCACATGGAGTTTTTCACAGAGAGTCACATGAGGTTGGTCACAGACAGTCACATGGAGTTTTTCACAGAGAGTCACATGAGGTTGGTCACTGACAGTCACATGGGTTTTGTCACAGACAGTCACATGGAGTTTGTCACAGAGAGTCACATGGAGTTTTTCACAGAGAGTCACATGAGGTTGGTCACAGACAGTCACATGGAGTTTGTCACAGAGAGTCACATGGAGTTTTTCACAGAGAGTCACATGAGGTTGGTCACAGACAGTCACATGGAGTTTTTCACAGAGAGTCACATGAGGTTGGTCACTGACAGTCACATGGGTTTTGTCACAGACAGTCACATGGAGTTTGTCACAGAGAGTCACATGGAGTTTTTCACAGAGAGTCACATGAGGTTGGTCACAGACAGTCACATGGAGTTTTTCACAGAGAGTCACATGAGGTTGGTCACTGACAGTCACATGGGGCTTGCCACTGACAGTCACATAGGGTTTGTCACTGACAGTCACATGGGGCTTGCCACTGACAGTCACATGTGGTTTGTCACTGACAGTCACATGGGGCTTGCCACTGACAGTCACATGTGGTTTGTCACAGACAGTCACATGTGGTTGGTCACGGACAGTCACATGGGGCTTGTCACTGACAGTCACATGTGGTTGGTCACTGACAGTCACATGTGGTTTGTCACAGACAGTCACATGTGGTTGGTCACGGACAGTCACATGGGGCTTGTCACTGACAGTCACATGTGGTTGGTCACTGACAGTCACATGGGGCTTGCCACTGACAGTCACATGTGGTTTGTCACAGACAGTCACATGATGAGGTTTGTCACTGACAGTCACATAGGGTTTGTCACTGACAGTCACATAGGGTTTGTCACTGACAGTCACATAGGGTTTGTCACAGACAGTCACATGATGAGGTTTGTCACAGACAGTCACATGATGAGGTTTGTCACTGACAGTCACATGGGGCTTGTCACTGACAGTCACATGTGGTTTGTCACAGACAGTCACAGAAGAATCTATTGATCCTCATTGACCCCCATTTAAAAAAAATCAGCACCCCTAAGCAGCCCATTGAGTAGCTCCAAATGGATCTGTAATTCCAGGTGAGAAAGAGTGCGGATTAGACACATCTCAGCGGCGCACTTAGAGCAGATTCGTACTTGAGAACTTGTGCCGCAGGTCGCATGGCCTCCGAGAGTTCGGCAGCGGCCAGTGGGGACGGCTCGTCCATTGCGGCGGCGCTGCGGCTGCCCTCCGAGCTGCCCTGCCACCTGTGCCGCCGGCCAGCCGAGTGCAAGCGCTGCGGCGGCTGCAGCGGCGTCTGGTACTGCGGCCGCGACTGCCAGCGGAGCGACTGGCAGCGGCACCGGCCGCACTGCCACCGGCTGCAGGACATCCGGCGTTGGGCCGCGTTCGCCGAGCATCTGGGCACTCAGTTTAGCCAGGCCGATGACATGGCCTATGCCAAGGCGCCTAGGGATCTCAGCAGCTTGCCAACTCTGCCTCATCTGGTGCTGGGAACTGTGGGCAGCTCGACAAGTGGACAGGCGAGTGTTCAAAATTTACGAATTCACTGTGAATGCGTGAAGATAAAGATTATTATATATTAAATTCACTTGACTCTGTGTGAACTCGCTGCGCATGTCAATTAGATTAGTGAATATTCGTGTGAATGCGCGTGAATCATGTGTGAATGCGCGTGAATCATGTGTGAATGCGCGTGAATCATGTGTGAATGCGCGTGAATCCTGTGTGAATGCGCATGAATCCTGTTTAAGTGCGCGTGAATCCTGTGTGAATGCGTGTGAATCCTGTGTGAATGCGCGTGAATCCTGTGTGAATGCACGTGAATCCTGTGTGAATGCGTGTGAATTCTTTGTGAATACACGTGAATCCTGTGTGAATGCGCGTGAATCCTGTATGAATGCGCGTGAATCCTGTCTGAATGCGCGTGAATCCTGCGTGAATGCACGTGAATCCTGTGTGAATGCGCGTAAATCCTGTGTGAATGCGCGTGAATCGTATGTAAATTAACTCGCCCACTCGCGTCCGATTCGATCCCAGGCTCACCTGAACACGTGTCGCTTCAGCCACGAGCGGCCGAGCACCATCCCCATGTTCATCATGAGCGAGGACCTGCGTTCTGTTGAATCCAATCCCAGGATCCTCGACGACAGCTTTCGCAACCTGTTCGGTGGCAAGTCCCTGGAGGCAGCGGCCAAGGCCGGCCTCCCGATTGCTGTGAAGCGGTCTTGCCTGCACGAGCCCGGCTTCCAGCTGCCCTCCATCATTCACACTAGCAAGGCCAACTCGCCATTTGGCTCCGAGCAGTGCGTCTTCGTCCTGCCCTCCCCTGCCGCCGCATCGGCTGCTGGCAAAAGTAAATGACCTGTCAGTACTGTTCAGATGACGAGGCACTTTGTGTACAAAGTACGGAAATAGTTGCTCTCGCCGTTTGCCTATTTTCTTTGTTACTGATGGTTGCTTTCATAATCCTATGATTTCCAAAATGCCTCGAAACTTCCCAAATCCCCCAAAACTCCCCAAATCCTTAAAACTTCCCAAATCCCCAAAACTCCTTAAATCCCCGAAACTTCCTAAATCCCCACAAATTCCCAAATCCTCACAAATTCCCAAATCCTCAAAACTTCCCAAATCCCCCAAAACTCCCCAAATCCTTAAAACTTCCCAAATCCCCAAAACTCCTTAAATCCCCGAAACTTCCTAAATCCCCACAAATTCCCAAATCCTCACAAATTCCCAAATCCCCACAAATTCCCAAATCCTCAAAACTTCCTAAATCCCCGAAACTTCCCAAATCCCCACAAATTCCCGAATCCCCGAAACTTTTCGAATCCTCGCAACCTCCCAAATCATCCCCAATATTATTTGGGTCCGTTTGTGCCAAACTGAGTGTAGGTCGTCGGGTTCGAGCGCCGACGGACTCGAGATTTAATCAATAAATCCATAAAATAAAAATATTGCCTAATTGCTTGAGATCATGTCGCAGAAGGTTCAGGTGCCCAGTTTTTGTCCTATCATAAATCATGATTTCTTTCCTGTATTTAAAATACTACTTATTAGTAGTGTGGCAATTCAAACTTTTGACGCTGTCATATTAAAAATTAATAAAGTTTTTCAAATTTCATTGTTCTGTCCATTCCACTCAGCCGCGGGCCTCTCGTAGCTGCCATGCAATGTTTTCGTATTTGTCAATCTTCATCGATATTTACCGCTTTTGATTCAATTTTCACTCCCGTTTTCGTTCGGCTATTTTACTAATTGACTCCCTTAGAGATTCGGTGGGTCAGCACCCTGGATATTCAGTGGGTCAGCACCCTGGATATTCAGTGGGTCAGCACCCTGGATATTCAGTGGGTCAACACCCTGGATATTCAGTGGGTCAGCACCCTGGATATTCAGTGGGTCAGCACCCTGGATATTCAGTGGGTCAACACCCTGGATATTCAGTGGGTCAGCACCCTGGATATTCAGTGGGTCAGCACCCTGGATATTCAGTGGGTCAGCACCCTGGATATTCAGTGGGTCAGCACCCTGGATATTCAGTGGGTCAGCACCCTGGATATTCAGTGGGTCAACACCCTGGATATTCAGTGGGTCAGCACCCTGGATATTCAGTGGGTCAACACCCTGGATATTCAGTGGGTCAGCACCCTGGATATTCAGTGGGTCAGCAACCTGGATATTCAGTGGGTCAGCAACCTGGATATTCAGTGGGTCAGCAACCTGGATATTCAGTGGGTCAGCAACCTGGATATTCAGTGGGTCAGCAACCTGGATGGATATGCAGTGGGTTAGCAACCTGGATATTCAGTGGGTCAGCACCCTGGAGACGCAGTGGGTCAGCAACCTGGATATGCAGTGGATCAGCACCCTGGATATTCAGTGGGTCAGCACCCTGGATATTCAGTGGGTCAGCACCCTGGAGACGCAGTTGGTCAGCACCCTTGAGATTCAGTGGGTCAGCACACTGGAGACGCAGGGGGTCAGCACCCTGGAGATTCGGTGGGTCAGCAACCTGGATATTCAGTGGGTCAGCAACCTGGATGGATATGCAGTGGGTTAGCAACCTGGATATTCAGTGGGTCAGCACCCTGGATATTCAGTGGGTCAGCACCCTAGATATTCAGTGGGTCAGCACCCTGGATATTCAGTGGGTCAGCACCCTGGAGACGCAGTGGGTCAGCACCCTGGAGATTCGGTGGGTCAGCACCCTGAGATTCAGTGGGTCAGCACCCTGGATATTCAGTGGGTCAGCACCCTGGAGACGCAGTGGGTCAGCACCCTGGATATGCAGTGGGTCAGCACCCTGAAGATCTGTCAGCACCTGCAGCCACTCCGACACCCAGCCCGCAGCCATGTACCCGAACTACAGTCTGTACGGTGGTCAGCCCCAGTCCCAGCAGCAGCCGCCGCCTGCCTACGAAGTTGGAGCTGTTGCTTGCGGCGGTGGCAGCGGCCTCGACAGCCTCCTGGCTCAGCTGAAGCGCATGGACAAGGAGGAGCTGCAGAAGCTGCTGGACTCGGATGACAAGGTGGCCGAGATGACCTCCAGTAGCGGCGAGGTGAGAGCCCCGGATTCTCCGCCCAGACTCACCTAGACTCACCTAGACTCACCTAGACACCCAGATTCACCTATACTCTCACCTAGACTCACCCAGACTCACCTATACTCTCACCTAGACTTACCCAGACTCACCTATACTCACCCAGAGTCACCTAGACTTACCCAGACTCACCTAGACTGTCACCTAGCCTCTCACCCAGACTCACCTAGACTCTCACCCAGACTCACCTAGACTCTCACCCAGACTCACCTAGACTGTCACCTAGACTCTCACCCAGACTCATTTAGACTCTCACCCAGACTCACCTAGACTCTCATTCAGACTCACCTTGACTCTCATTCAGACTCACCTAGACTCTCATCCAGACTCACCCAGACTCACCTAGACTCACCTTGACTCTCATTCAGACTCACCTAGACTCTCATTCAGACTCACCTAGACTCTCATTCAGACTCACCTAGACTCTCATTCAGACTCACCTTGACTCTCATTCAGACTCACCCAGACTCTCATCCAGACTCACCTAGACTCGCATTCAGACTCACCTAGCCTCTCACCCAGACTCACCTTGACTCTCATCCAGACTCACCTAGACTCTCATCCAGACTCACCCAGACTTACTTAGACTTAGCTGCAGGGGGCTCCGTGCGTCCGGAAACAGCGAGGAAGCGTTGCCGCCCATTTCGCTAACCCCTGGCGACCACGGGCAGCTAGTGCTGCGGTGTCGCGCAGGGAGTTCCGGTGGCGCCGGCGTCCGCAGCGCGGTCCCCCTCCGGAGAGTCCAGGAGGTGGATTGTCGCTCGCCCGGTAGCCCTTAGGTAGCGAAAGAGCTGGCAGAGATTCTCGGGCCTGAAAACGTCGGAGAGGTCCGGGTTTGGGCCGAGGTAGGTGAGCCTGTCCTGAGTGAAGGCGGGGCATTCACAGATGAAGTGCTCCGCATTCTCGACACCGGAGAGGCAGAAAGGGCATTCCTCACTGCGGATTTTCTCCTGGAGGTAACGATGCCTGGCAAAGCAGCCATGACCCGAGAGGGCCATGGTAACCGCCCTGATGTCCCTGCGGTTGAGTCCAAGCAGGGCCCTGCGTAGGGCGGGGAGGGACAGGGGACAGCCGCGCGGGATTGCCGGCAGTCGGGGCGTTAGCCCACCTCTCCCTGTGCTTAGAAGCCACCCACTGGTTGATCCGAGTGGTGACAACGGCGATGGGGGTGGGGGCCACGGGCAGGGGACCAGTAAAAGAACCCGTCGAGCCAGCCTTGGCCAGGCGATCGGCCAGCTCGTTGCCGGGGTGGCCCGAATGCCCGGGGATCCACCTTAGGGACACCTTGTTGGAGGCGCCTAAGCGGTTGAGCTGCCCGATGCAGTCGAGGACTGTACGCGAGCAGGTGGTGGTGCGCTCAAGGGCGTGAATCGCGCTTGACTGTCCGAGTGGAGGGTAATTTCCTTCCCCCAGACGCGCTGATTGTACAGCTCCATGGCGCAGGAGCTGATGGCGAGAACTTCGTTCTAGAAGACGGTGGAGCAGGTGCCGGTGTGTTGGGAGAAGGTCGCCACAGTTCTCCCTCCAGACACGATGCAGTAGCCGTATCCAGAGGCGGAGTTGATTTGGGACCCGTCAGTGAAGCAGTGGATTTCATGGGGTTTCCAGTTGTCTCTCGCTTCATGGCGTGGTGGAATGCTGGTTTTGAATTTGAGCGGGGGGCAGAGCGTGGACGGGATTCCGTCCGAGAGGGTCAGCAGGCCTCTCGCTGCTTCCAGGTCTCGCAGGCTGAGGTCGCCATGCGGCCGGAGGTTCCGCTTTCTGAAGGCAAACTGCTTCTGGATTTAGACACCCGCGTCAAGCAGACGACGGGTGGTTTTCATAGCCTCCCCTCTAACAAAGAGGTCGAGGGGGGAATGTCCAAGAAGGAGTTCATGCCAGCGAAGGGCGTTGAGGGAGCCGCGCTCATGATAGCTCGACAAGCGCGGCCTTGCACCCTATTTAAAACCTCAAGAACCCCTTTCACCTCTAGGGCACTGTTCCAAATGAAGCCGGCGAAGGAGATGGCCGGTCTAACAATGGCAGTGTAAATCCACCAGAGGCGGCGGGGGTGAGGCCCCAGGTAGCACCGAAAGCTCTGCGGATCTGCGCGAGAGTCGCGAGAGCTTTGCGGGCTTTAGTTTGGACGTGCGGGGTCCAGCTCAACCTGTGGTCGAGGGTGACGCCCAGACATCTAGTTTGTTTCTCCATGGCAACAGGTTTGCCGTAGAGGGAGAGCGGTTCGATCCTCCAGTTTCGGCGGCTGGTGAACATGATAGCCACGGTTTTAGACTCAGAGAACCTGAGACCGCAGCTATGTGCCCAGCGCTCGGCACGGTGGATGAAGGCTTGAAGGAGGTCCCTGAGGATCTCGGGCGATGGTCCAGCCACAGTGGCGGTAACATCGTCCGCATAGCCGACCTTCTGAACAGGGTCCGGATGCGGGCTGCAAAGCAGCTCGTCCATGACTAAGTTCCAGAGGATCGGGCTGAGGACTCCACCTTGCGGTCCGCCTTTCTGGACTTCCACGGAGCGTGAGTGTCCTAGGAGGTGCGAGGTGGCAGTACGATGGGAGACCATGTACATGATCCAGCGGGTGAGGTGCTCGTGCGTGCCCCGGGATTCCAGGGCTCGCTTAAAGGCTTCAAAGAGCACATTGTTAAAAGCACCATCAATGTCGAGGAAAAGCGACAGCGCGTATCCACTGCCAAGCACGGCGCGCTCCAGCTTGTCGACAATGGCGTGCAGCGCACTTTCGATGGAACGTCCAGGACGAAAGGCGTGCTGATTAGGGGAGAGCGGGGAGTTCCTCAGCTCAACGAGGAGAAGGCGCCAGAGCACCAGCCGTTCCATCAGTTTGAGGAAGAAGGACGTCAGACTGATAGGGCGGTAAGCTTTGGCGGAGTGATAGTCTCCCTTTCCTGGCTTGGGTATGAAGACTACCGTAGCCTCTTGCCAGGCTTTTGGCACATACCCGAGGGTAATGCTGGCCTTGAAGAGGTTGCAGAGGAGGCCGAGAAACCTGTCATTTTTAACTGCCTCATGAAGGAAGGCAGGATAAATGTTGTCAGGACCCGGGGACTTGAAAGGAGAGAAGGATTTTGCGGCGCGAGCCGTCCTCTCTCTAGTAATGATGGTCGAAGCCAGGATCTGTCCGCCCGGAGAGTGGTCCGGTGGGCCTAGCTGCGGTGCGGCACGTGGGAAAGAGCTGGTGAGCATAATGTCCAGCGATTCCCCAGGGTTCTCAGCGAGCCGGCCGTCCGGTCTTTTAATGACTGAGAGCTTTGACATTTTGTCGAGGGTGAGAGCCTTAACTACGCGCGAAGTAGGGCGGGTGCCTTCTAACTCCGCGCAGTATTGGCGCCATTTGTCGGACTTGGCTTTCCTGATTTCACGCTTAAAGTCGCGGATCGCTTCTTGATAGGCGGCCAGGTCAGCTGGGTCCTTGCTCTTGCGAGCTTTCCGTTGGAGGCACTTTGCCTTGCGCCGGAGGGATCCGAGCGCCGGGTGCCACCAGGGGGCGGATTTTTTGCCTTTGTAGGCTTTAAGAGGACAGGAAGCCTCATGGGCTGTCAGGACGGTCTTGCTGAGCAAGTCTGCAAGGTCATCCACTTCCTGACAGGTGGTTGGAGCGACGGTAGTCAGCTGATCTGTCTGGCATTTCAGGGTTTCCGTGAAAGCCGTCCAATCAGTGTTCCGGACGTTCCTTTTCCACAGAATGTGAGGCTTGGGGCAAGAGGATTGCAAACGAAAACGAACGAAGCGATGGTCAGACAGAGACTCCTCTTCGTCCCACACCTCCCAGTCCTTGACTAAAGGAGCCAAGCCATGGGAGACGAGGGTAACGTCGAGGGCCTCCGTCCATCGCCCGTTGTCAAAGGTGGGGGTTCCACCAATGTTGCAAAACTCAGTGTTGGTGGTGCAGATGTAAGCAAGGAGTTCCTCGCCTCTGCTATTGGAAGTATTACTGCCCCAGTGGGTATGGTGAGCGTTGATGTCGCCCGCCACCAGCAGCTCGAACCTACGGTTAGAGCAGTAGTCCACGAGGGAGGTGAGGTTGGGTGGAACCGCGGGGCCATCGCCAGGGATATAGATCGAGGCGATGATGACCGTGCGGTTGGTGATAATGTGGTTGGATTGAATGACACAGAGGTCTCTGTCAGAGAGGTCCGGTCTGTGCCAAGCTTTGAGGTGGGTAGATACGAAAATGGCTGCTCTGGGGTTTTGGGGGTCTTGAAAACAGTCAAAACCAGCAGGAATATTCGGAATCTTACCTTTCTTTGTCCAGGGCTCCTGGAGTAGGATGATGCCCGGTTTCGCAAAGTTTGCCACCCGCATCAGGTTGGTCGAGGCCGCGATGCAGTGGTGCAGGTTAAGCTGCAGGATGTCCACTCCGGGAATTCCACGAGTGGTCCGCGCAGCTTCCTGCCGGCTCAAGGCGAGTTGTGCAGGAGAGCTGCCTCTTCTGCCTCGCCGATAGCTCCAGGCTCCAGCTCCATGGGCTCCTCCCGGATGGATTCCATGGTCGAGGGAGAGGTCGCTACCTGGGCGGCATTCTCGCTCTCGGCCCGGTTTTCCGGGGGGGCCGCAGTGGTGACACTGGGCTGGGGGTGGCTGCGGTTGGGGGCCTTGGCGGTGTCCAGCAGCTGCTTCGCGCGCTGAGTCAGACCAGAGCGGATAGTGTTCCGGGCGGGTTTCCGGCCCTTTCCACGTCCGCCTGTTGCTGCAGCTTTCGCGGCTTTCCCTCTGACAGGGTCCACGTCCTCGGAGGGGTCGTGACGACCGGGAGCTTCTTTTCCTGGGCGTTTCCGCCCGGCAGAGCCCCCGACTGCCCGCTTACGCTTCTCCGGGGGCGGTGGGCGGGTGGCGTCAGACTCAAAGCTAAAGAGCTGAATCTGCAACAGCCCGACAGAGATGATGGACATGTCCGGGTAGCGGAGCATCCAGCTATCCGACAGTCCAAGAATAGCCGTGAAACCGTCTCCGCCCGGCTTGGAGATGGTCTCGTGAACTACGACACCGTTGGCCGGTAGCTCCGGGTTGGAAGCCACTAGCAGGTGACGCAGCTCGTCGGCCTTGGTGATGCAGCTGCGAGCCGGGATCCAGGCACGGTGCCGGTGTGTCCGGGGTCGCTCGTCCTCCCTGTAGATGAACAGGTTCTCCAGCTCCGTACCCCAGTCGAAGGTTTTCAGCAGCTCGAGGAGCTGCTGTCCTGACTGGCTGTCGGTGGGCTGGATATAGAGGGCTTGGTCCTCGACTTTCGTCTTTTGGACTCGAATAGTAGTGCCGCTCAAGGCCATCTTGACCAGGTGGGAGTCCAACCTGCGCCAGATAAGATCGAGCTGTTCGGCCGTAAGAGGCGTCTCCTGGCCTTGGATAACCAGGGCCGGCTGCCTTTTGGCCATAGCCGCGTAGGTTCGCTTCGGCTTTGTGGTTTGGCCAGCGCCCCCCGCTTTGGATCCCTCCACGGCCGTGGGAGCTTCCACACGGGCAGAGGTCCGGTCACGGGAGGGGCCAGCCGTACCAGGAGCTTCGGCGGCACCTGACGCATCAGACCGGCGCGCGGGGTCCACCCCCTTGTCGGATGTCGTCTCCTCCGCGGGGTTCGCATAGTTACCGGCACCCTCCTCAGAGGTGGCCGGAGGGGCGGCTTTCGCATTCCTCCGTTCCTCCGCTTTGCGCTGGAGGAAGGCTTTGTAGCGAGCAATGCTACGGGCCTTCTTTTTCGAAATCTGAGGTCCGCTGTCTTGTCCAGCCACTCCGGTATTATCCTGAGCGGCTGCAGCGGCAGATTGAGAGGCACCGGGGGTTCCGGTGTTGCGAATGTCCGGCTGGGCCGCGGTGCCAACCTCGGTTGGTGCTCCAGCAGCCTCGGACGTGTCGGAGGTAAATGAATACTCCATGAGTCGCTGAAAGGCGAGTGGGGACTAAAGGTGAGAAGCCGCTGGGCCGTAACCCCAAACCCAACAACCAGGCCAAGAGGTAGCGACCGGGGGGTGGCTTAAGCCCGTACCGGCCCGACCGCTAGCAACCGAGAAACTCCCCGGCTAGGAGCCCGGCTTGGAAAAACCAGAGGCCGAACCAAAGGACCATCAGCGCGGTACTACACTGGGCCCTTGAGGGAAGCAGGAGGACTGCCTCCGGAGCCTGCGGACTGGCCGCATACCCTGTTAAGGTCAGAGGGTGGTACCTGTTCCTCAGAGCCGTGGCCAGAGGTACCTGATACGCACAGGTTCACTTCCGGGCGGAGCCCGTACCCAACTTGGCCAAAAGGCCACGGATGGGTTGCCGCCGCCGGAGCCCAGTCAGTCCAGCAGCCCTAGGGCTGCCTTGAACACATGCGGGGCGTGAACCCCTGGGTCGGCTTGCGAGTCAGCTTGGAGAGAGTTCTCCAGCCATTCCTGCACCAGAATAGAGGGGGTGCAGGTGTGTAGGATCGCAGACCTTAGCCCGTAGGCCTAGTCTGTCTCATGCTACACAGGCGTGCTGTACCCGCCTTGCATGCAGACAGACTCACCCAGACTCACCTAGACTCACCTAGACTCACCTTGACTCTCATTCAGACTCACCTAGACTCTCATTCAGACTCACCTAGACTCTCACCCAGACTCACCTAGACTCTCACCCAGACTCACCTAGACTCTCATTCAGACTCACCTAGACTCTCGCCCAGACTCACCTTGACTCTCACCCAGACTCACCTTGACTCTCACCCAGACTCACCTAGACTCTCACTAGACTCACCTAGACTCTCACCCAGACTCACCTAGACTCTCACCCAGACTCACCTAGACTCTCACCCAGACTCACCTAGACTCTCACCCAGACTCACCTAGACTCTCAACCAGACTCACCTAGACTCTCACCTCGCGAGTCTCAGCTAGAGATCTCACTGAGACCCCGACCCTGCAGTTGCAGCAGCTCGGCCAGGCCAAGCAGACGGCCATGGCGGCCAACCGGCAGACGGCCGAGCTGAATTTCGCCCTGGGGCCGCGCATCGAGGAGAGCCGGCGCCGCCTGGCCGCGCTGTCGGACGAGGCCGACGCTCAGCGCGCTATTCTGTTGGAAACGCGCAGCCGGCTGGAGTCGCTGAACTCGGCGGCCAGCCCGGACACGCTGCTCACCCTGCTGGAGGCCGCCTGCATGGAGGCGGATGAGCAGGCAGAGTCGGTGGCCGAGGCTCTGGCCACAGGCAGTCTGGACATGGCCGGCTTTGTCCGGCAGTACTCGGAGGCCAGGCAGCTGTACCACCTGCGCCGGGCCAAGGTGGACTGGCTGGCCAAGGAGACTCACTGAGAACTGGGGGGTTGCGATTTTGGTGGACATTTGCACCTAAACTGTTGCAGCCTTCTGTCCGTTGCTGGCGTTCTTCGTTTAATTGTGACCCACGTTATCTTTATTTCACGTTCCAGCTTCATCATCCCCGAGCGTCATCATCCCCCAAGCTTCATCATCTCCCAGTTTCATCATCCCCCAGCTTTAATGCATCTAAGCTTCCCCGTCCCATAACATTATTACTCTTCAGCTAGATTACAAACATCATCATTCCCTAGATTCTCGAAAAGTAATATTAATCTACCGGTATATTGCCGATATGTAGCGAATTAAACTTCGTAAAGAGTGCATGATAATCGGGATTGAATCTCAGTGATTTATTGCCCCTATTACTGTCATATCTGGTCACAACTGCTTGACTGGCATTGCAAATTTGTACAAAAAATTGTTCAAAATTTTGACTACTCATTTCCCCTATTCAGTATAGTATGATTACTGACTGGTAGAATTTTATGTTTTATTCAGATGAATTTGCAATTTATTTACATGCCCGCCTTGACCTTGAATAATACACAGCCTGTTATTTGTGCTTATCCTGTTTCAATTCTAGTCTTTGTTATTGCAAAAATTTGACTAATATAATTCAGCGAAATTTAATTGTGTACCAGCTGTGCTAATTTGATTTCTGGTTAGCTGTGCAATAGAAAATATCCTGGCTGCTTCCTTTATACAGCTTATCTCTGAGCTCTCTCAACTTTCTCAATAATTTGAGACCTCAGACGGCTGAGCTGGTTCAGGTAGTCTCCGATATGTATCGATAACAACTTTCTAGTGTTACTGATCAACTCTCCTGTTGATGCAAAATCTAGTTAATGGCTCAGAAAGGCTGGGAAATGCTCTGGTTGGGACTTGAGGTTGGGACTGGGGGTTGGACCGAGGGATTCGGACTGATGGGTTGGGACGAATGGGTTGGGACTGATGGGTTGGGACTGATGGGTTGGGACTGATGGGTTGGGACTGATGGGTTGGGATTGAGGGGTTGGAATTGAGAGATTGGAATTGAATGAGGGGTTGGAATTGAGGGATTGGAATTGAATGAGGGGTTGGAATTGAATGAGGGGTTGGAATTGAGGGGTTGGAATTGAGGGATTGGGATTGAATGAGGGGTTGGAATTGAGGGGACTGGGGGTTGGACTGAGGGGTTGGAATTGAGGGTTTTGGGAATTGAGAGGTTGGAATTGAGGGGACTGGGGGTTGGACTGAGGGGTTGGAATTGAGGGGACTGGGGGTTGGACTGCGGGGTTGGAATTGAGGGGACTGGGGGTTGGACTGAGGGGTTGGAATTGAGGGTTTTGGGAATTGAGGGGTTGGAATTGAGGGGACTGGGGGTTGGACTGCGGGGTTGGAATTGAGGGGACTGGGGGTTGGACTGAGGGGTTGGAATTGAGGGGTTGGAATTGAGGGGACTGGGGGTTGGACTGAGGGGTTGGAATTGAGGGAACTGGGGGTTGGACTGAGGGGTTGGAATTGAGGGGACTGGGGGTTGGACTGAGGGGTTGGAATTGAGGGGACTGGGGGTTGGACTGAGGGGTTGGAATTGAGGGGACTGGGGGTTGGACTGAGGGGTTGGAATTGAGGGTTTTGGGAATTGAGAGGTTGGGATTGAGGGGACTGGGGGTTGGGACTGAGAGACTTGTTTAGTTACTGGTGCTTGTCTCTTATTACTATAGTAGTCACTGCAAGTTGCAATCGTTTATAAAGCACGCAAGCCCTACAACTTTACAAGTTACGAGCCAAAAGGCCAAGTTCTGGACTCGCAGACAAATTGTTGAGCTTGATCACACGAGTCAATCGAAAGTCGTTCTGTCATTAACGGCTCAATCTTAATCGTTAGTGTAGGATTAGCCGCTTGACTTCCATCATGCCAGGTTAAATCTGCTCTGCTTGACCTCATTCTGCTATTGTACTCACGCTCGCTGCGTATCTTCGCTCCGAGCGCAATTACGAGAACACGAGTATCAAAGCTCATTTAAAAGCTCACGCTTTCAAATATGCCTGAGGCGACTCTCTGCTCACTTAACTCACTCAAGCACTGAGTCAGTCTGTGGCAAATACAGCTGGGCATAAAACTGCTTGCGGAGAAACTCTGAGCCCGATGAAGTGCCGACTCGCTGCCGCCCTGCTGCTGCTGCAGCTTCTGTCAAGTCCGGCTCTGGCCGAGGTCTGGGCGCCCGACCAGGAGCTCGCGAACGGCGCTGCGCCACTGCCTGATGACCAGCCGGTGGCAGGAGACTGGACTCCAGATGAGGAAGACCTCGAAGATGCTGGACCTGAGGCCAAGTTTCCCGGGCGGCCTCCTCCAGTGTATCGAAACCGATATTTTAACTGATCGACTCTCTTTTGTAACGGTGAACTGCCGCTTAAGCTTTGACTAATAAATACATAAATATATATACACTGTTGCTGACTAGCTAAACAATTAGTTAAAGCTTTTTCACCAGGTCTTTGTTTCTTCTACCTCCCGCTGCCCCTCCCACTCTGCCTCTCTCTGCCCCCCTCTGCCTCCTGTTTCCCTCTGCCCCCCTTTGCCTCCTGTTTCCCTCTGCCCCCCTCTGCTTCCTGTTTCCCTCTGCCCCCCTCTGCCCCTCTGCCCCCCTCTGCCTCCTGTTTCCCTCTGCCCCCCTCTGCTTCCTGTTTCCCTCTGCCCCTCTGCCCTCTCTGCCCCCTCTGCCTCCTGTTTCCCTCTGCCCCCTCTGCCCTCTCTGCCCCTCTGCCTCCTGTTTCCCTCTGCCCCCTCTGCCCTCTCTGCCCCCTCTACCTCCTGTTTTCCTCTGCCCCCCTCTGCCTCCTGTTTCCCTCTGCCCCCCCCTCTGCCTCCTGTTTCCCTCTGCCCCCCCTCTGCCTCCTGTTTCCCCCTGCCCCTCTGCCCCCTCTGCCTCCTCTGCCTCCTGTTTCCCTCTGCCCCCCTCTGCCTCCTGTTTCCCCTGCCCCTCTGCCCCCTCTGCCTCCTGTTTCCCTCTGCCCCCTCTGCTTCCTGTTTCCGCTGCCCCCCTCTGCCGCCTCTGCCTCCTGTTTCCCTCTGCCCCCCTCTGCCTCCTGTTTCCCTCTGCCCCCCTCTGCCTCCTGTTTCCCTCTGCCCCCCTTTGCCTCCTGTTTCCCTCTGCCCCCCTTTGCCTCCTGTTTCCCTCTGCCCCCTCTGCCCCCTCTGCCTTCTGTTTTCCTCTGCCCCCTCTGCCTCCTCTGCCTTCTGTTTTCCTCTGCCCCCTCTGCCCCCTCTGCCTTCTGTTTTCCTCTGCCCCCTCTGCCTCCTCTGCCTTCTGTTTTCCTCTGCCCCCTCTGCCCCCTCTGCCTTCTGTTTTCCTCTGCCCCCTCTGCCCCCCGTATGCCTCCCTTATGTCTCCCTCTACCTCCCTCTACCTCTCCCCTCCAATTCTCCTGTACTTTTCCATCTCCACCTCCTCACTTCCATCTCCCTATCTACCTCCCTTCTCTCTTCGCTTGTGCTAACTATTCTCTCTGTGTCGCAGCTGTTGTGTTTACTGTTGAATTTTTTTTCGAGCAGAGAAAATTCAGTTGCATTTTGCAAATACTTTAACACCGCAGCAATGTGAGCCCACTACTGAGCCTGAACTCACGTGTCTGCCGCAGGTGCCTCTAGAGTCGCTGTTTACAGCCCCCAATGCCTCCATTTTCAATTGAAGCGAGTCCCATCGTGCCGCTCAAAAGATGCGCCCACCAAAGCCAGACAATGCAGCAATTCTTGCCTCGAGGCTGAAGAAGTCATTGTGCGATAAGCAAGGACGTCTAGTCAGCTGACCTGGACTGGAGACCGCCAATGCTTCGTCTCAGCCACTTTAATTGCCAGTCCAAGTGCAACATCCAGCAGTCCCCGGCTTCGCGCTCGTTTTCAGCCACGTGAGGTGAATGAAAAAAAATTGCGCTTCTATAAAGTTCAGGTGCGCGAGGCTGCAGCTCGCAGCTCCCAGCTCAGATCTCAGCATGAAGCTCGCTTGGTACCTGTGCACCGCCGCCACCGCCGCGTTTCTGCTGGCGGACCTGTCGCTGGCCGACGTCTGGGCGCCCGACCAGCTGGAGGACGCGGCGCCGCTGCCCGAGGCCGGCCAGCAGCAGCCGGAGGAGGCCATGGCCGAGGAGGACATGGACCTCGGACCCGAGGCCAAGGCACCTGGGAAGCCGCTGCCGGCGAGTTATCGAGTCTACCGCTGGTAGCCTCTGACAGCGCGCCTCTGGGCTGCACTTCACTCTGTGTTCCTTTTGCACTCTTAATTAATATGGATAAATCTGTCACTTCATTCTGTTTGCCAGTGTTGTATCGCGTGTTTACTTGTTAAACGAATTTTACTACTGACAAGTCTACAAGCGAGCTTTGCTACTCACTTATCAGTAGGGTGTGCGCGCACCACGCAGCCAAGGACTACTGTAGTATCGCAGGATGTAAGTCTCAAAGATTGGATAGTTTTTGGAGGCCTATTTCCCGGCTAAAATACACTGCGGAGATAGAAGAAATCATTTCTTCATCACATATAACCCATGATTGCATTTGATCTGGGTAGTTAAGATGACCATTTCTTTAATTTAAGTTGTAAATACTCACAAGTGGCATTAACCTTATGATTACCAGTGATGTCGTAGACAAGTGGTTAACTTCAAGATTGAACAAAACAAAAAGTTGGGCTCATAACATAAAAAGCAGTGGTCCTTAAATTTACCAACATTTCCCAACACAAAGTGCCCTCATGTTTAAAAAATGAACAGTTTTTATCATAACTTCTGTAACCCTGTCACTATGTTTTTGCTCTATTGCTCATGCTCAACTCCAGCTATTAACTAAAGCATGATGGTTCATTCACGCAGTTGGTGGGCACATCAGAAATGATTGCTGCAGCATGTGATTCAAAGGGGTTATGAGTTAACAACTTTGTACTTGTCAATTTTCAAGAGAGCTCAACTGAAACTGAAACAACTAAAGGAAATTTTGACCTTCCGGCATCCAGCAAACGAACAAATCGTTTAGCGTTCCTTTAAACGATTACACAGTTCCGCGCCAGTTTGAATAAGACACTTGAAGAACTCTTTGGTACTGCATCATCGATTCTTTTGCTACGTTAGAAAACTAGCATTTCAAACTCCATCAGTGAGTAGTAATGGCCGAATGGATGTTTCCAAATAACACCCTGGGCGTATGGGCCGCCAATGGCTGAAGATAAGTCTCTGTACCGTCCGTTGGGGTGGGTGGCGAAGCAGCTGGAGAACCACCAGGCGCCAATGTAGGTAGTCGCGCAGCTTCCGCTCCCGTTGAAATGCGTATCGTGATCGGCGTCCTTGGTGCTGAACTGCATGCCGCTCTGGGGAGACATCGCGTCGCCGATGCTGGCGCTGCCGGAGAAGCCGGACACGCTCAGCCGGTAGTTGTCCGACTCGGGACCCACGGAGAAGCTGGAGTACTCAGCCCAGTGCTCAGAGTCGTTCCACGCCTTCATCAGGATCCTCAGCTTCCGAGGACCAGAAGCAGTGAGAGCGTGGAGAGAGTTCAGGCCTGGGAAGATGCGGACGTCATGGCGGTGTTTGTCATTGAAGTCCGAGTTGGAGAGGAAGCGAATGGAGCAGATCCGGGATGCACTCACCGATCCAGTAGTTTCCGTCGGGTCCCTCGCCGAACTCGCTCTGGTACTGAGTCCAGTTGCGGTAAAAGTCCACTGAGCCGGACACCCTGTGCTGCACGGTGGTCCAGCAGTCACTGCCGGTTGTCTGCAAGGTGACGCAGGTGTTTCAGTTATTATTTTCTGTGTTAAAGCCACCGTAACGCTTGAAATATCGAACTGAGTGACTCACCCACACTTTCTGAGCTCCCTTGTTCGCATCGCGGCACTTCCTGCAGTGGCTCAGGCCCAGGCGACACCTGAAGTGAGCGCACAGGCCGGAGCTGGCGCTGAACGTCACCAGCTGCACAGCGGGGTCCGAGCCTGCAGTTGCCATGCAGTCAATGTCGCTCAGTGCCGGAAACGAAGCATCAGCCTCATAGTCGGCCAGGCCGTCTCGGCTCAGCCGCCACGTTCTCTCAGCTGGCACGTTTCCGGCGAGAGGATGGAGGGCAGCGAGCAGCAGGATGGCCGCTTTGAGCACACTTACAGAGCACATCGTAAGTCTTTTTGTCTTCTGAGAGGTTGGAGAGAGGAGTGAGGTGATCTGCAGTTGATCTCCATCAAAATTTTATCCTTTATCTATAGCTTTTTCTTCCTTTGTTCAGCCCTCAAATCCAATCGCTTCTGCTTATTTTCCTGCTCGGTTTCCCTAGCAACCAGAGTTGACTCGCTCTATTGACGCAGTTAAAATTATTCAAATACGATATTAGCGCATTCGACGTGGCAAATCGTCTCGCGGGTTGGGGAGTGCCATGGCAAATATTCCAGCAGTTTTTTAAATACTGTGTCAATAATATTGCATTAACCCGGGCCTGCAGGTTAGGCAGCATTTCTTTCTGCTATTCTTGGCATGGTAGATGGCGCCTTATTTACTCTTCTCAGATTGCAAATCAGCTGAAGACGCCTGCAGCTTTCAGTCTTTGTTGGTAGCCGCCGCGAAGAACCTGCTTGAACGCATATTGACGGATTTCGGGGGATTTTCGATTCTCCTCTCTTCTGTCTTCTGCCTCTCCCCCTCTCCCTGCCTCCCCTCTCCCTTCTGCCTCCCCTAACTGGTCCAGCATCAAAGCGGTTTCGCTTTCGCCACCTCAGAGCAACATCGAAAAGTCGCCATCACAGATCACAGAAGATTCCGTCCTGTGTCGCCGCTATTGAGAGTGCAGGTAAAGTCTCTCAATCTTTGCGAGTGACGCGCAACTTAGCTACGGCAGACTTGAGTTCAAGAATGAAGTTGGGTGGGGAGCGGTATGCCAGGGTTGCCAGGGTATGCCAGGGTTGGATTGATAAAGCTACCCCGATCAGCTTTCTCGCATCTTTTATTTCAGAACAGTCCAAGAAAAATTGCTCACTGGCGCATAGAGTGGCGGCTTTTCAATGTTGCCCTTTTAAAGCCAAGGCTCATTCATTGGCTCTTACCCTCCAACCGCGCCTTTTCGCTCTACCCCCGCCCGTCCTAATTTTTATTGCCTTTCTCGGAATTACAGCCTAAAGCTGTGCCATGTACATTTCAGTGGACTGGCTGATGTACATTATTGCTGAACCAATTAGCAAGTTGCTTACGCATGCAAACTTGGGCTTCTAAACTTATCAAGGTAATTTCTTATTATTTAAAAAATAGCTTATGTAATTCTTCTTTGCTACTGAACTGAAAGTAGAAAGCTGTTTTGCTAAGTATAATATGCCTGAGTGGCCCATCTATTTACTTTAGAATCTATGGGGCAGGCCGGCTTATAATTAGTCTCACCCTTGGCCCTTCCTGCGCTCCGTCAACGCTCTTCTCCGCCCTGTGCCCCTCCCCGTCGGCGGTTTGTGATTGGCTGGCCGGCGGGGTGGGGTTGTCGCCCGCTGGCTGCCCGCCCCTGTCCCTTCCCCCTTCTGCCTTTCCCCCAAATCCGGAATTCCCATCTCGCCCCTCCTCTCTCTCTCTCCTGCCCTCGGGCGACCGTGTAAAACTTTGTGCAGTAGCATATGAGTATATTTGCTTTATTTTTATGTCAAAATGACAATATATGGAGAAAATGATGGTCAGCTGCTCTTGTCACGGTCATAGATTCTAGAATAACTAGATGGGCCACTCAGCACATTTGCGTGTAAGCTACTTTCAGTTCAGTAGTAAGTTAAACGGAAGCATTTTAATATATTTTAAAGATAAGGTTCATTTATTGCTCTAACCCCCCGTCAACAATAAAACCTCCAACCGCGCCTTTCTTTCCACTCTACCCCCACCCCGCCCGCCCCAATTTTAATTGCCTTTCTCGGAAATTCCAGCCTAAAGCGGCCATGTACATTTCAGTGAATTGTTGGCTAATGTACATTACTGCCGAACCAATTAGCAAGTTGTTTACGCCTGCAAGCTTGGGCTTCTAAACTTATCAAAGTGATTTCAGCTGCCTTTTTTTATAAACTAGCTTATGTATTCTTCTTTGCTACTGAACTGAAAGTAGAAAGCTGTTTTACTAAGTATATATGCCTGAGTGGGCCATCTAGCTATTTTAGTATCTGTGGTCACGGTTTGCATTATAATACGAGCTACGCGTCGTAATTATAAATTTTTAATGTTCTTCTTTGTCTCACTTGCAATGCACAAGAAATAGAGCTTAAGGGTTTGCTGAATGAATATAAATAATGTTTCATTACTAAATATACGAGTTACATTAAAAGTAGAAATCAAATAATTGCCTTGCAACTGACAGATACACAATTGAATTCTGATAGACTTTAGAAAAACCTCAGAAACTCAGGAGCCTCTTAGAAACAGCGACAAATAGACAGCAGTCAGTCCGCTGGTGTGGGACGAGCAGGCTCCTGAAAAGGTACAGTGAGTCCTATTTGCGTTTTGAATTTGAATCCGATTGACAATGTGACACAAAGAACGAGTTCAATTTTGCTCAAGGGTCCATGGATTGTTAACGACTGTCATTAATTGTGGACTCGGGACTCAGGAATCAGGACTCGCCTGATTCGGGACTCAGGACTCGGACTCATGATTCGGGAATCGGGACTCGGGACTCATGATTCGGGACTCGGGACTCGGGACTCATGATTCGGGACTCGGGACTCAGCACTCATGATTCGGGACTCAGGACTCATGATTCAGGACTCGGGACTCAGGACTCATGATTCGGGACTTGGGACTCAGGACTCATGATTCGCGACTCGGGACTCATGATTCGGGACTCATGATTCGGGACTCGAAGGACTCATGATTCGAGACTCGGGACTCGGGACTCATGATTCGGGACTCGGGAATCATGATTTGGGACTCGGGACTCATGATTCGGGACTCGGGACTCATGATTCGGGACTCAGGACTCATGATTCGGGACTCATGATTCGGGACTCATGATTCGGGACTCATGATTCGGGACTCATGATTCGGGACTCATGATTCGGGACTCGAAGGACTCATGATTCGGGACTCGAAGGACTCATGATTCGAGACTTGGGACTCGGGACTCATGATTCGGGACTCGGGACTCAGGACTCATGATTCGGGACTCGGGACTTATGACTCATGATTCGGGACTCGGGACTCATGATTCGGGACTCGGGACTCAGGACTCATGATTCGGGACTTGGGACTTAGGACTCATGATTCGAGACTCGGGACTCGGGACTCATGATTCGAGACTCGGGACTCGGGACTCAGGACTCATGATTCGAGACTCGGGACTCGGGACTCATGATTCGGGACTCAGGACTCATGATTCGGGACTCGGGACTCAGGACTCATGATTCCGGATTCGGGACTCAGGACCCGGGATTCAGGACTTGAGACACGGGACTTGGGACTCAGTACTCGGGACTCAGTACTCGGGACTCACCATCAAGCATCACTTCGTGCATGAGCTTCCGTCCAGTGGGAGCCGGCAGAGTTTGCCGAGTGCTGAGCGAGTTGAGCTCCTCAGTGATGCAGCCCAGCCTCTCGTCCTGCAGCCGGCGCAGGTGCAGCAGAGTGGAGTCGGTGAAGAAGTCTCGGTAGCCCAGAGAGCCGCAGATGAAAGCTGCAACACGGCGAAGCAATAAAGATAGTTTTCATATTTTCATAATGCAGACAGCTTCTTCAAGCATCGGGTAGCTAAGTTCTTCGTGTTTCCAGTAGTTACTCCTTTTTGAAGCCCTAAATGTTAGTTGATTAGTTAGTAAAACTGAGGAATGTTAATGCCATGCCTACTCGGCAACACGCTCACACAGAGTGTACATCGGCCCTGACTTTCCCATACTCAGGTAAAAATTACAACCGCCAACCGTGTTCTAGGTCTCAAGTATGCTCACCCTGCTCCAATGCCAGGTCAATCATGTCGATGCCAGCCGAATTCAAGGCCAGAATTTTCCGGTGCTCTGCCAGGGCAGACCGACAGGCCTCGGCGGCCAGAGACTGGTCCACTGACCGACCGGTGGACAGTCTGAGGTGGCAGGAGCGCTGCAGTGCGGGGCATCCCGAGATCGCTGCAATATGGGGAAATCCTAGGCTATGGAAACGGGACCATGATAAAGAGTCTGGCTCACATCGATTGCGGCGGCCAAGTAGATCAGCTGGTGCGTCAGCGCGTAGCCCATGCTTGGCTTGGCGCTGAGAAACATCCGCCTGCATGCTGGCGGAGGCTGGCAGGGCGATGAGCGGCTGAAGCGAATTCGCGTGCTCAATGTGTCATCATATTATTATTTATGCAAAGGCCCCACTGGGTTTACATAATTCTGTCGTCTTTAGATAATTTTTGGATGCAGCGACCATTGCTGAATCTACAGCCGTATCTCATGTTCCACCTAACACGAAATGCACCTTCTTTAGACCTCTCGAACAGGAATGTTGCAACTTCAAAAAATCTTGGGCAAAAAGCTGCATAAAAAATCCAAGCATTCTACAAACCTAAAGTTCAAGCAGTTGAAATCAAACTTTTTCAGCTCTTACCAGTTAATACTGCCAGAGTCAAACTCCTGATCACCCTTCATCTTGACAGGTCGCTGAAGACTCACCTTTTGCTTGGACTGTCCAACAATCTGCTGAAGCAGGCATCGCCCATCGTATCATTGTACCTCATCACCAATCTTTCAACGGACTTCAGCCAGGCCTGAGCCTGCTTGGCGTCTACCGCAGCTCCGTGAGGTCCCGAGTCTTCAAGCCAGCGCCAGCGGAACCGCCTCTGACTGAGCAGCCGCCGCATCACAGCCTCCAGCGGCCGGCAAATGCCCCAGTAGGTTTCAAAATCGTAGTCTCCACCGCTTCTCGGGTTCTTACTGCCTACTCGAGCTCGAAAATCGACCAGCACCTGTCGAAGCTGATCGACAGCTCGACGCAGCTCGGCGGCCTGAGCGTCGCCGCACAGATCTGCAACTCGACGCTCCGTAGCGCTGGCGCTGGCGGGCGCCGAATCGAAGGTCAGGAAGGCGACGGCGGCCCCAAAGTAGCCGTCGGCGTCGATCTTCAGCGAGTTCCTGGCGAAGAGCTCAGCCAGCCGAGACAGCGAGTCAGCTGCTGCACAAATCATGCCAGAATTCTCAACGCTGGCGGCTGCAGTTCGATAGGTTGGCAACAGAAGAAGAGTCAGAAGTTGCAGGATCTCCCAATAGTGCATGCCTTCTGCCTCTTTTCTGGCTGCGCTCCCAACGCTGTGTGAGTGATGCTGGTCTGCTCTCATGGTCTCAAGGAATCCTCTATGGTCGCTGGCCAGGGGTTGTTTTGTATACTTTCTCAAACCAAAATGGGACACAAGCAAGGAGTTCTATAAATTAGCACCTGGAGTGGAAACGAGTTTTTCAGTTTTACCCAATTAGCCATTTTCAGTTTGTCTCCTTCCCATTCATCTCCAGTGCTTAGAAATTTAATTGTTCATTGATAATCAGTTGTAAATCAGTTTGACTATTAAATGTCAAAGCGCCATTGTGCTGCTCTAGATTGCAAGTCCAAGACAAGAGACAGAAATGAAGATAATAGTCCAGTCAGCTTCTTTTCGTTTCCTGTCATGTTTCCTGAGCACACCAGTGCATGGTTATTGCGCACTAAAACACCACCTATACGTTCATTCCAACACGAATCACTTTTGCCTTCTGCGACAGACACTTTTCTGCGGACGCGTACAGACTGGTTTCAAATGGATCAAACGCCTTTGGCAACAGAAAGAGGCGAGAACTAGGCGCTGCACCAATGAGCCAATCGATGCAACCACGAAGTGCTTCTGATCAGCACTGACCACAGCATGCCACTAATCCAACTGAATGATCGGAGAGGACTGTGCAAGCCATACTTGCAGCATGACTTACTTGACTTAGCTGTGGGATGGTCCGTAGACACAGCGGGGAGGCGAGGGTCGCCCATTCCGCCAGCCCCTGAAGGCCCGCAGACAGGCAGAGGCGTGGGCCCGGTCAGGGTGCTCCGCCGATCCGTCCGTCCTGCAGCGTGATCTTCCGCAGGGAAGAAACTGGCTCGTCTTGTCGCCCGAAGGAACTGGATGAGCCGTGGGATGCTGTCGGGCTGGCAGACCTCGTCAATGGACAGGTTTGGCCCGAGGTAGCGTAGCCGGTCTCTGGTGGTAAAGAAAGGGCAGTGACAAACAATGTGCAGAGCATCTTCATTGTCGTACTCGCAAAAAGGGCAAAGTTCACTCTCGAGGTCGCCTCGGAGGAAGCAGTGTCTGGCGAGGTAGCCATGGCCGGTAAAGGTCATGACATGGGTTCGAATATCCTTTCGACTTTGGTTCAGGACTTGCAGCATTCCAGCAGGGTGTTGCCGCGGGAGAGTTTTCAGGCTTGTAGTATGAGATCAGAACCAGTGAAAACCACTGGTATTTCTTGCTGCAAGCCATCGTGAAGCACTGCATTCAACTCCGGCTGAAGCACACGGCAAAGCTGAAACCGGCAGGTCGTTCGGTCCTCAATATGAAAATACTACTATTGTTGGACAGTGACATTCCCCGTCTATTCATACTAGTAACAATTGGACTTCACTAAATCATGGGTGAAATAAACCGTGCGTACACAAAATTGCTGAAAGTATTTGAGCAGCTTGACACTATCCGTTCGCTACGATAATGCCCATACTCCTCCTTCTGTTTCTTCTCCAGCTACCGTTGCTCTCTGCATTACAGACTGACTCAGCCAATGCAATTAAAGCGGGGGACTGTCCTAAGATTCGATGTGGGTAGGAGCCAGAGACATCCATGTCTAAGGGTGACAACCTACATGTGAATGCGTTTCATCGCTGAATACGTGTGAAAAAGCGATTAGCTGCAAGCTGTACTATTTGTTCCGAATGCACACCGGTACGCGCTATCAAGAAGAGAAGCGAGATATCATTGGCTGACTCCGATCATGAAGGAGCACTTAATCAAGAAGCTAAATGCAAACTTTCAAATGACCTCTGTCAAATGCACTCTGTAAGATTTTCCGGAGTTGCCAAACATCGTGACATCTTGACGGTTTCCCAAGCACTTGATGGACAGCTTTCTCTATGAAACTTCTTCGAGAGACGCTGACATTCCTGAAGCATCGAAAGTCTAATTGGATGGTAAATTTACCGGATGCGACTCACTCAGGTTTATCTGGATGACCTTGGACTACTTGGCTACTTGGACTCGGTGCAGTAAGGGAAGGAGTCTGCGCGGAGCTAGAGAGAGACGCGCCATGCTCACCCAGAGAAGTCCATCACTGAATCTTGTCATGTCCACATCGCCTTTGCTGACGAAGTTTGCGAACACGCTGTGTGAGCAGGTTGCTGCAAATATGGACGAGAATCAATTGTGCATCGTTTTGCTGGATGGTGTTCGATTTCATCACGGATTGCAGGTGCCCAACGAGTTCGCTGGTCGCATTGAACTGAAGACTGTCTCTTGACTCGCCTTTCCTGAACCCTGTCGAACTGGCCCACAGTGCCTTCAAGTCAGCGGTCAAGAGGCAGCTGTCCAGTCCAGAAAGAAGTACAGCGAGAAGTCGCATCCCCACCGCCTGGATTGACTGCAGTTGAATGGAGGCTGATGGTCCTTCACAGATGCGGAGAAACCGCGATGGATGACGTGTCTCCAAATAAGTGATTGCAATGGTTCCAGCACACCCTCCGCTTCATCCCGGGCTTTTTGAAACAGATTTTTGAAACAAATACGTGTACTTTGTAGATTGTGAGTTTGAATTCGTCAATCAACGACAAATTCCCTAAAAATAGCAGGTCCACTTTTCGAGCCTTTTCAGCTTATGTTACTTCTATCGATTTTAAACGATTAGATTAACGTGTGCTACAAATTCATCTGCCAAGTGATAGCTGAACACCGACTTCTGTTGCTAGCCCCAAGTTCTGGTGCTGCAGTCAACTGAAGGTCCTCATTACAGTCCTACATGTATAGTCTTACAGAAAAGGTTGTCAAAACAAAACAAACAAAACAAACAAAATCTTCTCGTGAAAGATCTAACTTGATCATTTTTGTTTATTCAAATTGATATTAAAATTTTATCCCTCGGATCGCAATCGAGATTACGGATTTGAGTAGCATTCATTAATTTTGGCCTCGCACGATTGTTTGGTTCAACCTGCTCATTACTTTAATATTGAAGTGCAGCTATGGATAAGCTTCTCATAACTTTTGCAACGGAGACCTAACTTAACAGCAAACTTGAAATTTTCAGAGGAAAGTCATCAGTTTTGTCCCGACACCAATTAGTTAGCCTCTTAACTCCGACTCAGCACTGTGGAATGTTGCACGTTTCCCATCTCCTCGACGTCCTGGTGTAGCACCACGGACGCTTCTCGCTGCTGGCAGTGGTGATGCGGCAGGTGTTTCCAATCAGACGGGCCAGCTTCAGAGCAGTGTTGGGCACGTGGCAGGTTTTCCCCACTGTGCCGCTGGGGCAGCTCTTGATCTCCCAGCCCTGGCACGGCTTTCCGCTCCGGGTCACTGCGATGCCCGACACGAAGTTCTTCGTGCCTTTGTTGTAGCACTCGCGCAGTCCTGCAACACAGATTAAAAGAGTAAAAGAACTGCCGAACATGATTTCTAATCTATTTTACTTAGCGAAAAGAGGTTCTATCTGTACGAGCCAGTCTACTGAAACCTCATTTGCAATTGTCAGCGTCATAGCCAATCAGATAGCCAATGCTCAAGATTCAAGCTTCGCTCACTGACCTCCAGCGTTAATTTCTCCTTTTTGATGCTAGCAATCGGCAGTCCATATCGGCAGCCTGTTAATGATTGCTACAGGAATGGAAAGCGATATGTGTTGCGCACTCACACGCGCTCACACAGGTGTACAGCGGCCCTGACTTTCTAATCGTCAGGCATGTACACTTTCTGTGCCTTGGGGGTTGGCCGTCATGGCTGCGAATCGCACGACAACCCACCGGCCACACCTAAAAAGTACATCCACTAGCTGGCCACTATGATGTACTCACTGGGTCCGCAAAGAGGAATGTTGCAAAGTTCCCATCGAGTCGAAGTCTTCGTGTAACACCACGGCTTGTTCGAGCCGCCTTGCTCCGTGAAGGTTCGGCACGTGTTGCCAGTGGATTGGGACGCTTTCGCAGTAGGGTTGGGGACGTGGCAGGTCCTTTTCAGCGTATGCCAGGAACAATAACGAACCGTCCAGCTCTGGCACGGCTTGGAGCTCTTTGTGCGGCTCACTGAAGTACTGACGAAGTTCTTATTAGCGAAGTAGCACTCGCCAAACTCTGTGGGGTGCAGGAGACGACCAACAAGAGCGATTAAAAACGTAACTTATGATTTGAGGGGTGCGTGAACCTCTTGATGCATACGAGTAGGTTAACTTCTTCAATGCTTCCATAACGCGTCTAACGTAATAGTCTGTACACTCACAAGGCGCACGCTTACTGTGTAAATGCACTACAAAAGCCCACGTTCTGTATAAAAATCGTTATTGGTAAAAAACCAACAAAAAATTCTTGAAGTTGAATTTCGGTTTGGAAAATGGCTATAATAAATATTCCCTGTTTGCAGCACTAACTAAAGTAGCTACCCATTGGCACAATCCTTTCTTGATTCTGAAAATAAGCAAACACAAGACACCAAAACTTACTGTAGCACTTGGTTCGCTGAGCGTTCGTAGCGATGGACCCGTACGGACACTTCATACAACGACTCGATCCTGATGACGGAGCGTAGTAGCCCAGAGAGCATTGCGTGCATCTCGACGAGCCGGCATTCGAAAACGAGCCTGCATAACAAGGCCTGCAGTTTCTCGAACCTCGGCCGGGCGCGAATGTGCCAGCCTTGCACTTGCTGCAGGAAGCCGCTCCGGTAGACGAAATGTAGGTTCCGGGTGAGCAGTACTGGCAAGAGCCGCTGGAGTGGGCGTAGGATCCCGCTGGGCAGCTGGCACACCTTGTGGAGCCGGTTTTGGCCGTGACGCTACCGGCACTGCACTTTCTGCACTTGGAGGACCCACTCGATGGAGCGAAATAGTTTTTCTGACAAGGCAGGCAAGCGGAACTGCTCGACTGACGAACTTTCGCGTTATAATGTCCGGCGGGACACTTTATGGGTCTTATAGAGCCTTTATTTGAAACATAGGTCCCCTGTGGTGCAATTTTACAGACCGCAGATCCTTCATTCGGCGCGTAGGTGCCCAGGTCGCAATGCTTGCATCCTTTCATCCCTTCGACTGGAGCATACTGACCCTTGGGACATCTCGAACAAGCTCGGGAACCAGAGCCTGACGAAAACTGACCAACAGGACATTTTTTACAGCTAGTTGTCGAGCTGCTGAAGGTTCCAGCAGGACACTTTCGACAGGCAGAGCTGTTCGCCTGTCCTACTTGAGAGTTGACTGTACCAGCAGGGCAGCTTTGGTAACTTCTTGCTCCTCTTTGTGATACATACGTGCCTTTTGGAGCCTTGATGCATACAGACTGCCCCCCATTGGGCTGGTATGAACCTGGGGCGCACTGCGAGCACTTCATCGAGCCCGCACTCTCGGAGAATGTACCTGGAGAACACTTTTTGCATGGTTGACCTTTCGCGGGACTATACTCGCCTTTTTTGCACGAGTTGCTGCAAGTCCTGGAGCCCTCCACACTTGACGTACCGGCAGGACACTTGGTGCACTTTACCTGGCCCCTCTTTGCTGCCGAGAAGCCTCTGGAGCACGGCTTGCACTGCTTCAGCCCTTGCGAGTCTCCGTAGTGACCGTAAGGACACGGCGAACATTTTTGCTGGCCTTCACCGGAAAAGCTTCCGAGCGGGCATTTCTGACACACCGTGGCTCCCTTGCCGGAGAAAGTCCCACCGGAACACTTGGTGCACTTTGACTGGCCTGGTTTAGCGTTAAACGTGCCCGGTTTGCACTTGGAGCACTTTGTAGCCCCGGCAGAGCTGAACGATCCCGCTGGACACGATGCACATTTCTCGTTCCCCTTGCCGCTTTTGAATGTTCCGGCCAGGCACGGAACACACAACCTTTTTTTAGTTTGACTTACATACTTCCCAGCAGGACATTTGGAGAGACACTCGATCACTTTAATAGCTCCTTTTCCCGTCTCCACACGGACATTTTTGCACTGGTGACAGGCCTTGTTGTCGTTTGCTGCATCACAGTTGATGCACTCTGCGTGACACTTCAACACGCAGTGGCCCTTCACCTTTTTGTAATTTTTGCTCAGACACTCCACCTTCGGCATAGTCCTGGTGAGTCGGATGTCCATTAGCGAGACTTCCTTGGAACCGGAGCCGAAGGTGTAGAACGACAGTCTGCTGAACTGGCTGTCGCGGGCGAAGGTGTAGCCGGAAAAGACGGTGCCGACCTCGCTCTCCGGGTCAGCTTTGCCGTACTGCATCATCACCGTGCCAGAGCTCTGTATCACGCAGACGAAGAAGGACTGGAACAGGTTCTTGTCTCCCAGAATTCCCATTCCTTTCTGCACGTCCCGCTTTCTCAATTTTAGACCCTGATAGAAGGAAACACCTTCGGAGTTGATCTGCAGGTAGTACCATGTAGTGTGGTCTTTAGGAATAGCGGAAAATATCACGAAGATGTCGCCCTCGCTAGCAGCGGTGAAGTGAATGCAGTTCTCTTGCTTCTTTGGGTCAAGTCGGTGAGAGTTGAGCCATCGGATGTTGCACGGCAGGGCCGCTCGGCCGCTGAAAACGTCCGCCTTGATGCTTTTAGTCATTTCCAGTCTGTGAGCCCTGGCTACGATGGACCCAGACAGCCACTCCGGCAGCGATGGAATGCGAGACTTGGTTATCGGGAAAACTCTTGGATCGACACGGAGAAGGCCTGTCTTTTCATCATAATTCAGCATTATGTTTCTAAAGCAGATCCTGGCCTCCGTGGATTCTGAAATTTCGCAACCGTCGTACAAGTGCATGGACGTCTGCGTGGGCTCAGTGGCAAACCAAATGCCGTCTTTGAAGATAATCCGGTACTTTGCTTTCATGGCGATCAGATTCGGCACGGGCTGCGGCAGATCAAACGCGATCAGGAATGGCGACTTTTTCAGCTCTGCATAGCTCATCACTCTGGACTTTGACGCCATCGAAGCGCTGACTGTTCCCAGCGTTGCCTCCTCGCAGCCTGGCTCTCCGGCCTTCAGCTCGAATGACGATGTCGGAAATGGGCCCTCGGCCATGTACACACCGATGGCCCTCTCCAGAGAAATCCTTCTTTTGTTCAGGTCTTCTTTGAAGTCTTCAAGGTGTGAGTACTTGCAATATACTTTCACTTTCTGTTCAAATTTGCTTGAGTTGTCGAATTTCGTCCTCACGTCGATATAGTAACGTCTGTTCGTTTCCGGTTCCACAAGAATTTTCACTTTGCTGCTGTCACCTCCAACACAGCCGAAGTCAACTTTGCCTCCAGGAAACAAGTCGTCCATATTCATGTTGAAAATCTCATCAACTGCTCTGAGCTGGAACTCGAAGGGTTTTGCGTAGTCCTTGATCGAGACCAGCCAGTCGTGATACAGCTGCTTGAATGCAGGAGTGTAAAAGTCAACCAGGGCTTCGGCGATCTCGGGAGTTCCACCTTGAGCCTCGACTGTAGTTTGAGTAAACTGAGACTGTTTGGAACTGTCGGACTGTGACTGCCCTGCACTCATCGTGCTCTTATGCTCCGCCTTTGACTTTGCTGAAGATTTTTGAGATGTCGATCTTTTCTTGCTACCAAAACCAAGGAAAGACCAGCCGCTGGATTTCTGGGTGTAACTGGACTGCAAAGTGGCAAACATGGATTGAAACTCCGTCTCGGCAATACGCGCGAACTGCTCCTGCGACTGGATCTTGCTGGTCTTGGACGTCTTCGTGATCTTCAGCTGACCGCCGAACTTACCCGACCGGATGAAGTGGGTGCCCCATCGCAGAAGGAAGTTCTGGTATTTCACATCGGCCCCGATGGAATAGTACGATGCGGGAAGATTCATGTAGTCCTTTAGAACGTTGAGACTGACGTCGTTGGGCTTGATTTCGTCCAGGCTGATGTCGTACAGGATCACGTTGACATACATGATCGCAAAGAAGCTGTGAGTAGAACCCTTTCTTGCTTTTGCCTTCTCACTCTGCATCATTTTCGATGAGCTCTGTCCCTTTTGTTTTGATTTGGAGTTTCCGGACCCTGAGCCGCTGCCACCACCAATAGAGCCTCCGATGGCGCCTCCCAGCTGTGCTCCCATTCCTGCCCCCGCAGGCCCACCGGCTACTGCACCGATGGCTCCACCAACGATGGCGCCAATTCCTCCGAGGTTGGCTCCAAATGAACTGCCCTTTGAGTATTTGCTGGCCTCACTAGAGAACAGGTTCTTCTGGTTTGACAGGCCGGCTTTGTGCCGGATGTAGCGCATGTACTGGCTGGCGGACTGGAAGGATTTCGTCTCTGCCACTGTCTCGAATATGCCAAATATATTCATCGTGTCCGGAATGTCCTGCCCCATAAAGGTGGCCCTGTTGGCGCAGGATCGCTGCACCAGACTGGCCTTTCTGCTCTGAGCGTTGTAGTAGCCTCTGCCGTCAAACCCAACGCCGATGTAGTTGGCCGCGTCAATTTGGTTTTGACAAACTTTGTTCTGCAGATCAAACAGTTTGCTGTTGTAGCAAGGGCTGGACTTCTCGTAGCTTCTTTCCGTGCACTGGTTCATGAGAACAGGGCCCAGGCCCATCGGATAGGTGTACACCGGTTCCTTTGCTGCCGTTGGCTCATCTTTCTTGTCCGTTGGACCGCTCATGGTCTCCGTAATCTTCCAACCGGAAGGCTGGTAGTTTGTAAGTCCGTTGAAACCCTGGTTAGCCTGCACCGAAACGGTTCTACTGCCGGCCTTCTGCGGCAGGAACGTTCTCCCGGCCATCATGTTCTTCATGGTATCCTTTGTGATGAGCGCGCCAGGGTCTTTATTAACGGCGGACATGTGCTCGTTGACCAGCTGCTCAGACTTCTCGGCCGCCTTGTTGACGTTCGAAGCGACGGCGTCTGCAGCCTGTTGGTACTGAGCGACGTCAGGTTTCTTGCCTTTCGCGGCCTGCGCGCCGTGCAAGGCGATGCTCAGCGCCACTAGCACCGCTAGAAGTTGCGAGTGCCGCATTTGACAGATCTTTCGGAAATTCGACTCTGAAATTAAGTTATGGGCAATGAAAACGAAACAGCTACAGGTTAAATAAATAAAAGCATTGATGAACAGCAAGAGGGATTGGCAGCCCAGCAAAGACGGACGGATGCCTCAACAAACAGCAGGACACCTCAGCTAAGACTGCAGCACAACGAAGGTAACTTCTGACTCCTGCCTGACTCCTAGTAACAAATCAAAACAATTGAACGTAAAAATCGGCAGGAAGTTTCAACAAAAAACTGCAGGACTTTCCGAACAAAGACAGCAGGACTTCCCAAACAAAGACAGCAGGACTTCTCAACTAAAGACAGCAGGACTTCCCAAACAAAGACAGCAGGACTTCCCAAACAAAGACAGCAGGACTTCCTAAACAAAGACAGCAGGACTTCCTAAACAAAGACAGCAGGACTTCTCAACTAAAGACAGCAGGACTTCTCAACTAAAGACAGCAAGACTTCCCAAACAAAGACAGCAGGACTTCCTAAACAAAGACAGCAGGACTTCCTAAACAAAGACAGCAGGACTTCTCAACTAAAGACAGCAGGACTTCCCAAACAAAGACAGCAGGACTTCCTAAACAAAGACAGCAGGACTTCCTAAACAAAGACAGCAGGACTTCCTAAACAAAGACAGCAGGACTTCCTAAACAAATACAGCAGGACTTCTCAACTAAAGACAGCAGGACTTCCCAAACAAAGACAGCAGGACTTCTCAACTAAAGACAGCAGGACTTCTCAACTAAAGACAGCAGGACTTCTCAACTAAAGACAGCAAGACTTCCCAAACAAAGACAGCAGGACTTCCTAAACAAAGACAGCAGGACTTCCTAAACAAAGACAGCAGGACTTCTCAACTAAAGACAGCAGGACTTCCCAAACAAAGACAGCAGGACTTCTCAAACAAAGACAGCAGGACTTCCCAACTAAAGACAGCAGGACTTCCCAAACAAAGACAGCAGGACTTCCCAAACAAAGACAGCAGGACTTCCTAAACAAAGACAGCAGGACTTCCCAAACAAATACAGCAAGACTTCAACATGCAGCTCCTCCCTACAAAAGGCTACAATAATTCCTTAAAGAATGCGAAAGGACAACTACCAAGCAAAAACATAACCAACGTTCTAAACACTGCGATGATAAGGATAGAGCAGAGAAAGGCAACTTACCAGTACTTTAAGCACGAGGCGGTAACTCACTGACTTGTCGCGTAGGGTTGAGTTGAGGCGGGCCAGAGCGCAGCGACTGCCCTGCTAGTTATAGCCGAGGATGCGGGGCGGCGCTGCTACCAGCAGAATTGAGCTCATGGGGGTGGCACTTGGGAAGGGGTTCCATTTTTCAGCGTCAGCAGAATTCAAGAGAAAAACTTTCAACTCAAGACTGGAGTTTTGGCCGCGGCGAGCAGCTGGCTTCGCTCGCATTGCAATGCTCGAGGCCAATGATCTTGAATTGTGTTTGGCCACTTTTAAGAGCCAAGAGTATTTGGCTTAATATGGCGTTGACTTTGGAGCCGAGAGGATTGCAACTTAGAGTTCTTTCAAAACATGCAAACAAGTTGAGAACTAGGGCTTCCGCAATGAGTAGTTTCTGGAGTATAGATCCACCGCACGCGATTCGCTTGCCTTGAGCATGCTTTCGGCTTTCTTGGAGTTGAGGGAGTTTTGGATTCGAATAAAATTCGATTCGGTGACAGTTCCCACAACAAACGGTAAGGCAATTCTGCTCATTCCGCAGACTCCTGAGCTCACACAGGTGAGCCAACCGTACACAGGCTCGCACAGGTGTACAGCGGCCCTGACATTCTAATCGTCCGGCATGTGCACTCTCTGGGGTTTGGGGTTGGCCCTCACGAATCGCACGACAACCCGCCGGGAAATTTTTGTGCCCACAAGCTGCCCCGCCATCACTTTGTTGATCTGATGAGCTCGTAATTACAATATTGCTATTCGCACAGGGCATGTCACAAGTGTTTCTATGAAATCCAAACCAGTCGTGTTCGAAGTGTGCGCTAAGGAAGTTAAGCATGTTTGAGTGAAACCAGCTCAACTGACGAATGGAGTTCAACTGCTTATTTACACACGTGCATGATTGACGTTGCGTGGCTCAAAGCCAGGGGAATTCTGACAGGAAATATTGAGCCAGTGTCGCATAAACTGCTGCGGCTTCCGAACCGCCAGCATTCAGTTTCAAGAAGTGAATCTCGTAAACAAATTTCGTTTAGAATAGGGGTAGGGAGGGGGTCCGAGGTAGTCCCTGGTTAAGTAAATCCTAGCAGTGCCAGCAATGTTTGCTAGCTGTAAACGGCCACGTCGGAAAGCATGTGGAAAATTCGCTAGGAAGAGACTCGCACAGCTCGACCACGTGCTGCTTTTTGCCAGCGAGAACGACGACGAATGACCAACAGCAACACGGTGGCTCCGCTGGCAGTGCGGTCAGACCACAGGCTGCTCTACTGCGCCTGCGCCTGGGGGACCCCTTATATCGACCACCGAAAAAACAGCCAAAGCGCTACTTCCGCGCCTCACGTGACCCGGTTACAAGTGCGCCGCTTCTGCCTGGCCTTTGCCGAGGCGCTGGAAGGATGGCCAGACGCAACAACCCCAGCCGAGTACCCGGACATCAGTGCTGCCATCCAAGCCGCCGCTACCAAAGCTCTGCCGCTGGTGAAGCCAGCTGAAGAGAGTCGGCCAGTGTCAGGACGATGAATGCGGCAGGCCCGGCTGACAGTGGAGAGACTGCGGAGGAGCGGACAGCCCGCGGAGAAGGAAGAGGAGACTCTAGCGGAGACATTTCTATTCAGAAGATCACAGACGCCGGTCCCGACAAGAAACAGCGCGCCGTCTGGTCGGTCGTCAATCAGCTGACAGGCAGCAAGAGATGCAACGCTCTGAACCTGGCGGTCGACACGCCCGAGGAGAGGCGAAACGAGCTGCAGACCTTCTTCTCTGGTATCGTCGACGCACCTCCGCCGCTGCAAAGGGACATGTCATTGCTCACGGAGGCTGCGCTGCCAGATGAGAGCTTCTTTAACACTAGCCCCATCATCATCGACGAGGTGCTCCAACTTGCAAAGAAGATGCCAGGCAACAAGGCTACTGGACCCGACGATGTGTCAGTCGAGGTTCTGCACCTCCCGCAGGTCGCGTTGGAAGTCAAGCGAGTGATGAACCGCGTGCTAGCTGGGGGCCGCGCCCCTGCTGAGTGGCGGACTGCGCATATCATCGGGATCCCAAAGAGAAACCAGGCTCCGTCAAAATCGAAGAGCATCGCGGGATCACAGCACGGCTAAGCTGTTTAAAAAGTTCTGCTGTCGCGGCTGCAGCCGGTGCTGGACCCGTTCCTCCGGGGCGAGCAGAACGGATTCCGGCCAGGCAGAGGCACCGTGACCCAAATTCTCGCTCTGCGCCGCATTTTAGAAGAGGCCCGCATCCACCATTCGACCATCATCTGCATCTTCTTGGACTTCCTTAAGGTCTTTGACTCGGTATCGAGGCGGGTCATCGCGAACATCCTGCGCACGTATCACGTACCTGAGCGGCTGGTGAAGGCTGCGATGGCTCTGTACCAGGAGACTAGGGCGACAGTTTGTGACGCCGGATGGCCTTTCCGACTTTTTCGACACGTCCTTCGGTGTTCTCCAAGGGGACACCTTGGCCTAATCTCTGTTCGTCCTGGTCCTGGACTGGGTACTGCGCACCGGCCTCCCTAACGACTCCAACGGATTCTTGCTCTGTCTCAGAACAAGCAGGCGACACCCCGAGAAGCGACTCTCCGTCCTAGCGTACGCGGATGAACGCTGCTGCCTAGCTCAGCTGAAATCCATCCAGAAATCCTCAGAGTTATAACTTGCTTCGATCTGGAGTGGATTAGCGAGCCTGTCCCCACTCCAGCTGGCTAAGTTTAGAACGCCATGTCTCCGGTTTGCATTTGACCATTTTATTGTTTTCGAGTATGGGATATCAAGTTTTATTGCTACATTCGCCATAACTACGTAATCGGGGCGTGGTGGGAGGAGCAAGGAGTGAGCAGAGTGGGGAGACCCTTGGGGTAGAAGTGAAAGGAAACGGAGGTCGCTTAGTTCCATGAAACTGTGGGTGAGAGTAGCAAACTGGTATGTCTTCTGGGGCTTCTACATTTAAGTAAATAAGACTACAGTTTGTGGCTTTTGTGTTTTAAGCTGTCACTTCATCTGTCTCTTAAACGAGCTGTCTCGAGCTTGCGCATGTCCACTTGAGATGCTTAGTTAATAAGAGTTGAGGAGTTGTGGATTCGAATATAATAAAATTAAAATTAATCAAGCACTTGCATGCAGACGGCCAGCCAGAAAATACTGGGTTTAAGAACCCCCCGGCCCGCGGCGGAGGGGGGCGGAGGAGAGGTGGGCGAAGGGGGGTGGGGTTAACACACTTTACACTGAGGCCCCACGGAGGAGGCCCAGTGAAAAGTAGACAATAATTGCATCCTGACGCAACGTTTTCGGCGACATCGTCCCAGAACAAATAATAAGGCATTCCTGCCTTACCTGAGCGACTCCTGAGCACGAATGCATGTACAAGCAGTCACAACGACAACAACAACAACAACAACAACAACAACAACAACAACAACAACAACAACAACAACAGGATACGCATTCAGCGTCACAGGGCGCGCTTCAAGGCCAGGTCGCGAATGAACGCCACGCCGCCGGGTGAATCCGTCCGTCCGCCTGCCCCTGCTGGTTGGGTGCCTGCAGCGTTAGCAGCAGCACCTCCTGCACCGGCTCTGGGCAGTACGACTCGGCGCGGATGATGTGGCCTGCCAGCTGGAGTCGCCGACGGCGCAGCAGGTCGCTTGGATGGACCAGGCCAGCGCGGAGATTACAAAGCCGCGTTGGTCACTCGCTCGTAGCCGATCTTGAAGGCGACGCGCAGCAAGCGTGCGCCGCGTCAACTTGTTGCTCGAGCGACTCCGTCAGCGTCCAGGTCTCGGCGTTGTACAGCAGGACGGTATCGATCACTGCAGGATTGCCCTCACAGAACGAAAGGCAGCCCAGGCAAGCCCGCGGCGACGCCGCAAATCCTCGCGGACGCCGGGAACCAGACCGCCGAGGTGGACGAACTGCTGACAACGCGGAAGCTCTGTCGCCTGTCCATCAGCGCTTCGGCACAAAATCGCAGCCTCGATGTCGTCCGCAGTCACATGCATGCAGTCACGCACTCACACACACGCTCACAAAGGGTGCACAGCGGCCCTGAATTTCTAATTTTCAGGCATGTGCACCCTCTTTGCATTGGGGACTGGCCCACGAGCCCCAAGTGAGTGTGTGTGACAGCGCACAGAATCTAACCAGGGGCCGTGGCTTAGAAATCAGACTCGTTTACCGCTGAGCTGCCCCGCCATCACTCTGATCTGATGAGCTCGTAATTACAATATTGCTATTTGCACAGGGCATGTCACAAGTGTTTCTATGAACTCCAAACCAGTCGTGTTCGAAGTGTGCGCTAAGGAAGTTAAGCATTGCATTGAGTGAAACCAGCTCAGCTGACGAATGGAGTTCAACTGCTTATTTACACGCGTGCATGATTGACGTTGCGTGGCTCAAAGCCAGGGGAATTCTGACAGGAAATATTGAGCCAGTGTAGCATAAACTGCTGCGGCTTCCGAACCGCCAGCATTCAGTTTCAAGAAGTGAATCTCGTGAACAAATTTCGTTTAGAATAGGGGTAGGGAGGGGGTCCGAGGTAGTCCTTGGTTAAGTAAGTCCTAGCAAGTCCTTTCACAACTGCGATCACGCCCTGGGTTGGTGATTTCAACACGTACTGCAGCAGGTCAGTGCTGTATGCTGCTGTGAGTGGGTCTCTCCCAGTGTACCCAGGCAGAATATCGACACATGCGCATGCAAGTAAGGGAGAGACACGAGTTGATCAGGCGGTTGGGGGCAGAAAATTAAACCTTAGTTGTTATTTAGTTTATGGGTTCTAGAGAGCTATAGCTTCGATCTGAAGTGGGTTAGGGAGCCCGTCTCCACCCCAGCTGGCTTGTTTTAGAACGCCATGGCTCTCGGTTTGCATTTGCATTTGATCATTTTTCTGTTTAAGAGAATGGAAGAATGAAGATCTAGTTTTATTGCTGCACTCGCCATTACTAAAAAATCGGGGTGGGTAGGAAAGCAAGGGCTGAGCAGAGGGAGTTGCTTAACTCCATGAGACCAAGCCCTTGGGCTGGAATAGACAACATTGGGATCAGAAAGTTGAGCAATTGACTTGGGCAATTTCTAGCAAATTAAACCATTGCCCTGGCTTGGGCAGTCTCTAGTGCAGGTGCAGGTGCACCAACTTGTGCCGCGCCTCTTTCGCAGTCCTTGCGACACTGGCAAGGGAGCTTGTGGAGTCTCTGCTTTTACCCCCTCGACCAATTCCACTGCAGCAAGCTACTTGTAGTAGTCACTACAGCAGAAGGAATACAAGAACTTTTTAATTTACTACTTTTCACTACCACGTCCAAATTATCCCTTCGAATGCTTTACGCTACTTTAAGTAGCGTAGTTTGAAAGTCGCATAAATTTATGTTTTGAAGTTTAACTAGAAAGAAACCAAGCCAAAATTAATGATCAGCATGTAATATGATAAATTATTGAAAAATAATGAACTCCGCTACATAATCTCTTGAGTATATTTTAGGACTTTTAGATGACAAAGATGAAGAGACGGCGGTGTCTTTTTACCCCGGGTGTTGAGCAGTGAGCAATCGAATTAGCTTCTCAAGTAGAGAGCGACGAAGACTGCGGCCAGCCCACTGGAGTGGGATGAGCAGAGGCCTGAAATGGGGATTTGACAGCTGCGTCAGTCACCTTTTTGCTGCTGACTGCAGGTTAATGACCGGCTACTGACTGCAGGTTAATGACCAGCTACTGACTGTAGGTTAATGACCAGCTACTGACTGTAGGTTAATGACCATCTACTGACTGCAGGTTAATGACCATCTACTGACTGCAGGTTAATGACCAGCTACTGACTGTAGGTTAATGACCGGCTACTGACTGTAGGTTAATGACCATCTACTGACTGTAGGTTAATGACCAGCTACTGACTGCAGGTTAATGACCGGCTACTGACTGTAGGTTAATGACCATCTACTGACTGTAGGTTAATGACCAGCTACTGACTGTAGGTTAATGACCATCTACTGACTGTAGGTTAATGACCGGCTACTGACTGTAGGTTAATGACCAGCTACTGACTGTAGGTTAATGACCAGCTACTGACTGTAGGTTAATGACCGGCTACTGACTGTAGGTTAATGACCATCTACTGACTGTAGGTTAATGACCGGCTACTGACTGTAGGTTAATGACCGGCTACTGACTGTAGGTTAATGACCAGCTACTGACTGTAGGTTAATGACCATCTACTGACTGTAGGTTAATGACCAGCTACTGACTGTAGGTTAATGACCGGCTACTGACTGTAGGTTAATGACCATCTACTGACTGTAGGTTAATGACCAGCTACTGACTGTAGGTTAATGACCGGCTACTGACTGTAGGTTAATGACCATCTACTGACTGTAGGTTAATGACCAGCTACTGACTGTAGGTTAATGACCGGCTACTGACTGTAGGTTAATGACCATCTACTGACTGTAGGTTAATGACCGGCTACTGACTGTAGGTTAATGAACAGCTACTGACTGTAGGTTAATGACCGGCTACTGACTGTAGGTTAATGACCAGCTACTGACTGCAGATTAATGACCGGCTACTGACTGTAGGTTAATGACCATCTACTGACTGTAGGTTAATGACCAGCTACTGACTGTAGGTTAATGACCGGCTTCTGACTGTAGGTTAATGACCATCTACTGACTGTAGGTTAATGACCAGCTACTGACTGTAGGTTAATGACCGGCTACTGACTGTAGGTTAATGACCATCTACTGACTGTAGGTTAATGACCAGCTACTGACTGTAGGTTAATGACCATCTACTGACTGTAGGTTAATGACCAGCTACTGACTGTAGGTTAATGACCGGCTACTGACTGTAGGTTAATGACCAGCTACTGACTGCAGATTAATGACCGGCTACTGACTGTAGGTTAATGACCGGCTACTGACTGTAGGTTAATGACCATCTACTGACTGTAGGTTAATGACCGGCTTCTGACTGTAGGTTAATGACCGGCTACTGACTGTAGGTTAATGACCAGCTACTGACTGTAGGTTAATGACCATCTACTGACTGTAGGTTAATGACCAGCTACTGACTGTAGGTTAATGACCGGCTACTGACTGTAGGTTAATGACCATCTACTGACTGTAGGTTAATGACCAGCTACTGACTGTAGGTTAATGACCGGCTACTGACTGTAGGTTAATGACCATCTACTGACTGTAGGTTAATGACCAGCTACTGACTGTAGGTTAATGACCGGCTACTGACTGTAGGTTAATGACCATCTACTGACTGTAGGTTAATGACCGGCTACTGACTGTAGGTTAATGAACAGCTACTGACTGTAGGTTAATGACCGGCTACTGACTGTAGGTTAATGACCAGCTACTGACTGCAGATTAATGACCGGCTACTGACTGTAGGTTAATGACCATCTACTGACTGTAGGTTAATGACCAGCTACTGACTGTAGGTTAATGACCGGCTTCTGACTGTAGGTTAATGACCATCTACTGACTGTAGGTTAATGACCAGCTACTGACTGTAGGTTAATGACCGGCTACTGACTGTAGGTTAATGACCATCTACTGACTGTAGGTTAATGACCAGCTACTGACTGTAGGTTAATGACCATCTACTGACTGTAGGTTAATGACCAGCTACTGACTGTAGGTTAATGACCGGCTACTGACTGTAGGTTAATGACCAGCTACTGACTGCAGATTAATGACCGGCTACTGACTGTAGGTTAATGACCATCTACTGACTGTAGGTTAATGACCAGCTACTGACTGTAGGTTAATGACCGGCTACTGACTGTAGGTTAATGACCAGCTACTGACTGTAGATTAATGACCAGCTACTGACTGGGAGCTAATGACTGGCTGCTGGCAGAGCTCCAGATCTCACCGTTCAGCACCGTGTTGTGCATGAGCCTTCGTCCCGGCAATACCGTGGCATTTTTCCAAGTCACTGACGCCGCGATCTCCTCAGGGATGCAGCCCAGCCTCTCGTCCTGCAGCCGGCGCAGGAGTAGCAAGGTCGAGTCCGTGAAGAAGTCCCGGTAGCCCAGTGAGCCGCAGATGACAGCTGTAGTTAAGGGGTGGTCAGAGCAGGGGTAACGCGACCGACCAATCAACTAATCTGGCGAAGTTTTCATCCAAGGACACTTGGAGTTTCAAGAGAGCATGGACCCTTGAACTCTTGGATTGGAAGCGAGAAGATCGATTGCAGGGATGTCAAAAACAGCCAGTGTGTGAGTGTGTACAGCCATCCATGGGCAGAATTGCTTCAACGCTGGTTGCAATTGCGGGACTCACCCTGCTCCAAGGCCAAGTCAATTAGGGTGCTACTTGGCGAGTTCAGCGCCAAGATGTGGCGGTGCTCAGACAGGACTCGGCCACAGGCGCCGGACAGCAGAGCCCGGTCCACTGGCCGACCATCGGACAGCTTCAGGTGGCAGTTGCGCTGCAGTGAGTGCCAGTTCGAGGCGAAAATGGATGCACTCGAGACCTAAGCATTATTTATATGCCACTATCTCCCTCCATGTTTCTCCATGTTTTACTGAACCTTGGGATTTGGAGTTAACTCACATCGATGGAGGCGGCCCAGTAGATCAGCTGGTGCGTCAGGGCGTAGCCCTTGTTGGGCTCGGCGCTGAGAAACATCCGCCTGCAGGCTGATGAGGCGGAGCAGCTGGCTGAACGACTGAAGCAGAGTAGAGGGGAGCGAATTACGGTAGTTGTTTTAACGTACTTTCTGGTACTGTTCAGTCTGACACCTCCATTCTTTGTCTGACACCTTGATCCTTTGTCTGACACCTTGATCCTTTGTCTGACACCTTGATCCTTTGTCTCACACCTCCATCCTTTGTCTGACACCTCCATCCTTTGTCTGACACTTCCATCCTTTGTCTGACACCTCCATCCTTTGTCTGACACCTCCATACTTTGCCTGACATCTCCACTACTTGCCTGACACATCCGCTACTTGCCTGAAACCTCCACTACTTGCCTGACACCTCATCAGCAAGCGCTCACCTCCACTTTCTACTCGCCAACATCCTCCTGAAGCACGCGTCGCCCCTGGGCTCATTGTACTCTACCAACCGACTCTTCAAGGACTTCAGCCAAGCCTGAGCCTGCTTAGCGTCTACCGCAGCTCCGTGATGTCCCGAGTCTTCAAGCCAGCGCCAGCGAAACCGCCTCTGACTGAGCAGCCGCCGCATCACAGCCTCCATAGGCCGGCAAATGCCCCAGTAGGTTTCAACATCATAGTCTCCACCGCTTCTCGACTTCTTCCCGCCTACTCGAGCTCGAAAATCGACCAGCACTTGTCGAAGCTGATCGACAGCTCGACGCAGCTCGGCGGCCTGAGCGTCGCCGCACAGATCTGCAACTCGACGCTCCGTAGCGCTGGAGCTGGTGGGCGCCGAGTCGAAGGTCAGGAAGGCGATGGCGGCTCCAAAGTAGCCGTCGGCGTCGATCTTCAGCGAGTTCCTGGCGAAGAACTCAGCGAGCCGAGCCAAGGAGTCCACAGCTGAGCAGGTGGCGCCGAAGTCGCTGCTGGCAGTTGCTGGCAGGACGGTGGCCAGCAGAAGGCCCAGAGTGAGCCACAGTCGCATATTCTATCGCGCAGAGAAAAAGCACCTCCCTTATTTCTGCCTCTGGCTGTGAGCTGAGTTTTGTTACATATGGGTGCCTTCAGTCTGCCCCTCAGCCCAGCCCGCCTGTCTTTCTGCGCCCTCAGCTTTCTCATTGTCAAGACAGCTGCCGGGCATCTGCTCTGCTCTGGCCAGCTTGAGCAGCCCCCCCCCCAACAACAATGAACGGCTGGGGTGCCAGATGTGCTGAGGGTATCTTGGAGAGGTGGGGGCAGGAAAATGCGAGCGACCTGCGCGTGAAATGCCGGGTGCAAAATGCAAGACTAATATTTATTCGTAAAGTGAAGTTGAGGAAACGAGCGACGCTTTCTTGAAGCCGTGATTTGGCGATTTCTGTCTTGCACTCTTGGCTCTTTTTCGTTTTGACTTTTTTGTAATCATTTGGAGGCTAGCTGAGCTCAATTCAACTACTCTTGGTACTCTCAACTATCTATATATACTGAATATTCGTTCAAATTGTTTCTTAAATAAAAAGACCCTGACGATGTCTTAATGCAAATGGACGAAATGCATCGGCAATAAAACTAAATAAATACAATTTATGTTGATTCTTACTTTTATTTATTTGGAGGCTAGATTAGCAATCCATTGTAATTCTAATTAAGACTCTGATAATACAGATTTGTTTAATTGTTATGAAACTCAATTCCATTTATATTTACAAACTCGACCATTTTTTGAGGTAGGCAATTTGAGCAGCCCAGAAGAACGTTTTCAAAACTTCTACATCGTTTCTGCTTCTAGTTGAAAATATGAAAGTGCTCAAGCGTGATCATGTTCTGTTTACCTTCAGGCAAGAGTTTCTCATAGATACTGCTTGTTGCAAATATTTATTTATTTACAAATCACAAATCTTTCTTCACCGAAGCAACTCTTCATTCAACTCTGCTGGCTCAGAAGACCAGGGCCTTGAGCAGCTTCTGCTGGATGCTGCGGCACCACTGCCGGCTCTCCAGCTCGTGGGAGCAGCGCAGCCTCAGCATCTCCTTGCGACCGCCGCGTCCGACAAACTGCAGGCAGACCTCGCCTGGTTTGAAAAGGGGAATACGATTAGTAAGATAAGACCCACCTCACTCCCCGCAATTATCCAGCACCCACCCCACTCCGAGTTTCTACCCCCCTCACCCACCTTACTCCCGACCATTATCCAGCACCCACCCCACTCCGCATTTCTACCCCTCACCCACCTCACTCCCGACCATTATCCAGCACCCACCCCACTCCGAATTTCTACCCTCAACTGCCTCACTCCCGACCATTGTCTATCACCCACCTCTCTCATGAATTCAGGCAGCAAACTCAGATACTCACATGGCGCTCCCTGCGGCACAGAGCAGCAGACGATCTTACGGGTGCAAATCGGCTCTCGAACCAGCGTCAGCGGCTCGTGATCTGCGCTGAACCGCGGCCGCGCCATCAGCAGCAGGTCGGGGAACAGGAACGCCTGGCTGAGAGTGAGGCGGCCGGACTCTACCAGCGAGACCGTGCCGGAATGCGACAGGCAGGAGAGGGAGCGGCAGAAGATGCGGTTGTTGTGGGAGAAGTGCAGGTGCGGACCTGGGGTTGGCGCCACCTGTGGCTGCGGTTGCAATGGACTCGGAGCGGCTGATGCGGGGTTAGAGGGCACCGAACTGGACTGGAATGAAGTTGTAAGTGAAGGTCCTAGACACTGCTTCAGAAGCTACCAAAGTTGCAACGCGAACCTATTGCTTTCTTAATCTAAATCTTAATCCCTCCTCCCAGCACCCACCCCACTCCCTCATCCTAGCACCCACCTCACTCCCTCCTCCCAGCACCCACCTCACTCCCTCCTCCCAGCACCCACCTCACTCCCTCCTTCCAGCACCCACCTCACTCCCTCCTTCCAGCACCCACCTCACTCCCTCCTCCCAGCACCCATCTCACTCCCTCCTCCCAGCACCCACCTCACTCCCTCCTTCCAGCACCCACCTCACTCCCTCCCCCCAGCACCCACCTCAATCCCTCCTCCCAGCACCCACCTCACTCCCTCCCCCCAGCACCCACCTCACTCCCTCCTCCCAGCACCCACCTCACTCCCTCCTCCCAGCACCCACCTCACTCCCTCCTCCCAGCACCCACCTCACTCCCTCCCCCCAGCACCCACATAACTCCCTCCCCCCAGCACCCACCTCACTCCCTCCCCCCAGCACCCACCTCACTCCCTCCCCCCAGCACCCACCTCACTCCCTCCTCCCAGCACCCACCTCACTCCCTCCTCCCAGCACCCACCTCACTCCCTCCTTCCAGTACCCACCTCACTTAATTGGCCTATTAATCGAAAAAAGTAATATCTGATGCTGGTTTCAAATATCTGCCGGCCCAACTCACAATATCGTAGAGCGACTTCACATCCCGTCGGATGCCGCCGCCGCCACCGCCGCCACCCTCGACTGCAACGGCGGTGGCAGCCGCGGACAGCGCCGTCGACGTGGCCGCCGATGGCAGCAAGCTGGCGGGCGGCAGCGGCGGGCGGCTCAGCGGCAGGCTGGGGCTGCGGGCCACCGGCCGCGGCCGGCCGAGCTCCAACCGCACCTTTGCGTCGCCGCCGCGCAGCAGGCGGACCACGACCTCGTTGCTGGCGTGAAACACGCCGACAGAGTCGACGCTGACAATGTAGTCCCCGGCGCGGACTCCGGCAGCGTCCGCCGGGCTGCGGCGCTCCACCTTGCTGACGTGGCAGGGCGCTGAGCCGGACACAGTGAAGCCGAGGCCGCTGCGAGGCGGACGGCGGATCAACACCGACTTCAGGTCGAAGCCGTTGCCAGCGGAGTGCGTCGATGGGCGTTGAGGCGGCGGCGGCGGCGGCGGCGGCGGCTGCGGATGCGGCTGCGGCTGCTGAGCAGTCCTAGTCATCTCGTTCATCAAGGTGTACCAGGCGTTTGGCTGGAACGGTTCCCCTCTCCAATTATTAAACATGCTCGACTTTCTAGCTATACTACTATTGCATACTAGTGGTCAGTAGTATCAACAAGCAGCGCACCTTGCTGGTCGACACCAATCCGTCCAGGGGAAACGTGAGACAGCCGAGAAATTCTGAAAATCTGCGTGGGGATTGAGTGGGAGAATGGTCAGCTAACTAACTAACTAACTAACTAACTAACTAACTAACTAACTAACTAACTAACTAACTAACTAACTAACTAACTAACTAACTAACTAAATAACTAACTAACTAACTAACTAACTAACTAACTAACTAACTAACTAACTAACTAACTAACTAACTAACTAACTAAAATAACTAACTAACTAACTAACTAACTAACTAACTAACTAAAATAACTAAATAACTAACTAACTAACTAACTAACTAACTAACTAACTAAAATAACTAACTAACTAACTAACTAACTAACTAACGAACGAACTAACTAACTAACTAACTAACTATCTATATATCTCATTGACTCACCCCTCTCGGTCCAGCTGGTTCCACACGGACACCAGCAAGTTCTTGCCGGCAAAACCGGCCTCTCCAGCCGCAGGTGGCGGCAAGTTCAAGGTGAACCGCCGGTCGAACAGCGGGAAGTCCGTGTCGGGCACGATGGCGGTCTGGCACTTCTCGCCACCGCCCCGCCGGCTCTCGGGGCAGAAGCTCACCTGCAGGGTTCGGGGCGGAGCGGCAGGTCAGGCCAAGGACCGCTGACAGTGAGAAGATGGATAAATAGAATCTGGAACTGAAATCAGCGATCAATGAGCAGCACTCACCCTGACGAAGCTGCTGCACTTGCGACCCCGTTCGGAGCGCAGGTTTCTGGCTTCGATCACTGAAGCAGCGAGTGTGATGGTTCGGAATTAATTTGAGCAGAAATTGAAAATACGATGTCAAAACTTCATTTATCAGCACTGCTAGAGAGCCCTTTGATGTGCCGCTACCCGCGACTCTCTTTGGTGTGCCGCTACCCCCGATTCTCTTTAATATGCCGCTACCGCGATTCTCTTTGATGTGCCGCTACCCCCGATTCTCTTTGGTGTGCCGCTACCCCCGATTCTCTTTAATATGCCGCTACCGCGATTCTCTTTGATGTGCCGCTACCGCGATTCTCTTTGATGTACCGCTACCGCGATTCTCTTTGATGTGCCGCTACCCCCGATTCTCTTTGATATGCCGCTACCGCGATTCTCTTTGATGTGCCGCTACCGCGATTCTCTTTGATGTGCCGCTACCGCGATTCTCTTTGATGTGCCGCTACCCCCGATTCTCTTTGATGTGCCGCTACCGCGATTCTCTTTGATGTGCCGCTACCGCGATTCTCTTTGATGTGCCGCTACCCCGATTCTCTTTGATGTGTGCCGCTATCCTCTTTTCCAGCCGCAGAACTCACCGTGAACCGTCAGCTGAGTCCCGCTGCATTTGGTTGACAGTTTGAGCTCGGCTTCTGGCCATGGGAGAAAGCAGGAGAGAGGCTTGGTGATTAAAGTGCAGTGTGAGGATATCTTTCATAGCGATAAAAACTGGCATTCAAGCTGCTGTGGGATCGCAAGATGCTTAAAGATAGAAAAGTGGCCTAATGGTACATTTCTAAGAGCTTCACAAACAACCGCGCCCTCAAAACAGCACCCCTAAACAGCACCCCTGAACAGCCATCCCTAAACAGCACCCTAAACAGCCACCCCTAAATAGCACCGCACCTTGAACAGCACCCCTAAACAGCCACCCCTGAACAGCCACCCCTATACAGCACCCCTAAAAAGCACCCTAAATAGCACCTTAAACAGCACCCCTAAACAGCACCCTAAACAGCCACCCCTGAACAGCCACCCCTAAACAGCCACCCCTAAACAGCCACCCCTAAAAAGCACCCTAAACAGCCATCCCTAAAAAGGCACCCCTAAACAGCCACCCCTAAACAGCCACCCCTAAAAAGGCACCCCTAAACAGCCACCCCTAAACAGCCACCCCTAAACAGCACCCTAAACAGCCACCCCTAAACAGCCACCCCTAAACAGCCACCCCTAAACAGCCACCCTAAACAGCCACCCCTAAACAGCCACCCCTAAACAGCCACCCCTAAACAGCCACCCCTAAACAGCCACCCCTAAACAGCCACCCCTAAACACCACCCTAAACAGCCACCCCTAAACAGCCACCCCTAAAAAAGCACCCCTAAACAGCCACCCCTAAACAGCCACCCCTAAACAGCACCCTAAACAGCCACCCCTAAACAGCCACCCCTAAACAGCCACCCCTAAACAGCCACCCTAAACAGCCACCCCTAAATAGCCACCCCTAAACAGCCACCCCTAAACAGCCACCCCTAAACACCACCCTAAACAGCCACCCCTAAACACCACCCTAAACAGCCACCCTAAACAGCCACCCCTAAACAGCCACCCCTAAAAAGCCACCCCTAAACAGCCACCCCTAAACAGTACCCTAAAAAGCCACCCCTAAACAGCCACCCCTAAACAGCCACCCCTAAACAGCCACCCCTAAAAAGCCACCCCTAAACAGCACCCTAAACAGCCACCCCTAAACAGCATCTAAACAGCCACCCCTAAACAGCACCCTAAACAGCCATCCCTAAAAAGGCACCCCTAAACAGCCACCCCTAAACAGCCACCCCTAAACAGCCACCCCTAAACAGCCACCCCTAAACAGCCACCCCTAAACAGCCACCCTAAACAGCCACCCCTAAACAGCCACCCCTAAACAGCCACCCCTAAACAGCCACCCCTAAACAGCCACCCCTAAACAGCCACCCCTAAACAGCCACCCCTAAACAGCCACCCTAAACAGCCACCCCTAAGCAGCCACCCCTAAACAGCCACCCCTAAACAGCCACCCCTAAACAGCCACCCTAAACAGCCACCCCTAAACAGCCACCCCTAAAAAGCCACCCCTAAACAGCCACCCCTAAATAGCCACCCCAAAACAGCCACCCCTAAACAGCCACCCCTAAACAGCCACCCCTAAAAAGCCACCCCTAAACAGCACCCTAAACAGCCACCCCTAAACAGCACCCTAAACAGCACCCTAAACAGCCATCCCTAAAAAGGCACCCCTAAACAGCCACCCCTAAACAGCCACCCCTAAAAAGCCACCCCTAAACAGCACCCTAAACAGCCACCCCTAAACAGCACCCTAAACAGCCACCCGTAAACAGCCACCCCTAAACAGCCACCCCTAAAAAGCCACCCCTGAACAGCCACCCCTAAACAGCCACCCCTAAACAGCACCCTAAACAGCCACCCCTAAACAGCCACCCCTAAACAGCCACCCCTAAACAGCCACCCCTAAACAGCCACCCCTAAACAGCCACCCCTAAACAGCCACCCCTAAACAGCACCCTAAACAGCCACCCCTAAACAGCCACCCCTAAACAGCCACCCCTAAACAGCCACCCCTAAACAGCCACCCCTAAACAGCCACCCCTAAACAGCACCCTAAACAGCCACCCCTAAACAGCCACCCCTAAAAAGGCACCCCTAAACAGCCACCCCTAAACAGCCACCCCTAAACAGCCACCCCTAAAAAGCACCCACCTCAAAACAGCACCCCCTAAACAACACCCTGTTTGCAAGTTGCAAGCAGCACTCGAAGAGCTATTATAAAAATCCGAATTCCCCCGAACCCAGACGACACTCTGCTCAAGTGAGTGTCCTCACGAGTGTTCTCACTTAATCAGATGGGGAAAACTTCCCACGCGGGTCCCCCCGGGGCGAAGCCGCATAAAAGTCGCTGGCGGCCAAAATGGTCGACACGAAATTGAATTGGGGGCGGCACGCCGGCCGCTTGCGTTCCGCAATTCCCCATCAAGATTAGAAGAGAGATGAAGCAATTTGTGCCGAGCAGATTCCAACTTTTCTTGTTGTCACCGCAAGTCCCTTGCGAGCCAGCAGAATATTGGGAAGCGAAATAACTTTCATAGAAAGAGTGGGGATGTTGCAAGCATTCAATCCGGTATGGAACCCAGACTGCGAACCCAGAAGGCAGAAAGTCTCTCGCATCAGCGATTCTCCGTTTATTCAAATAACCGCCATCGCTTTCTCGCTGGCCTGCTGGACTAATAAAAGTACATCTGGCACTGACACTTGACCTCTGGACCGCTGATAACTGCCTTTCAGACCGACTGGGTTCTGCTTTTTGCTGGCGCGCGAGAGGTGAATTTGAAATTATTTACGTATATTTTCGTATTTCAGAAGAAAGTTCAGCCGTGTTTGATTTAGGCTAGATTAGCAATCCATTCTATACTTCTCATTCTTGATGTTGACTAGCTAGATTAGCAATCCATTCTATACTTCTCATTCTTGATGTTGAAATCCATTCTATACTTCTCATTCTTGATGTTGAAATCCATTCTATACTTCTCATTCTTGATGTTGAAATCCATTCTATACTTCTCATTCTTGATGTTGAAATCCATTCTATACTTCTCATTCTTGATGTTGAAATCCATTCTATACTTCTCATTCTTGATGTTGAAATCCATTCTATACTTCTCATTCTTGATGTTGAAATCCATTCTATACTTCTCATTCTTGATGTTGACTAGATTAGCAATCCATTCTATACTTCTCATTCTTGATGTTGACTAGATTAGCAATCCATTCTATACTTCTCATTCTTGATGTTGACTAGCTTAATTAGCAGTCCATGACACTAGCTAGAGATTAGCAGTCCATGACACTGCTACCGCACTGAACACTCACCAGATTTCAGCGCAGTCACTCCAGCAGCCTCGGCAGTCAGCCTGGCCCCAGCTGCCTCATCATCATCAGCGTTCGCCTCAGTCGGAGTCCGGGCCGGCCGCAGCGGCGGCAGCTGAGCGGCTGTGGGGCTGTGTACAGTCGGGCAGCTGGGCAGGCCGGAAGGCCACGCCACTGTGGCGGTGCCGCGGTGCCTGACCGGCGCTTCTGGCAGCCGGGCGGGCTGCGCCAGCTTGTGAGTCGACGTGGTGGCGGTGGACGCCGACGACAAGGAGCTGACCGACCCTGAGAACAGCAGCCTCCAGCCTCCGCCAAGCAACATCACTCCCTGACTCTGCTGACCAGCTGGCGAGTTCAGACCAAAGGCGATTTCAGAAGCCAGTGCTTTAAAGAATCTGCAGAAGCCCACACCGGATTGGCCCAGAATCCTCCACGCCCCATCCTCCCGCCATTAGGAATCAGTTCCCCATCAACCTGCTGCTAATTACCTCCATCCCCCCGGTGCAGCCACTTGTCGCTGACAGCGGCTTGTGGCCGCCGGGGTTGCGCAATGCAGCACCGCAGGCTTTGCTTTATTCCAGGCAGTGCGCGGGGGACAGCGAGAAATTGGAGAGTTTCTTCTGAAAGCAGCGCAGGAAATGGACGGTCAAGAGGATAAGAAAAAGAATGGACGGACTCGAGTTCAGGACACTGGCTTCAGGCAGGGACTGCCCTCTGACTCTCTGATTCTCTGACTCTCTGACTGTCTGATTCTCTGACTCTCTGACTCTCTGATTCTCTGACTCTGATTCTCTGATTCTCTGACTCTGATTCTCTGATTCTCTGACTCTGATTCTCTGACTCTCTCACTCTCTCACTATCTTACTCTCTGATTCTCTGACTCTCTGACTGTCTGATTCTCTGACTCTGATTCTTTGATTCTCTCACTATCTGACTCTCGGGCTCTATGATTCTCTGATTCTGATTCTCTGACTCTCTGACTGTCTGATTCTCTGACTCTGATTCTCTGATTCTCTGACTCTGATTCTCTGATTCTCTGACTCTGACTCTCTGATTCTCTGGCCCTTTGACTCTCTGATTCTCTGACTCTCTGACTGTCTGATTCTCTGACTCTCTGACTGTCTGATTCTCTGACTCTCTGACTGTCTGATTCTCTGACTCCGATTCTCTGATTCTCTGACTCTGATTCTCTGACTCTCTGACTCTCTGACTCTCTGACTGTCTGATTATCTGATTATCTGATTCTCTGACTCTCTGACTCTCTGACTGTCTGATTCTCTGACTCTCTGACTCTCTGATTCTCTGACTCTCTGATTCTCTGACTCTCTGACTCTCTGATTCTCTGATTTTCTGATTCTCTGACTCTCTGATTCTCTGACTCTCTGATTCTCTGACTCTCTCACTATCTGACTCTCTCACTATCTTACTCTCTCACTATCTGACTCTCTCACTATCTTACTCTCTCACTATCTTACTCTCTCACTATCTGACTCTCTCACTATCTTACTCTCTCACTATCTTACTCTCTCACTATCTTACTCTCTCACTATCTTACTCTCTCACTATCTGACTCTCTCACTATCTGACTCTCTCACTATCTGACTCTCTCACTATCTGATCATTTGACTCTGACAGATTTTCCTGTTTTCCGGCTGTCTGGTTATTGAATGAGTTTCCAAATTTCGAATTTAACTAATTTCGAAGTTGCAAGCGATAACCAAGAGCATAATTTATTAGCATTGAATTGTCCCCAACGTTTGCCGGATCAAGACTAGAGCTGCGTCCTCCCCCCAGTGTCTGCAAAGTTTCAATCAATGCGCTGACGGACGAGCCTGCGAGTGGACGCCAGACTGTCATCCACCGACTGACGAGGCGAACCGGCCTCGGCGGCTGTTGATGCCGCCGCTGCTCCGCTGTGCAGCTCGACGGCGGAGCGGAACCGCTGCTCGCCCGGACCTGCCATTCCCGGTGCCATTCCTGGTGCCATTCCCGGTGCCATTCCTGGTGCCATTCCCGGTGCCAATCCAGTTGGCAAGGTGCCAGGCAGCAGGCCGGGCATCGGAACGCCGCCGCCACCGCCGACACCGCCGCCGACCATCATAAACAGCGGCGTCGACACGGGAATGAACACCGGCACAAGGCCCTGCATCATCAGTCCCGGTGCCAGGCCGGTTGTCGGCACGCCTGGCGCCGCTCTGACAGCTGGCGGGCCGACCGCCGGGGCCGCTGTCGATTTTGGTGCCGCTCCCGGTGCCGCTCCCAGTGCCGCTCCCGGTGCCGCTCCCCGGGCCACTCCCGGTGCCGCTCCCAGTGCCGCTCCCGGTGCCGCTCCCAGTGCCGCTCCCGGTGCCACTTCCGGTGCCGCTCCCGGTGCCACCTTGAGCGTCACTCCGGAAGGAGCGACTTCCGGCGGCGCCGCTTCGGGAGCCGCTGTCGCCTCCTCTGGCGGCCGAGCCGCCCAGGCCAGCAGCAGCTGCAGTCCGGCCGCCAGCCAGGCCGCCAGGCAGCCGGACAGGCCCAGCCAGTGCGCCAGCCCGGCTCCATGGACGATGACGTCATCGTTGAATCGGACAGCCAATCAAGAGTGGCTGACATCTGCGAGTGACGGTGGCAGTTATCTGTGTCAGCTGCTGTCAGTCTGGGTCAGTGGGAATTAGGAGGGGTCATTTTGGGTCAGAAATGGGGTCAGTGGATCAGCCGGGGCCAGTGAGGATCGGCCGGAAGTCTTTCGGGTGAGTGGAATCAGCCGGGGTCAATCAGTGTCAGTCAAGGGGTCCGTCAAGGTCAGCCGGGGTCAATCAGGGTCAGTCGGGGGGTTTGTCGAGGTCAGCCTGGGTCAGTGGGGTCAGCCGGGGTCAATCAGGGTCGGTCAAGGGGTCCGTCAAGGTCAGCCGGGGTCAATCAGGGTCAGTCGGGGGTCCGTCGAGGTCAGCCTGGGTCAGTGGGATCAGCCGGGGTCAATCAGGTCAGTCGGGGAGTCCAGCGAGGTTAGCCGGGGTCAATCAGATCAGTGGGGGTCCGTCAAGGTCAGCCGGGGTCAGTGGGGTCAGCCGGGGTCAATGGGGTCAGCCGAGGTCAATGGGGTCAGTCGCTGACCTGGCAGGCCAGAAACGCGGCGGCCTGGCAGGCGAAGGCGACGAATGCGGCGGCCTGGGCGACCCCGAGGAACCTGCGGCGGGCGGCCTGGCCGGAGGCGAACAGCGCCACGGCGGTGACGCAGGCAGCCAGGAGGTGCATCACGGCGGCGCCAAGGTGCAGCGCCAGCACGGCGAGACGCCACTGGCGTTGAAATGTTGATGAAGAATCCAGCATCGTTGACTGTCCGAAATCGAGCGGCTGACAGCGCGAGTTCGAGTCGCAGCCGGTCAAGATGCCGCGCATCGATGCGCCCGAGGTGCCGTTCGCCACCAGCAGCCACCAGCTCGGCAGATTGAGGGCCGCCAGGTTCAGCGACAGGCCGATGGCTGATGACGTCACGCAGGCGGCGACGAACGGGGCGAGCTGGCGGCGTTTGCGGAGCCTCTCAGCTGCCGCGGCGGCGGCTGCCGCTGGAGGCTTCCTGGTGGAGGAGTTTTAAGATTTCAGAATGTCACTTTTGGGGCCGATTGCGGCACGAGCGTCCGAATTTTGCGCCAGAGATCTAGGGGTTCGATTCCTCACAGGCTTTGTGTACGGACAGTGTCTTGGGGGGGGGGGTCGTGAAGTTCACAGCCATGAGGGCCAACCCCAAGGCACAGAAAGTGCCTGACGATTAGAAAGTCAGGGCCCCTGTACACCCTGCATGAGCATGAGTGCCCTGTACACCCTGCATGAGCAGGAGTGCCCCTGCACACCCTGCATGAGCATGAGTGCCACTGTACACCCTGCATGAGCATGAGTGCCACTGTACACCCTGCATGAGCATGAGTGCCCCTGTACACCCTGCATGAGCATGAGTGCCCCTGTACACCCTGCATGAGCATGAGTGCCCCTGTACACCCTGCATGAGCATGAGTGCCCCTGTACACCCTGCATGAGCATGAGTGCCCCTGTACACCCTGCATGAGCATGAGTGCCCCTGTACGCCCTGCATGAGCATGAGTGCCCCTGTACACCCTGCATGAGCATGAGTGCTGAGGAGTCAGCGGGATGGGCAAGATACAAAAAACACAATTTAACAGCATCTGGCCGAGGCTGGAAGCTGCGAATTTGACCTTGATTTATCCATCTTCCCTCTCTATGCCTTCCGAACTTGAGCTGGGACAGGGGTGCTTTGGAGAGTTTCTATCAGACTGTTATAACCTGTTTAAAGGAGCCCAAGAACACTCACTGGCTGGTTGGCCTCGGCTGCTGTGGGGCCGGCATCAGTGCTCAGATGCTGCAGGTGCGTAGCGAAATTGAAAATATTGTCTGTAATTTTGCTGATACCTTCGCCTCTGAGTTTACAGTTTTATCTGTACTGGCCGGCGAGCTGCGTGGGTGAAGGAACTGGGGTGAGGTGGCGGTCGCCACTAAATTACAGGTCACCTGCGGCAGGTTTCAGCTCGGCAAGGTAAATTTCTCGAGTGCTATTCAAGTGGCTGCTGGTTTCTCATGAACTGCTCAATACTTTGCTTTTTGTCTACAGCTGAGAATCTGCAACTACAAGCGCAGATGCATTATGGAGCTTTGAGAAGAGGCTGAGTAGGTGGTTAGTACCAGGTAAATCAAACACTGCATAGCAAGTACTGCTCCAGACTGACAGGCTGTCAGCAAGCGCGTGAGGGTCACAACTTGTCAAACTGAATCAGATGCCCGCGAATGCATTCCTAAAGAGCCCCGCCAAGTGCGGCCAAGCTTAGAGAATACTATATTTGAAGCAATGAAAGCAATTAGTAGTAGTAGTAGTAACAGTAGTCGCAGTAGTATTAGCAGCAGCAGTAGTAGTAGTAGTAGTAGCAGTAGTAGTAGTAGTAGTATCTAGATAATAGTAATAGTAGTAGTAGTTAGCACAACGGCCCTAATAAACCTTCTAATCATCAGGCATGCTCACTCTCTTGTGCCTCTGTGGCTGGTGAATTGCACAACAACAACCCACTGGCCAATTTTCTCGAACAAGCCCCAAATTATTGTGGCCGCGTACGCGGAATCGAACCAGGGGTCAGGGAGGCAGCAGCAGCAGCAGCAGCAGCAGCACAATTAGCGGCGGTAACCGCAACAGAAGCAGCAGAACACACAAACAGCCAAGGCAGATCCCAGCGAGCCAGTATCTGTCGGTGTCTGTATAATTTCTTGCCTTCTTGAACCTTCCAGCCCAGAATCTGCAGATGTCGTCAGACGCAGTCCCGATAATTGGCTGCGGCAACTTGCTGCAACCAAGGAACTGGCTGACATGCGGGGCCTGATTTATGGCACCCGGCAGGGGGTCGCGGCGGGGAAGGAGGAGCCGGCGGAGGCGCCGCAAACACCGGCCTGAATGCAGCGAGGCCCCAGCAGCTGCAGTGTGCCAGCACCCCACCCCCCACCCCCAGTCATCTCGGGTTTATCAGTGCTGAACACTGCGGCCAACTTCGGGCGTTTTCAAGTCTGTGACTGAAGCACTTTGCGGAGGAGATGCACAGGGAGCTGAACTCAGATGAACTGAGATTTTGGATAGAGATTTGGTTGACAAATTGACTTTTGATTTATAATAGGTAGATAGATAGATAGATAGATAGACAGATAGATAGATAGATAGATAGATGGGCAGGCAGGCAGGCAGGCAGGCAGGCAGGCAGGCAGGCAGGCAGGCAGGCAGGCAGGCAGACAGACAGACAGACACACAGACAGACAGACGGATGGCACAGACACACAGACAGACACACAGACAGACACACAGACGGATGGCACAGACACACAGACAGACACACAGACGGACACACAGACGGATGGCACAGACACAGACAGACACACAGACAGACGGATGGCACAGACACACAGACATTCAGACAGAGGACATCAGAGCACAGAAGCAGTGCAGGCAGAGCCGGAGAAGCCAGTGATCAGATCAGGGTGGCAGAGGCAAACACCGCAGTTCGAGTCCGAATTCGAAATGGACAACCCCCCCCTCAGTCGCCTGACCAAAGGACTTCAGGAAGCCGATCTCTCAACAGAAATCAGTGCAGTGCAGGCGCGACAATCGAATGCAGTTCCAACTTCCAGTCCTCGAACTGCCCATCGGATAAAAGCTGCCAGCGCACTTTTGCTGCCTGTTGATAAGAGGATTAAGAAATCGGATATGGCGGCCCACAGCAGCGGCCGCTTGTTTATTTACCCACCAACTCTGCCGGTGCCCTTTTGGGGGCCGGAGCAAAAGCACGAAGGGTTATTCAGTGCTGCTGTTGCTGCTGCGGGAGTCAATATTCGGTAACGGGACTGACGAGCTTAGAGAATTGTAGATTTTAGGCGTGTGAAGAGTGCACGTCGTAGGGAGTGCAGGGTTGCAGGGAGTGCAGGGTTGCAGGGAGTGCAGGGTTGTAGGGAGTGCAGGGTTGCAGGGAGTGCAGGGAGTGCAGGGATGCAGGGAGTGCAGGGTTGCGGGAGTGCAGGGTTGCGGGAGTGCAGGGAGTGCAGGGAGTGCAGGGTTGCGGGAGTGCAGGGATGCAGGGAGTGCAGGGATGCAGGGAGTGCAGGGAGTGCAGGGTTGCAGGGAGTGCAGGGTTGTATTCTAAACAAATCAGAAAAAAGATAAAGTCTGAAAGATTATCAAAACTTTAGACATTTATAGACAGCCACGTTAAAGTTAGAGCAAGTCAGTAGATACAATTTATTTGAGTACGCAAAGAGCTGCCTGAGAAAGCAACTTCAAATATTGTTAAAGCGCCGATGATTCACTGTTGTGAGCCAACTGTACATCGCACTGGTTGCAAAGCATCTCGTGCATTAAATATCGGAAAGAGCAACGGAAAAAATAAACTGGCAGCTACTTTCACGTCAAACTACTTATAAGTCGAGGCTACAGAAGTAGTATTAAAAGTTTACCTGCATTGGTCGACTATAAAACGAATTAAGTATTCGAATTTTAAAGAGATTTAAGCCCCAAATCCTCATGAATTCATCAATACAGATCCCAAATCCCCAAGAATACAGATCTCAAATCCCCATGAATACAGATCCCAAATCCCCATGAATTCAGATCCCAAATCCCCATGAACACAGATCCCAAATCCCCATGAACACAGATCCCAAATCCCCATGAACACAGATCCCGAATCCCCATGAATACAGATCGCCAAACACTAGGGCATTTTTTATACATTGAAGTCCTGACAAATTGAGATCCCAATCATCTTTGCCTGTGCCGGGAAGACGCTGCCGCAGCCATGGGTTCAATGTCGGAGTCGTCGCTGTCGCTGGGTGGCACTCGGTCGTCACCGCCTGCGGCGGCAGCTCTGTCCTCGCCTTCTCCGGCGTTCTCGCTCAGTACAACATATTCGCGCGAACTGTAGCCGAATTTAAGTACGTCGCGTTCTTTTAATTCAATATAACGCCGAGCTTCGACGCGCTCGCCGTTGAGGTAGGTGCCGTTGGCGGACTCCAGGTCGATGATGTACGGCTTCACCAGCCGCGACTTGCTGCCGTCCGGCTGCTCCAACTCCACCAGCCGGTACTGCAGGGCCGCGTGCTGCTTGGAGATGGACGGGTGGTCCATCGGGATGTCGGCCACCTTGCGGTCCTTGCCGATCAGGTAGCCGCTCTGCCGGTGCACGTACAGCGGCTTCATGGCCTCCTCGCCCTGAGGTGGGTGGGGAAAGGGGAATTTAGTGAGGATCTGGGATGATCCGGGTTTTGGTTTAGGAATATGTTGGCTTATATTATCTCTATTGATGATCTGAAAGGTTTCAATTTTCTGGCCTGAGGATCAGGGAGGCTGGCCCAGCAACTGGGGATCTGGGAGGCTGGAACAGCAACTGACACTCTGGGAGGCTGGCTCAGCACCTGAGGATCTGGAGGCTGGTTCAGCAACTGAGGAACTGGGAGGCTGGCCCACTTAGCTGCAGGGCGGTCCGAAGACGCAGCGGGGAGGCGAGCATCGCCCATTCCGCTAGGAGGCTGGCTCAGCAACTGAGGATATGGGAGGCTGGTTCAGCAACTGGGGATCTGGGAGGCTGGCCCAGCAACTGAGGATCTGGGAGGCTGGCCCAGCAACTGAGGATCTGGGAGGCTGGGCCAGCAACTGGGGATCTGGGAGGCTGGCCAGCAACTGGGGATCTGGGAGGCTGGCCCAGCAACTGAGGATATGGGAGGCTGGGGCCAGCAACTGAGGATCTGGGAGGCTGGCCCAGCAACTGGGGATCTGGAAGGCTGGGCCCAGCAACTGAGGATCTGGGAGGCTGGGCCCAGCAACTGAGGATCTGGGAGGCTGGGCCCAGCAACTGAGGATATGGGAGGCTGGCCCAGCAACTGAGGATCTGTGAGGCTGGCCCAGCACCTGAGGATCTGGGAGGCTGGCCCAGCAACTGAGGATTTGGGAGGCTGGGCCCAGCAACTGGGGATCTGGGAGGCTGGTTCAGCAACTGGGGATCTGGGAGGCTGGTTCAGCAACTGGGATCTGGGAGGCTGGGCCCAGCAACTGAGGATCTGGGAGGCTGGGCCCAGCAACTGGGGATCTGGGAGGCTGGCCCAGCAACTGAGGATATGGGAGGCTGGTTCAGCAACTGGGGATTTGGGAGGCTGGCCCAGCAACTGAGGATATGGGAGGCTGGGGCCAGCAACTGAGGATCTGGGAGGCTGGCCCAGCAACTGAGGATCTGGGAGGCTGGGCCCAGCAACTGAGGATCTGGGAGGCTGGGCCCAGCAACTGGGGATCTAGGAGGCTGGGCCCAGCAACTGAGGATCTGGGAGGCTGGGCCAGCAACTGAGGATCTGGGAGGCTGGGCCCAGCAACTGGGATCTGGGAGGCTGGCCCAGCAACTGAGGATATGGGAGGCTGGCCCAGCAACTGGGGATCTGGGAGGCTGGCCCAGCAACTGAGGATATGGGGGGCTGGCCCAGCAACTGAGGATCTGGGAGGCTGGCCCAGCAACTGACACTCTGGGAGGCTGGCCCAGCACCTGAGGATCTGGGAGGCTGGTTCAGCAACTGAGGATCTGGGAGGCTGGCCAGCAACTGAGGATCTGGGAGGCTGGGCCAGCAACTGGGGATCTGGGAGGCTGGCCCAGCAACTGGGGATCTGGGAGGCTGGTTCAGCAACTGAGGATATGGGAGGCTGGCCCAGCAACTGAGGATTTGGGAGGCTGGGCCCAGCAACTGGGGATCTGGGAGGCTGGCCCAGCAACTGAGGATCTGGGAGGCTGGGCCCAGCAACTGAGGATCTGGGAGGCTGGGCCCAGCAACTGAGGATATGGGAGGCTGGCCCAGCAACTGAGGATCTGGGAGGCTGGCCCAGCAACTGAGGATCTGGGAGGCTGGCCCAGCAACTGAGGATCTGGGAGGCTGGGGCCAGCAACTGGGGATGTGGGAGTCCCAGTGCACCCCAGAAGCCCTCACCTTGAACGGATAGAGTCGCCAGCGCTTCTTGGGCATGCGGGCGTTGGCGGGCTCGCTGTACTTGATGAGCACACCCTTGTACATGTTGGTGTCCTCGGCCAGCTTGCCGGAGAGCCCCATGTTGGCCATCTGCTTGGGTGGCGGCGGCGGCTTTTTCTCGTCGGGCTCTTCGCCGGTTTCAGATTTCACTCGCTGCTGGTCCGGGCGGCCCCACTCGAACCGCTGCTGCTGCTGGCGATGCTCGCGACGGCCGCGGCCTCTGCCACCGCCACCGCCGCCCCCGCGCTCCGACGGGTGTCAAAGCGGTCAGCAGACCGAGAGCGCGATCGCTCCCTTCGTCGCGGCTGGTCTTCGTCGCGCTGCTGACTGTGCCGATGGTGCTCGCGGCGTCGGGCATCCCGGTCCCGATGGTCCCGCTGAACCCGATCAGCGTCGCGTTGGTCGACAGCATCGTCAGGCCGATGCTGGTGGCGGCGGTGGTGGTGGCTGTCGGAGTCGCCGCGTCGCCTCGGCCGCCGGTCCGTGTCGTCGAGTTCGCGGTGGCGGCTGGCCTGGAGTGGATCGAGTTCGGCAGACTGGGGATTTGGGAAGAATCTTGCCCGATCCCAAACTATTCTAGTCAGTTACCAAGGGCCTCTTGCGCCACAATCAGGCGGCTTAGTTTGCTTTCCAATAAAGAACTATTTGCTTGAATGATTTACTATGGAACATAATTTTAGCCATTTTGTAACAATAAAATTCTATGGCCAAAAGCTATACATGATAAGAAGCAAATAGCAAAATAAGTTATAAAAATGAAGCCACTCCTAAAAGCACAAAAAGACAACAGAATGGAAATAAGCAGAAGAGGCTATCAGAGCAATAAGAGCCTTTTATATACTGCATTTTTCATTTTAAAAAGTTATATGAAGAGGTTGCAATTAGGGATTGCAATCAAATGATTATAGGACTGGGCTCTTAAATCCATATTTAAGCTCATAAATCCCAAGACAAAACTATGTTTCTTCCATAACAAATGCAAAAAACTGAATTCATATATCATTTTATTTCCTATATTCTATATGCTTCATTAATGCTTAATACTCTGCTAAACTCTATAAATTGTCTTGCTACCACTGATTTCTTTATGTATTTATAGGTTGGACTATAAATTAATAAATTATTAGGACAAAAAAGCTATTTCAAAACAAATATTATTGCCAAAATTGTAATTGTAAGACCATAGAAATATAGAAATTGACAAACTCATCATAAGATTTTAAATTGTAGATTAATTAAAAGCTAAAAGCTGATATATTTGTATTTCATAATTCTAAGAAAAAAATACTTCGGTTAGGTATAGCTTTTACTAAGCTTTAAAATTTTGATTCAGAAGCTTAAAAATCTTTTTTTGATCCCAAGATTAGCTAATCACTAATCTTAAGCTAATCTAAACTAATTAAAACTTTAAAGAATTAGACTATAGTATAAAATCTAGGATATGCTAGATATTTAGGCCTATTAATTGTTTATTTCATTTTTTCCAAACATGGTATAATAAGTAAATTTTCCTTTTCCTATTATAACCTTTATAGGATTGTAACTTATATTACAATCTGTAATCTGCAAGCTTCTGCAAATCAACGCACGCAAGACGGAAGTGCTGCACGTGGGCACCAATGCAGCACCAATCCTGACCCTACCAGATGGACAAATCATTTCAGCCTGCAGAGACTTCCGGTACCTGGGCTCCCTCGTGATGAGCCCTGACTCCATCATCGCCGACCAGAGGTCACAGGCCTGGCGCGCGGCTCATCTCCTTAGGGAGGTCTTCAGCTCAGCTGCCAACGACGACCTGAAGATGCGCCTGTTCCGCGCTGCCGTAGAGCCAATCTTCCTGTACAGACTGGAGGCAGTGCCAATGACCGACTCGAGGTCCCGAGCCCTGGACGCTGCCTACCGATTGCTGCTGCGGTTCGCCCTTGGCATCCATTATCCAGAGCGGCTGCCGACGGACCAGCTGATGGCGAGAGCCCGTGTGCCTCAGCTCAGTGCCACTCTCCAGCGGCACTGGCTAATGCTCGTCAGCCACTGCCTCCGCAGCTATGGCAGAGGAGAGCAAAACCTGCTGGCGCTAACCCTGCTGCATCAGCCAACCGAGCGTCTCCGACGGGGCCAAGCAGTGGTGTGATTGGAAAGTTTGCCAAATTTCGCGCCGACTGAAAATTTTCGCGCCATGCCAATAATATTCTACTGACAGCCAAATAAGTCAATTGATGACACTTTTGAAGATGCGTCTGGTTACCAATTAGCATATCTCTTAAGTCACAGCCGTGTCCCCCCTGAACTTCTTGTTGGCGATGTCTGCAGGCAGACGACTGCTCGTGCTGGTGATTGATGACGTTGACAGCAGCTCAGCAGCCTTGCGCTTTAAGACGAGCTCAGCTAGCTTCTCTGCCTCCTTCTGTTTCTTCTTCTGCTGCTGACGCCTGAGATTGAACTCAGTTTGTTAGATTAATCTCCTAAGCTATGACATTCTTGTATTTCATACTGTCTGACAAGAGAATAAGTGTAAAAAGCAGAAAATAAGAATGCAATTTTCGCGCCCATGGTTCCACAAAATTTCGCGCCAGACCCCCAGGATTCGCGCATTCGCGCCATTTTTGCGCCTGGCGCGAATTCGCGCCTGAATCACACCACTGGGGCCAAGGCCAGACTGTCACGCTGACCGCCACGCTTGAGTCTGACCTTCAAGCCATTAACCTGACCCCACAATCTGCAACAAACTGTCCTTCTCGTCTCTTCTGCGAGCGCGTGCGCGCAAGACGCCCACCATAATATCTTTGCGTCCTTATATATATATAACTTATATAATCTATATTTTATTATACTATTATACTTTTATATTATTAATCCAATATTCATAAAATAAAATTGATTAAAAATTAGGCCCTAATGAAATAATATATATTAATATATATTAATTAAAAATAGCTCCAATAATTTTATCTTACTATAGGCCTACATTACCTTTATTAATACGAGGGGTGATCAAAAAGTTCTGCAAGTGACCTCACAACTCAGTGCTACAGCAGCCGAGGCGTCTAATCAGTGTCACATTCCCTTAAAGTACTTTCCACCACTATCTATGCACCGTCGCATGCGTGTGCACCATGTCTGAAAGCAGTCATGGTACTCCAGAGTTGGTATACCCTGTAGAGCTGAATGTACCGCTTGGGCAAAGTCTTGCATGCGTGAAAACGGCCTCCCAGAAACGACGGATTTGATCCTCAGGAACAGCCAAAAGTCGGAAGGTGCTAGGTCTAGAGAGTAGGGTGGATGGGCAGCAGCCGGACCCCCTGCTGCTCCAGGTACGCCATGGTTGATGCCGCCTGTGCGGTGCCACATTGTCATGGTGCAGCAGGAGTCGAGGTCCATGCCTGGTTTGCGCACGTTCCTGCCGCTCCTGCAGCACGCCTGGCAGAACAGTGTCTGTGTAGTACCTGGCAGTCACTGTGGCACCCGCTGGAAGGATGTTTACCGATACAACACCCTGAGAGTTGAAAAAATGGTGAACATCCACTTCCAACTGCAGAATCTAGTCTTCAGCACCTCAGGCCTTGGCTCATCTTCTGCCAGCCAGACCATGTCAGACTGCTTATCCTTCATGGTAAAAGAAGGAGATCCAACATTCGTCTCCTGTGATGACATCCAACAGTTGTGGGCCGTGGGGCTCAAAAATTTGCAGCCACAAGCGACAGATGCGCACCCTCTCTGCTTGCTGCTCCGGAGTGAGAAGATGGGGTACCCACCGAGCGCAAGTCTTTGTGCGGCCCAGTTGCTCATGCATGATGTTATGAGCACTTCCATAGCTGACACCAAGCTCATAGGCAAGGAACCTCAGCATAATGCTCCAATCCTCACGAATTATTGCATCGGCATGGGCCACGACATCTTCGGTCACGGATGTCCGGGGTCAGCCAGACCTCGGTTCATCGTTGAAGCTGTCCCAGCCTTCCAAGAAATGGCGCAGCCAGCGGGCAACTGTGTCAAATGATGGAGCAAAGTCAGCTAAAACATTCACAAAACATGGTGTGAATATCAGTCACTTTGCAACCAAGTTGCATGCACATAAAGATATAGAAGCGAACACTGTCTTTTGATGTTTCCATCAGCTACTGAAAACACATGGAAAATATATGGCTGTGAAATTTTACTGGGGCACATTTGGAAGCCAAAAATGCATATAAATATAGCAAACAGATATAGCCGCATATGTGTAAGTTTTCGGCTTTTGCTGATTCTATAACTAAAAGCTATAACAAAAGGTTGCAGAACTTTTTGATCACCCCTTGTAATATATCATATCATTGTCTTGATATTGATCTATGACAATATTTTTTCAACATTAAAATAGCCTAGGGCGGGGCCTATTTGTTGTGAGGCAGTGTAATATATCTGCTTTACAGTATGAAATATGGCTTTATTTTTAGTCTACGCGAACAATTGCTTTCTTAGAAATTACCATATTCAAATTTCCGCCAAAAAGTAATATTTTTGTTTTAACGTTGTATGCGCAAATAATATTGTAGAAAATCAAAGTTTGTTTTAAATATATTACGAAATGGTATAAATAGGAGCCCAGATGGGCCAAGAAGAGCAACTTGCTCGCTTCATTCGCTTGTTCGAATAATATTGAAGCAATAAGTTCACTCAATAAGAAGTCTTTAAGCATTCTTATTTGGATTGTTCATTTCTATAAGAATTACCCTCAAATTGGGAGAAGATCGC